>CM073765.1:36332715-36932715 GCA_037127475.1 Arma custos
TTCCTAACCTAGCTCATTTAGCTTCTTCGCTGTCAATCGTGAAACATAAGGTCTGGCGTTGTCGTGTAAGAGCTTAGGTCCCTTTCGATTAACCTATGCAGGTTGTTTTTGATGTTTTTGTCGCATTATGCCAATATGCCTGCAGTACAATGTGCATGTGATGTGTTTACCACACAGAAACCAATTATTTTTTTTATGCAAATTAAGTTTAGGCATGAGTTCTGGTCTTAAATTAAATATCCTTCCCCAAACGCGGTAATGTTTCTTGCAGCCTGGTCTACCGATTGTCCAAGTTTAAACTCATAAAAAAAAAAAGTTGTGTGGTTTTATGAAACCACGATGCAAGTGAAACTTTTTTTCGGTTTGTAGGCATTTGACTAAAAAAATTTGGACAATTATTCGATTTAGGGTATTGAAATTGCGTTTTTGATCTTAGCTTAATTATTGAAAAATGGAAATGATAATGGGAAATCAATATTAGACAAAATAATCAATTATAAAATTTAATTTCAATTAGCCTATTAGAGTACAGAATACATAATTAATATAATCATTTAGATGATAAACGCATTTTAAAAAGTAAGAGCAGTATTATATAAGAGTTTATTTTATTTGTTTATTTATGATTATATATTGATGTATTTTATATATCATTGATGTATTTTATCATTATACAAACTCTAGCCTAACCCTTGACTTACGTCCGGGTAGGTCCATCCTCCGGTAAAAACCGAGAAAAACAACAAGATAATAATAATAATAATAATAATAATAATAATAATAAAATGTCTTTATTTATTCTGGGACAAGTCCCTTATAACAAAACAGGTTTCTATACAGGGTATTATTATATCTTAGAGTATATTAATAATTAAATATATTATTATATATCAATATTAAAATTAATACACACTGATTAAAGGATTTGATAGTCTTTGAAGAGATTTATTATTAGTAAACAAATCGTTTTTATTTATTCAATTTTATTAAAACTTAACGAACATTATAAAAATTTACGATCAAGTAAATAAATGCATTTACATTAATACACAGGTCAAAGCACCCCAATTCCGCGGAACACTTGCAGGAATAAGTGAGAATATAAATGCTACACGGTCAGCTAACTGGGCCCCGCCATATTGGCCTAGGCTGTCATGTCATGCGCGTTTCACTTTACCCCTTCTCCAGCTGTAACACGACATGCTGATAGATGGGCGAACAATTTGGGAGCGATAGAATGAAAGATTCACTTTAAAAACTGTTCGATTTGTTGTAGTGATAGCATGTATCAAAAGATTAACTAATTAAGAGGATTAATAACAGCTCATTACAATCTGAAAAGGCAAACATAGTGAAAACAAAGACCACTAATTCCAATTTGTATTTTAGAAATACTAAAAACGGACATCTCATAAGAAACGACCAAATATAAGTTCAGGCTTGATCAATTTATATATCATGGGATTGAATAGGTTTTTACTGGTCCACCTACTGTAATTAAAAATTTCTTGGAACATGTATGATGAACGTAAACCGATGATGTATATTGCGGATTGCGATTGAGCTACTAAGATAGTAATAATAACAACAAGGCTTAGCGAACCCGAAGGTTCCATGCCGATACACACCGAACTATGCATACACATTTCCGTCCACGGACGAGTAGGGACGATATAAAAAAAAATAACACAGAGAGATTAGTTGGTTCAGTAGGCAATATCAGTAATTTGCTTAGCAAATTGTTCATCGCGATTAGGTCAAAAAGGTGAGATCAAATACCAGATGTGGAAAAAAAACTCAACAGCGAAGAGAGAATAGAAATGTTGGTTACGCAACTAACTCAGGATGCGTGCCCGTTACATTCCTCTCCTACGCACACGTTTACCTTGAAGGCTTCAACTTTTCAAAGAAGGAATAAATCCTGAGACTAGCTGTCCTACTGGGAGGATTTATAGTTATTGCGACCCGGAAAACAGAGAAATTCTTTAATGATTTTTTTTAAATATTTGTTATTTACTTAAACTTTTGAATCTCAAATTTTTGAAAACCATTATCACGCACGCACTCAAACATTGTAGTAGATTTGTTAATCCATCAGTGTCTGTTCCGCAACTTGTAGCTCCAAGTTGAGTTACACCAAGTTTTAAATGTTTATTCGTTTCATTTTTAATATTTTCCAAAAAAAAGTAATAGTTAACCTGGGATTTAGTTTGGGAAAGACAATGTGAATGTGGGTAGTGAGTAGATTTCGTTAATTATTTCGTCAAGAAATAAATGTTTCAACTAACATTTCGAAGAATATATTATACGTTTCACACTCAGCAAATTTGATCTCAGTGTTGGTATTTTATCCTCCTTGATTTACAGGAATATGAAATATTTGAAATGGTTAAAGTTTATGAGGAGATCTGTAAACCTTTGTCTTTTTAATCTTCTTCTAGTTGTTATCTTACTAATATTATAAATGTGAAAGTTTGCATATTTGTCTCTCTTTCACGCAAAAACTACTATACGGATTTGGATGAAATTTTACAGTAATATAGGTTATACACAAGAATAACACATAGGCTATAGCAAGCGCTGATTTATGAGGGGGGGACACGTGCCTCCCCCCGACAGTTTTTAGGTACTGTGGAGAATCCATTATAGTACATAATTAAAGGCAAATCAGGAACTTAGCATCTTGCAATTTGCAGATAGGTTCTTTGTAGAATTTAAGAAAGAAATTCGGCTAATGCCACCCCCAAGGGTTTCTCCTTTAATATAGTAGGGGTTCAACGATGGTATAGAATCCGTCAGTTTTGAAGTTAGACATCTGAAATTTTGGATGTGCGAGTAACTTATAGTTAAAAAAAAATTATAAATTATTTATTTAAAATATTCTTTCATGAAACTTTATGTAGCAGACCAAATTCCACGCGAGCGAAGCCGCGGGCAAAAGCTAGTTTTATAAATGTGAAAGTTTGTATGTTTGTCTCTCTTTCACGCAAAAACTACTAAACGGATTTGGATGAAACTTTACAGTAATATAGTTTATACATCAGAATAACACATAAGCTATAGGAAGCTCGGATTTAGGGGGGGCGCAAGGGGGCACGACCCTCCCTAACTGTTTTTTAGGTACTGTGGAGAATCCATTATAGCACATAATTAAAGGCAAATCACATGATAATAGTGGTTAAAATATCAGAAAGAATAGGAGTGAAATTATTGTTTTGTTATCCTACTAATATTACAAATGCGAATGTTTGTATTTATGTTTGTTACTCATTCACACAAAAACTACTGAACGGATTTGGATGAAAATTATTGAGTAAAATAGGTTATACATCATAGGCTACAGCAAGGGCAGATTTATGTGGGGGCACGGGGGCATTACGTTATAGTACATAATTAAAGGCAAATCTGGAACTAAGCATCTTGAAATTTGTAGATAGGTTCTTTGTATAGTTTAAGAAAGAAATTTGGATAATTCCACCCCAAGGGTTTCCCCTTTAATATAATAGCGGTTGTATAGAATCCGTCAGTTTTGAAGTTAACTGAAATTTTGGATGTACGAATACTTTTATTTTTAAAAAATAATTAAATTATTTATTTTAAATGATCTTTCTCGAAACTTTATGTGGCAGACCAAATTCCACGCGAGCGAAGCCGCGGGCATAAGCTAGTATATATATATATATATATATATATATATATATATATGTGTAAAAAATATTTAACATAAATTAACATATAAGAAATAAATAGGAATTGTTTAAAATGCCTTTATATATTTATTTATTCAACTACCAACTACTCTTGTGTTTCGTTAGGCTGAAAACGATTTTTTTTAATTTAATTTGAATAACCAATGAGGACCTCAGAATGCCAAGGATAAGATCGAGATTTCCGATATGGATTATGTATGATTATGGATGAGATAACCGAGATATCCATGGATGTTGACAGATTCTATAAATTATCGCCAATACCTGATTTGAATCCGGTATCTTCAACACACCGGCTATAGCTACCCAGCTCCCAGGGCATACATAACAAAAAAATTCAGAAGCTTTAAGATTAAATGTAGCACATCTCACGTCAACAAGTCCAATCAGAGACGGAAACCAAATTTCAGGAAGTTAAATAAAATCTCTTGTTTTCTAGTTTGTTACTTTCCAGTATTTTAGATCAGCGGTTCCCAACCAATTGGCCGCGCAGAATAGATTGAGTGGAAACAATTTGGGTCACTCAGTTGCTAGTAACTAGCGGTTGTATAGCTTAATCCAGGAGTGGATCGGAGCAGTAACTTACGATAATATAGCTCTAATTAATATTTAACATTATATACAGCAACAATATAAGTTAATAATCCGTGATTAGTGTTCCCTCTTCACTAAAATCTATTGGTGTTGTATATTTACAGTCCCTGGCCATATTAACGTGACCACCAAGAAAGTTTCTTTTTGTTTTTTCCTAATTTGTTTGATATACTTTCGCCTGTCTTAATAAATTGCTGTTTAAAGTAATGGCAACACTGTTATAAGTTTTTTAAAGTATTTTTTTTAGTAATGGCAGCATTGGTTTTAGTACAGCCATTTTGTTTTACGAGTGACAGTGTGCATAATTTGTGTTTGAAATTTTTGTGGATTTATTGTTTCTTTTTTATCAAATACAAGTCGGATTAGGTAAGTTTATTATTGATTTATTACTTGTATCACATATTTTAACTATTTTGATAGTTTTTTTCATCAATATGTAAAAAAGGGTGTAAATAGGGTGACACCACAAAATATTTAAAAAAAATAAAGATTTATTTTCGATTTTTTTTTTTTAATTTCATATTATTATCAGATAATTAACTTACCCATAAAACTAATATTTAAACTCGATTTACATCATTACGCATACAAAAAGATAATGCAAACATGTATCAAGAACGAATCTATCCAGTGGTCACATTAATATGGCCAGGGACTGTATATTCATCTAGTGGGCCCCGAGGTTTTCCCTTACGTACGCACAACTAAAAAGGTTAGGAATCACTGTTTACTAGGCTTATTTTTTTGGAGTTAGTTAATAATTATTTTATACCTATTTTTTAATTTATTTCTTCATTTTACTGATATGTTAATACCATTAGAAACATACCTTGCGATGAATAAGAGAACGGTCGATATAATTTAGGCTCTTGGAAAAGGTAAGATCCCAAGGGAGCAGTTTGCAACCCGTGGGTTTACTATTGGTCCCAAGGGATCTCGCCCACACCCGGCCTGGCACTAAATGGAACTCACAGTCTCAATGCTCGAGTTCTGGTTGGAAGTCATAAAATAATAATTATTATAATTAAGATACATATAAAAATAGAAAATTATAACAAATCAGATCTAATCAGGGTGACCTGTGGTCTGGTGATTAGCATAACAACCTATTAAGCCCAATATCGCAGGTTCGTTGCCCGCCACACCTGTTTTTTGGAGGGAGCAAAAATTCCTTGGATATGTCGTCCTTCGGAAGAGATGATAACGGGGGTGTCGAGCCTGTACTCATTAAAAATCCCTATCCTAATTTAACTTGGACAGGCAAAATTTATACCTCTCCCTGTAGCATACTCCGATTATCCATAGCAGACTAAAGTGACGTTAAATAAAAAAACAGAAAAACAACAAATCCAATTTCCCCATCCACGCATCGTTCCAGACTGTTGTTAGTTTCGATACTGGAGAACCTTGCATACTCTTGCATCCATAGGCGTAACAAGGGGGGGGGGGGTTATTGGGGATGTAACTCCCCCCCAAGAAGAAATTAAGAAAAAAATTGTATCAATTAAAAAAAAATTAAAGGGTTTTACTTTTTCAAAGTTATTATTGTGGGATTACAGAAGTAAGGTTCAATAATGCCAAAAGCACAACAATTAAAGTGCGAACACAGTTATTTTAATGAATAAAAGGTATACTAAAATGACATATGACAAACCATAATGTAATACTGTTTATTTACAATTAATTATATTATTATAGCGGCAGTAGTGGCATATAGCGACAACAATAAGATCGCAAATGTGAGAACAGTTTAGACAATTCTTAGAATCTAGAAGTAAAGTCTGGATGGATCTAGAAAGTTCCCTATGTAATTAAGTACTGTAAGTTATTGTAACCAATAAATAGGGTTACTTGTATTTAAAAGATATTTCTTGATTGCGCTTCCATCATAACATTAATAACTTCCAAAATAACATTTATAAAAAATTATAATCTATTTATTTAATTTGAAGCTACATCATTTATAGTATAAAACATATTATACCCATATTACCAGTCATCTTTTTGAAGGGAGTAATATGTTGGAGTGGTTGACTGGTGAGGATTACCCCCCCCCCCCACCATGAGTCAACTCTAGTTACGCCAATGCTTACATCCATTGTATTTTGGTCTTTAGCGCCTCTGTCTGAGGCCATAAGCCCGAAACTTCTGCTCACAATTAATTATACTGATTAGTTTTTATATTTTTTTATCAGCAAACCTGACCATTTTGTACACCACTCATCGATAGTGGGTAGCGGAGTTACTCAGTAGTAGAGCTACTGTGTGGAAGGTCCTGGTACAAATCCGGCTGTGGCAGATAATTTGTGTAATCTGTTAGCCGGGGATAGATCCTGTGGGATCTGAAGACCCTTCTGTGGCTCACCCAACCTTTATAAATTGGGTACCCTTGATAAGGGGAAAACTTGGTGGTTGAGCGTAATCTCAGACAGATTACTTCCATGCAATACCGTTGTCCTTGAAACAGTACAGTCCCTACCACACACTAACGCTACATGGGCTGTAGCGGTACAGGTTTTTTTTTCATTACTCCTCGAGGTGCCGCCCCTTCTTAAATTAAAGTTTAAATCTCGATTTCTCTTTTTTTTTTTAACCTATTTATGTCGCCTCACGAGCGCTATCTTACCCTTTTAATCTTTTCTATAATAGGCTGCTCTTTATCGGGGAAATATCTGAAATTCTACCAGTTCGATGGCTAGGTAGCAATCAATGTTCGATGCTGATAAAACCAACTTGAATAGATGTAATCCTCCCGTATACGTTTCGATAAAATCATCAATATCATCATTAGTCCACGTTTTCTTAAATAGCAATAACGTGTTAAATCTAACTTTTTTCCAGTTCTATGTATATCTCACGAGGAGTATTTCGTGGTGCAATCTTTTTTTCTAATAAATTTTTCTTTACGTGGCTCCTTCTGAAATTTATTCGGTTGGACGCCTATTAGCATATATAACATTAGAAGCTCATGGAGTATTCAACCTTTGAGGTTGATAAAACCGTCTAGGACTGATTTAATCCTCTCATTTCGGTAAAGCCATCAATAAATCTCCTCTTCTTAAATATCAATAAAGTGTGGTATCTTGGCTTCCTATCAAGTTCAAGTTTCGTCATGGGTACTATTTCATCTTTAAATCTTTTATGGAATAGATCTTTGAAATTCTGAAACAGGTATTATCCTCCTATCTAAGCTCCCACATAACCATCAATACTGTTACGGGCTACTGGGTGTGAAAATGAATTAAACCATTCCTTAATTAAAGATACTAATATTTATTAACAATGTGACAAAAAATACAATTAAATTATTAACAATT
The DNA here is from genome assembly GCA_037127475.1 of Arma custos. Classification (NCBI taxonomy): domain Eukaryota; kingdom Metazoa; phylum Arthropoda; class Insecta; order Hemiptera; family Pentatomidae; genus Arma; species Arma custos. The sequence goes on from CM073765.1 coordinate 36,340,337, forward strand.
AAACTATTAAACTGATATAAATTTACAACAATAATATTTTAAATATTTATTATCTAGGCCTAACTACAATTAAGTTATTACAATAATATAAGATATTACCAATACTAAATAGCTTAACTATTTACATAAGCTTAACTAATTACATAAAATGACAAATACACAAAATACCATAAAATGACAACTACTATTTAATTAATTAACTACTACTAACTAACACTTACAGTTCACTAATTAAAGACCACCGACCGTAAGATCCTCCAAATATAACAAACTGATACACATTAATACACAGGAACGGTTTATTACACTCGCGAGACTGTCAAAGTTCCAGATACACTTATTACTGATTCACTTATTGCTAGATCATCACACTGCCTGGGCGGAAGCGAGCGGCCGGTTCAACACCGAATAGTTTATCACACTGACATTCACTTATTACAGTTCATTACAGTGCCTGGTCTACTCTCAGACTGCTTCGCTCGAGGTTAGAGGGGTATTTAAATAGGCAAGGCCGAACATTCTAGAACATGGAAGTAGGGGAAGACTGTTCTGGGGATGTCGAGAACCTTCTTGATCTCTTCCGACAAAAGGGGCGTTCGAGAAGGTTCTAATCCAATCTTAACTTCTCTCGCCGACGGCTTTATACGTTAATCCCGTTTCCATCTTCCTCTCTGTGACCGTAACGATACTATCAACAGTCCACCTCACCTAAAAAAACCATTTTAAACTAGGTTTTTAATAGTTTTTAAACTAGGTTTTCCTTCAGGTTCTGGATCATACCACCCTATACGTACTACCTCATTCTTTAATCTAATAGATTAGTCGTTATCGGATAGACCTTTGAAATTCTATAGGTTCAACAGCTGTAACCAAAGGTAACGTGAGGAACGTAGGAAAGATACCATGTCCGACGTGGATAAATCCAACTAGAACAGATGTAGTCCTCTCATCTGCGTTTTAATAAAGCCGTAAATAAATCTCCTCCCTTTAATTATCAATAAAGTGAATAATCTACGATTCATCCTCTAATATTTTTTTCTAATTGATTGTTCGGTACTTATGTGTTAATGCAGCCATAGTTATTTTTGCCTACTTGTTCGAATACGCGAGCAGTTATATTCTGTAACAGTTATCTTGCATATCTTTAAAATCTATTTATTATTGGGGTTAGGGGTTGTTAGGGGTGGTTTGTGTTAGAAATATAATGTATAATATAATTTTAATAACCTGTATAATAACCTGTTAGAAATATAACTGTTATAAAGTATAACATGCGAACAAGGAGTTATATTTTATAACAGTTATATTTTACTCTTTACGTAAAAGTAACTGCGGCTGCGTTAACATACAAGTACCGATTGTTCTTTATGAAAATAATTGCGGTTTGTTTAAATTAAATCATATTTCTAAGGTTAGTAACATACATTAATAAAATAAAAATTTATTTTTTTAATATTTAATTTATGAAGCAAAACCCATTTTCCAGTCAAGTTTTTCTTTATTTTTTTTTATAAATACGTTTCGATCCCTTCGATCATTTTCAGTTTCTTAATTGTTTGTTAGGATTCACATAATATGTCTCTTATGGACCTCTATAATTTAAAAATTACTAGGAGATACATTTTTCTCCATGGTCTCCATGATACATTATTGCTTAGAGCCCAGTAATTTTTAAATTATAGACGTCCATAAGAGACATATTATGTGAATCCTAACAAACAATTAAGAAATTGAAAATGACCGAAGGGGTCGAAACGTTTTTATAAAAAATAATAAAGAAAAACTCGACTGGAAAATGGGTTTTGCTTCATAAATTAAATATTATAAAATATAGTCCAGTAGAACCCATATTATGATTTATTTTTTTTTAAACAAGCTAAAACACGAGGTTATAGAAAGTATAAAAGGCACTTGTTAATACAAAAAAAATGATTCATTGGATTTAGAGGATTATTTTATCAGATCCCTTCCTTAAGAGGTTTAGCAAGATAAAACCATAATTTGATTTTAAAAATTTCAATATTTATAAATACTTATTGATTATTAAGGAAGTGGAGCAGCTCAGTGTGTAGAGGTGTTAGATAAAGTGCTAAAGGTCCCGGGGTTCAAATCTGGACATAGCAGATAAATTATTTAATCTATTAACAACCACAAATAGACCCTGTGAGGTTAACAGACCAGGCTGTTAAGAAAACCTACAGTATAGTAGCTACCATGTACTCAACCCGAGAGTGCATGGGTTGTTGGGTTCCAATTTTTTAAATTTTATTAATGTTTTAATCTACATATGGTGAGCGGAGTAGCTCAATGGTAGAGCACTGAGTTGCCATGCCGGAAATCCTAGTTCAAATCCCGCTGCAGGGCAGTACTTTTATTTAGTCTGTTTACAGCCGGAGATGGATCATATAGGATCTAGGACCCTCTTGGGGCTCACCCAGCCTCTATAAAATATTATAAAAATAGGGAACCCAAAAAAGGGGGAAAATCTGGCGGTTGAGCGTGACCTAGGACAAGTCACCTCCTTGCAAAACCGTTGTCCATGAAACAGTACAGTCTCTACCTTCTACTAAACCCCAGACCCTTCAAGGGTTGTAGTGGTACAGGTTTTTTATTTTTTATTTATGGTGGCATGTGCTATTGACATTGACTTTCACTATTCGCAACGATTGTTTACCTCTAGTAAAAATGCATTAAACTTTTCGTCAATTAATAGAAAAAATCAAATTATTTCATTAACGTTACGTTTATTTTTTTATTCATTTAACGTCACTTTATGCTGATATGGCTTATTATACGATGATATAAGAAGCTGCATTGGGACTCGTTAATTTTGCCTTTCCAGGTATAATTAGGATGTGGATCTGAAACGAGTATCTGACACCGCACAGGCTCGGAATCCATGTTTTACGTCCCTTCCGTTGGACGGCATAATCAAATGTTGTTACTCTATAAAATAAAACTAAGGGACCCCGGTGTGCGAGTTAACGTTAGATTTTAGCTCCAAAATTTTCAAAACGACCTGCGCAGAAGTCACCTCTGGGTCGGTAGCGCTTAGACAAGCCACACACTTTCCCCCACCACACTTCCTCAGTCCCGCCTCCGATCTCACTAAAGGTCATTTTGTACATTGTCGGCAAACGAGTAATGCTTTATGTTAAACAAATATAAACGTTTATTGTTATTGTATATTGCAAAATACTTTTTAATTTGTAAATAATCTATTGATTTGTAACTCGAGTAATAGAACTAGAAGAAATTATTTTTGCCATTTGGAACTACAACAACCCAGAGCTTATGGATCGGTAGTCGATAGGACTAATAGACGAAGCTATCCATTATAAAGCAATCTAAAATACGAGCATTGATCCTATTTTTCTACACCACCCTTATTGTGAATTTCTCATTGTACCAGTCCACAACTACTTCTGACCCACTTTCAAAAATATTTATTGATAGGCTTGCTGATGAACAACTTTGAATATAAGGCAAGAAGAAGAAGAAGTTTAAGGGAAGTTTTGAAATTTACTAAATATTTAATGATTTAGGTTTCCTTATTTCCAGATTCGATTTCCAATTTTTAGAATAAACGATACATTATAAAGATAACTATATACAGTTAGAATATTAACTCCCCTTACTCATATTTTCTATTGTCTTTTCATACTTTAGAGTTCATATTTATAAGCATTATTTTTAATTTTTCAAATTTATCAATCCAATCAACTACTACTTTTATATTACATCCTAATCAATTTTTCTATATTACACCCCATACTTATTTTTTCAAATTTTTTTCATTTCTGTCATTCTACAAGATACCTATTCATTTCTTTCTACATATTCTTGTATTATTACATTTTACTTATGTAACCTCTAAAAGTCTAGTATCATACAATTTATATCTATAATTAAACTAGTTTCTTCTAAATCCTTCATATTCCACCCCTTTTTTTATATTTTAATCTTCTTATTTTGTATCTTTCTGTTTACCTCCTCATTATGATTTCCCCTTATATTATATTTACATTTTATCCTTTCTGTACATTTATTTTCTGTATTTTTATTATTTTTTTTTTTTATTCGTTTTCTTTAATTATTATATCTGTCACTACTTTAATTTTATTATATTCGTTATCTTTAATTATCGTATCTATTCACTATTTTATCATATCTAGTCACTATTTAAATTTTCTACATTACATGTCACTATATTCTTGTTACTGCAACATTTTTTATATTTTTGTTCTGTTTGTTTCTCTCTCATAGCCCTGAAGATGGCCTAAATTGTAGGTCGAAACGTTGGCACACAATAAATAAGTATACACTTATTATGGTGTTTTCATTGACTGCACCCCCATCTATTTCTTCCTTACATTAAATGATACACTAGGTTGATCCGATTCCTGTACTGTCGTTACTTACAGTTATAGATATTTAATTTTTATTAGAAAAATAAATTACTAATAATCTGTAGTCAAACACATTATTTGCAATGAAGGTGTGCAATCCCTGTGCACAATGCCTGTGTGCTCTTTTAGCTAAGGTATCAAGAAAAAATATTATCCTTAAAAATACAGATGCCATCATTAGATCATAACTGAAAAGGGCACAGATACGTTGAGATTGCATAGACGAAGTATTGAAAAATATATATTTTAAATTTTAAAAAACTGTACCAATAGAACATAATGAATCGACCCAAAGAAGTGCTTTGGATTCAATTGATGGTAGAGACTTTACTGTTTCTGATACAAATGTTGTGCAGAGAGGTGATTTATCCGATATCACGCACAGCCACCAAGTTTCCCCTCTCCCCAAAAGAATACCCACTTTATAGTGATTGGGTGAACCCCAAATGGGTCTTCTAATCCCACAGTGTCGATAATTGGCTGTTAATTGATAAAATAATTCGTTTACAACTCAGTAACGCCAGGTTTTTTCTTCAAAAACGAGAACGCTCTAAGCTCCCAATTAATTACAAAACAATCATATACGTGACAATCATTAGACCCATCTGGACTTACGGAGTAGAGCTTTGGGGCTCCACTAATCCATTGAATTCCTCTCGTGTTCAATCCTTATAATCCAAAATCCTTCGTAAAATCCTCAATGCTCCTTACTTGGTTACAAACAAACTAATCCATAATGACCTTTATTTCCCATTTGTTGGCCCGAATCCGCTACCTATCTTTTCGTGACAAACTTTATTCTCACTCAAACCCACTAGTTTCAAACCCTGCACCTCTTCAGTTCCTGATAATCCTCCGAAGCGTATGAAAAAAAGATGGCCTGAGGACATGAGAGTCCCAAAGTATAGTTATTCAGAGGGTTAGAGACTACATTTCCACTTTAACTCGACAATTTTGAAAATTAAAGGGATGAAACTTTGAGATACTTCACGGATCCCGAAGTTTCATTCCATCTCATATTCAACTACCTAACTTTATCCAGTGTTTCTTCAAGGCGTATAACTCCGGAATTTACGATGAAGAATTGTATATTTTATGACGGATCTTGTAAGGAATTCAATTTATAAATAGGGAGCGGAGTAGCTCAGTATTTAGAGAGATCTGTTGCGATTCTGAAGGTCATGGGTTCAAACTCGGCCGTCGCAGATTAATCTGTTAACAACCACGGATGAACCATGTGAGATCTGCAGACCCTCCTCGGGCTCATCCAGTGTGGGTAAGTGGTAAGTATCCAGTCAGTACTGCTATATGTGGCACTTTATGGAACAGGAGTACCTAAGTATATAGGGTAAGAGGCATTGAGTAGGTAGTTTTAATGTTCCCTGGTTAGTCGGTACCTTTACTCTTAAGATAGAGGACGGCAGTTATTGGCAAAAAGCGGACAACTCAACATGTAGGCAATCACAAATAGCGAAAGAGTCCCTCTTTTTCTTTCTTTGTATATAAGTTACCTTGTAACTATGATCAGCACACAATAAATATAATGTTATTCAATTAAATGAAAATTGATCCTTATTTAATAAACAACTCCTAGTCAGTCAACAACGTCAACCTTTGGAGAAGAGAGGGACATGTCTTTTATTCATTAATGATATAGAATTACTATATCTCTATTATAACGTTTTCAGGGAGGCATCCCATTTTATTATTTAAATATTATTCAAATCAATGGACCTGACTTTTCCTCGAGATCATGCTTGGGCAGTGAAGCCAATAGCCAATAAAGCAGTACCCTTTAACCGGGAGAGGGGTGAGGGGGCAGATCTAGGGGTCATACATGACCTCGAACAAATCACCTCCCTGTACAACCATTATCCTAGTTAGCCCATCTCTACCATGTACTGAACCCAAGACCCTCCATTGAATGGTATATTTACATATTTCTTGTTAAACAATATTAATTGACCACTATTAATTCCACCTACTTGATTTTTATATGTTTTAATCTAAAAATATTTCTGCTTAGGGTTGGTCTATTTTTTTAAATGAATAAATATGTATTTTTTTATTTGATTTCAATTCGGAATGTCAATATAGAAGATAAAATCCTTAATTTTTAATTCAATGAAAGGGCTGTAGATTCCATTGTTCACTTTCCATGGAATTAAAATGTTTATTCAGTGTCATTTGTTCAGTGCCGCTAATGCCATCGGAGTTCCCTATGAAACTTTACGAGACTAGTTTTCGAGAAACTGGGTATCAAGTATCCATTTTTAAACTTAAAATTGAAAAATTAAAACCCGGAAACTAAGAAATTTGCTGAAGAAACGACACAGAACAAATGACTCTGAATAAACATTTTAATTCCATAGAAAGAGAACATTGGAATCTACAGTAATTTCATTTAATTAAGATTTAAGGGATATTATCCTCCTATTCCTAATTGAAACCAAATAAAAAAATATACATGTTTATTCATTAAAAAAATAGACCAATCCAAAGCAGAAATATTTTTAGATGAAAACATGAAAAAATCAAGTGGGTGTAATTTTTTGCTTTTCAGGGTATATGAGGTCCAGGTGGATGTCAGAAATTCTCTTTATTAAGAAGAAATGTTTATTTTTAAATCCAGCGTTTCGTCCCACATTTCAGTTCTTCTTCAGAGCTAAATATAATATACATATAAATTAATATAATATATGTTAAACAATAGAAATGTACAGTCCCTGGTCATATTAATGTGACCACCAAGAAAGATTATTTTCTTTTTGCTTTTTCCTAATTTTTTTGATATAATACTTTCGCGTGTCTTAGTAAATTGCTGTTTTAAGTAATGGCAACACTGTTATAAGTTTTTAAAAGTATTTTTTTTTAGTAATGGCAGCATTTTGTTTTACGAGTGACGGCGTGCATAATTTATGTTTGAAATTTTTGTGAATTTATTGTTTCTTTTTCATTAAATACAAGTCGGATTCGGTAAGTTTATTATTGATTTATTATTTGTATCATATATTTTAACTATTTTGATAGTTTTTTTTAATCAGTATGTAAAATATTGTTTTTTTGATTGGCCTAACCCAACTTTTTTTTGTTAGCTATGAAAAGACCAAAAGACCTATCTCCGAAGAAAAAGGGTGAAGTTAAGGCACTTACCCATAAAACTAATATTTAAACTCGATTTACATCATTACGCATACAAAAAGATAATGCAAACATGTAACAAGAAGGAATCTATCCAGTGGTCATATTAATATGGCCAGGGACTGTATGTAGTAAATTGATAATAATAATAATATATGTAATAAAGACCAACAAGATTTATAATCATCCAGGGATATGAGTGATGAAAAATAAATAACAAAAAATGGTCCGGATAGAGGTAAGAAATAATTCCCTTTAGTAAGAAGAACTGTTTATTTTTAAAGCCAACTTTTCGATCCACATTGCAAGTCTCCTTCAGTGCTTAATGTACAAGATACATATTGCTATAGGTGACAATAAGGGGCCTAGGACCAGGTTGAGTAAAATGACCCTTAGGGGCTTATTACTTTTACTTTCAAGATAGGGCAGTTTTTCGGAAGACCCGGTCAACACAAGAAGTAAGGAACAGAAAGAAGAATGAAGTCACATAAGCGTCCTCTTTTCATTGTAAGTAGTCTATAAGTTTTATTAAACCTGTAACCATGATCAGCACCATTAAATATAATGTTATTCAATTTATTGTTATTGTTATTCTCAAATTATTCTTATTTAATAAACAACTCCTGGTCAGTCAACCACGTTAACCTTTTGAGAAGAATATAAATGTCTCTTATTTATTAATAGCATAAAAAAAACTATATATTAAGTATAACGATCTCAGGGTGGCATCCCATTTTAGTATTTAAATATATATCATAGCTTGGGCAGTAAAGCCAATATAGCAATATGAATTAAAATAATTTAGAGAAAACAATAGCGATTTCTGTATTAAAATGATAATAATAATAATATATATATAGTAAAGAATAACAAAGTATATAGTCATCTAGGGATATGAGTGATAAAAAATATATAACAAAAATGGGGAACTAGAGTTAACTTACAGAAAACAGAGGGAATAGTTATAAAGAATTATTGAATAAGAGATGAGATGTAATAAAAAATATATATAATTTTTTTGTAAATTATTTTATTGATTTGTACAACTGTAATATATACATCTAGTACAATGGCTATAAGAATAAATAATACGTGACAAGACATGTAGAGGCACTATCCACTGGCAGCACTCTAAGTAAAATATAATATACATTACATGAATATACATAATATGATATAGTTACATAAAAGGCATTATTTGAGATAAATTATAGAGAACTAACACCACATGAAGGTATAACTCTTTATGTATAACCAAATGTAGAACTAACCCTTTAGGTAGATATTATATTATTTCTTCTTACTAAAAAGCTTTTTTTCTGACCTCCATCCGGTTATTTTCTTCCTCATTTATATATTTCGTTTATTAAGTCACACTTAATGTGTTGTGATTTTAAAAAGACCAACAGGTTTGATATACAGAAGGTCTCGGCCGATGTTTTATAGATCCCTTGGAACGAAACCTTTTGTCCTTCGACCCTGACCGCTGTATATCTGTCCTTGAACCAGCGTATTCAAAACTAAAATCTATAAGATTAGGTTCTGAGAAATAAATCATTATAAGACTAAGAATTATAATTATGTTTCCTTTTTATTCTCCCCTAGTACTGTTGTTATTATTATTAATAGTTTTATCAACGAATAGTAATATATGTAAGGAAGAAATAGTTGGGGGTGTAGTCAATGAAAGCACCATAATAAGTGTATACGTGTGTGTGTAATAAGTGTATAAGTGTATATTCTTGCTACTGCAACGTTTTGTATATTTTTACATATTTTTGTTCTGTTTGTTTCTCTTCCTTAGCCCTGAAGATGGCCTACATTGTAGGTCGAAACGTTGGCACACAATAAATATGAATATACTTATTATGGTGTTTTCATTGACTGCACCCCAACTATTTCTTCTTTACATATATTACTATTCGTTGATAAAACTATTAATAATAATATCAACAGTACTGGGAAGAATAAAAAGGAAACATAATTATAATTCTTAGTCTTATAATGATTTATTTCCCAGAACCTAATCTTATAGATTTTATGTAAAGGAGATGGTTGGGGGGTGCAGTCAATAAGAACACCGAATAAGTGAAGTACTTATATTATGTTATATTACATAAGATCATCCAGTCAACCATTTTCATCTCATACTTATAGATTTTAGTTTTGAATACGCTGGTTCAAGGACAGATATACAGCGGTCAGGGTCGAAGGACAAAACAGTCAACAATTTTTCTCTAACATGAATAGTAATATAATTGGAACCGGAGAGGTATTGGAACCATAAGTGGTAGAGCTCTGAGCTGCCATGCTGAAGATCCTTTGTTCCAATGCCGCTGCCGGCAAGAATTTTATTTAACCTGTTAGCAGCCGAAAATGGACTCTATAGGATAAGAGGACCTCCTGGGCTCACCTAGCCTCTATAAAGTGGGTATCCGAAATAAGGTGGGAAAATCTGGTGGTTGTGCGTGATTTAGGATAGTTAACCTCACTGAATAAGCGTTATCAAAGAAATAGTATAGTCTCTACCATGTACTGAACCCAAAACCTTTTTATTTATCGGACCCTTCACGGGTTGTAGAGGTACAGTTTTATTTTTTTTAATAGTAATATAGTAGGGAGTAAAGCTACTCCACTCTCGAGAAGTTGCTGAGCTCTAGGTTTGAATCCAGTTCTGGAAGATAAATTATTTTAAATGGATACTGACAGATCTAGAGACCCTCCTTGGGCTCACCCAGCCTCTATAAAGGCAGGTACCCTCAATTAGGAGAAAACCGGACGGTTGAGACAAATCACCTGCCTGTACAACCGTTGTCCTAGTATCAGAAACCGTACAGTCTTACAGAATCAAGACCAAAAGACCTTTTTGGGTGTAGTGGTACAGTTTTATTTTCTTTTAATAAATTTATCAGACTATACTATTATGAAGGTAGTGTACGAGTATTACAAGGTAATAATCAAAAGTATAACATTGTAGTACAAGAGGCGCAAAAATAACAATAAAACAATATGGTTAGGTTTAGACAAAGCAAGAGCTAGTACTATAGTAGTAATAGGTAATAATATAATGCTAGCAAACATGGCAACTCAGTGTGTAGAGCGCTGAGTTGCTGTGCTAAAAAGGTCCTGGTTTCAAATCTGAATTCTGCAGATAAATTATTTAGTTAAGAGCAATACATGAGGTCCTTGAGATCTCTCTTGTGGACCTACCATTCTCTATAAACCACCTCTCTACACTAGCTTAGAAACAGTACAGCTTCTACCATGTACTAGTCCGAAAACTCATCATGAGTTGTAATGGTACAGATTTATTTTTTTAAGAGGAAGAAAATGGTCCGGGTAAAGGTCAAGAAATTTTTTTTTATTGTTAAGCCAACGTTTCGACCCACATCGCAGGTCTTCTTCAGGGCTTGTTTATTTATTTTTTACTGTTATTATATAAACCCATTGTAACTCTGTAGAAAAGTAGTCGCGAACGAGACCCTCCCGTATTGAAATATAGTAATTGTTTATCGATTGGGTCGGACGACGTTGGCCATTATACGTTCCAAACTGGGACACACACAATGGCCACAATTTGTCCCCGAAGACAGGGAATAGAGAGCAAGGGCTGTTTTGGTTGGGACAGATTGATCCCTAAGTGCCTCCAGATAGGGCTTCGCTCTTCACAATAGGTCTGTACCTTCCTATAGCGTCCCCTGTAATTCTGTTATTTCCACCTTTTGTGATGTAACTCCCTCGTATATCTGTAAACAATCTTCGGGTCCTCCGAACTCTCGATCGGATCTGAAGGAATAGAATCTGAATTGGTATTGTAGGAAAATACTCTACCTTGTGATTTATCATTGAAAATTTACAGAGGTAGACATATTACCTGTACCAAAAGAGCACTAAGAGCAAAAAATAGGGTGAAGCTACATTAAAAAAAAAAAAACCTGTACCACTACAATCCGTGAACGGGTCTGGGGTTCAGTATATGGTAGAGACTGTTTCATGGACAACTGTCCTGCAGAGAGGTGATTTGTCTTAGATCACACTCAACCGCCATACTCCCCCCCCTTATTTTGGGTACCCAATTTTTATAACATTTTATAGAGGCTGGGTGAGCCCCAGGAGGGTTCTAGATCCTATATGATCCATATCCGACTGCAAACAGACTAAATAAAAGTCTTGCCTGCAGCGGGATTTGAACCAGGATTTACGGCATGGCAAATCAGTGCTCTACCCCTGAGCCACTCTACTCCATAAGCTATGTTATGTAGAGAGAAGTAATTTCCTAAATAGGGTTGAACTATTTAGGGAATTATACTAACGAGCACCTGACATCGTACAGCCTCGGGACCCCATATTTTGTGTCGCATCCAAAGGACGGCATAACTAAGGGATTTTTCTCCCTTCAAAAAATCGTGAAGCCACTGCCGGGTTGGGAACCCGTGATCTTGGGCAAAGCAGGTTGTAGCACGCATGTGAACCATCAATCACAACCACTACTGTCATTTTCGATGAGATTGAAAAAAAAATTAAAAATCACTCTTAAGTACCACATCCAGTGTCTGGAATTTCGTGAACATATTTCAACTCTTAGACACATATTTACATTAAATACCCAATTTGATTTTCGTAGAATTTTACGTTTATTAGTTAAACGTGACACTCCCAGACACTTACCATTTTGGGGGTCTATTTCCATCAAAATTCCGGGCTCTAAATTGTTTACGATCACGATACTTTTCGATATTATATATTTATACTAATGATATCGATTTTTTTCAACTGAAACATTATTGTTTTTCTGATCGCCAAAGTTCTTACGGGCTTAAAAACCAATACGCATTTTTATTTATTTTTTATTGGCACTTTGTCGTCTTTTTATTGGTTCAGGCCGAGTTTATTTTTCCCCTATCTCTATTGGATCAAATTAAGAATTCTCTCCAAGGTTAGCATTTCATTTAAGATTCTCGTTTATTATTCTGCTTAGTTTTATTTTGTCTACATTGATGGGATATATGAATGTATCAATGTATGCATTGATGACGGTGTTCATCTTTGAATTAAATATATTTTATGTGAGTAGAAAATGGACTTTAAATGACCGGAAAAAACTCTACATTTTACACTTATTGATTATCTTTCATTGACTGTGTTTTGAATTTTTTACTTCCGTAAGTCTTGGATTTGTGTTTAAAATTTTTTTATAAAATTAATTAATTAGTACATATTTACTATTTATACTAATAATTGTGGGAATCCCACATTCAGATTTTCAAATCTTATTGTCGAAATTCCTTCGTTACCATATTCGTTGTCCATTCAACGTAATTCACGAATGTAACTCATTTCAATAATTTATTTTACAAAGACCAGAACATAATACTCGTGACTGACACAATCAAGAAACACCAGGAAAAAATTAATTTCTCAGTTTATTTTTTTAACTTCACCGTATGGCTAATCTGGCGATTATAAGACTGTTGGAGTCATATATTTTGCAATTAGTTACAAATAGGATAGGGATTTTTAATAATTACCAGTCACCGCACAGATTACCGTTACCACCAATTTCCTTACCCTCCGAAGGATGACATAAATTTTCTCTGCCTTTAAAAAATCCTAAGGCTACCTTCCGGGCTTTGAACCCGTAACCTTGGGCATAGATGATTGTTATGCTAGCCACTACATCAAAGACCACCCGTAACTCACTTGCCGGACACCCAATCTTACTGAGACATTATAGACAGACAAATTACCCAGTAAAATACTTTTCAAAGTATTTACTTTGTTGCTATAAAGTAACAAGAGTTTATTGTTTTACATTAAATGCAACAATATTTTAAAAAATATATAATAACGAGATTATACAAAATGACAATAATAACTTTATTGTTACTGTGGTGCTAGCAGCTATGTCCAGCTAGCAAATTATCATTTTATTTAATCTGCTAACAGCCACTTATGGACACTGTGTGATCTGCAGGCCCCTCTTGGGCTCGTCCAGCCTCTCTTATTTGGTGAAATATAACGTCGGGAATAATCTCAGCCAAATAAGCTCCAACCGTTGACCAAAAATATTACAGACTCATTCATCTACAGAACCCAAGACACTTTATGAGTTGCACTGGTAGTTTTTTTCTACCATTATCATATAATTATTGTCCCATGTTCAGGATTGGTTGGAATTTTAGTTGTATTCATTATAATTGTTTTGTTTTTTTACAAAAATCTAAAAATGAACTTAAATATGGTGATAAAGAATATTTGTGGGAATAGACTCAAACTCTAACGTAGATTACATCCGATTTTTTATTTATACTAATAAATATTATATTTTATTGAGTAAATATTATTTTTTAAGCAAATTACATCTTAAATATTTATTTTTTCGTTACAAGGAGTTATAAACTACGAATAAACTAATTATTTTTCCTCTTATTTAACCTTTCTCCAGTACTCCTTCATTTTTTCGGAACGAGTAGATTATTTTTAGTATTTCTTGTGGTACTTTTGTTACAGTCCTGAAGAAGAGCTGCAATGTGGGTTCCAATAAATAGTTTATTTAAGGCACTATTTCCTTCCCTATTTTTAGTATTTTTCGTAATATCCTTCTGCCTTTCTTTTCTTGATCTTCTGTGGCCTCAGCGAATTGTTTCAACGCCACAGAACACTTTATTATTCAAATATTTATTGTTTAACTATTCTATTCTGATACTGCATATTGTGCTTTGTTTATGCGATGTATCTAACAAGAGTATCGTAGAAGGACCAGCCAATATTTCGGGTCTTTGCTCAATATAGCGGCGGCACGCAAGCCGTGACTCTATAAAATTTAGAAGACATAGAGCTCTGTAGTAACAATCTCTATCTGGGCAATAACCCGTTTATGACTCTGATACATGTTTGCCACTTTCTTGGTGTGGTTATTCTCTAAAAACGTTCACCCCTTCATTTATGTAAGGTAAATTATGTTATCATTTTAACTTTATATATATATATATATATATATATATATATATATATATATATATATATATATTATTTATGGTTCTTTTTAATTATTTAAATATTTATTTTGAAGAGAAAAGATTATGTCTTGGCCGGGATTCGAACCCGGGTCGCCCGCGTCTCTAGAGCGGTGCTCTAACCACTGAGCTACCAAGGCACGCATTCCAGTCAGACAAACCCATTCTCTTCAATGATCCTATATCCCTATGATCTCGCAATTTTTCGAGGTATAAAGTAATATTATTTATATATATATATATATATATATATATATATATATATATATATATATATATATATATATATATATATATATATATAATGTTACTTTATAAATGTTTAATGTTTTTATAACTTTGAATAATGAAATAAAGACAGAATCGTTTCTCTAAACAAACAAGGATTTATTTACAAAATATATTTACATGTCTTTAATAATTACATTGATTTTTACAAAACATTCACTCACTTAAAAAAAACACACAAAGAAAAAGCCTTCACTTTGTGTTTCTCTAAAATATTTCAGGATATTGCTTTCAATTAACTCAACACCCCTTCACTTATTTAAGATAAATAATGTTATCATTTTAATTTTGTGTGTGTGTATATATATATATATATATATATATATATATATATATATATAATGTTACTTTTACATTACCAATAAATCATTACACAGAGATCTCAAAATACCACTAGTAACTGACAAAATCAAGAAAAACTACTAAAAATTTCAGGACTTAGTTGCTGGACATCCAAATTTACTGGTACAATCATTACTGACAGACACATTACCACATAATCCGTTAAGGAGGCTGAATAGTCTCTGGAGCAGGGATCTACTGCAGTGAGATGAACCACGTTAGGAGTGCCTTCAATCACGTTTCCACGAGAATCCCTTTGAGGAGGTTTACCAAAAGAAGATCGAAAATAAAATATATGCCAAATCACATTTGTATAATTTCTGAAATAAATATTTTTATTATTGAGTGCTAAATAAGCCAGAAACATTGGCTGTGTGATTTGATAATTTTTAAAAATATTTATAACTTAACCTGATCGAGCACGACAAAAGTAGTTCTTGTCTGTTGCTAGGCAACGCCGATAAAATATTAGATCATTAAAAAAATATTTATACAAAAGAGAGATAGTTTGTATCTTGTTTATTCAGCCGTGATAAAGACCTGCAATGCTGTTTTATATTTAATAATTTCTCGATGGTTAAGATTTTATTTACAACCATCAGGACAATTTCGTTCACATGAATAATATTTGTTGTTACAATCAAAATTTAGAAAGTATAATATCATTTCTCGTTAGTATATCTTCGATTTTATATATTTTCCTGAATATTCATGCATCTTGACCTATCAGGATACATAATTCATATCGACCCTTTGTTTTAAAATATGGATTTATGATGGTGGTGTTTTTTTTTAAGTGGAAAAGGGGAGATGAAAAATGTGACTGCTTTTCCCTGAGCGGTCCTTCGCGGAAAGGCGGAAAACTTGGCTTAGTCAGAAATTGTATGTATAATATATCTTAAAGGATCTGCCAGGTGGATTCATTCTTCACTCAGAAAAAACATTTATAAAATGTTCAACTTGATAAAATCTTCTTCAGATTATTTAAAATAAAATTCAAGCAAATAGAATATTCTGTTTGAATACATATTGCCAAATAGTAAAAAGTATTAACATATTGGTAACCGGATCATATTGGTATTTTGAAAACAAGTTTTAAGTTCCCAGTTGGTTAGCACACCTCGAAGTCCAACTTCACACTCTTATAACGCTATAACCTAAGCCAGTCTTAGTTTCTAGTTATTAATTAAATGTCATTTTACGCTGATATGGCTAATTGGGCAATGCTAGAGTAATTGCTAAATTTTTCCTATCCAGTTATAATTACGATAGGGATCTTTAACGAGTACATGACACAACTCAGGCTAGGTACCTCCAATATACGCCTCTTTCGAAGGATGACATAACGAAGGATTTCTGCTCCCTTTAAAAAATCCTAAAGTCATCTTGAGTATAGTAGCTTGTTATGAAAACCTCTATACCGCAGGTGACCCCAAAGATACGTTTAATTCCATGTTCACTGGAAGGAGTAACTAACTAATAAAATTAATGTTTTAATGATCTGATTGCTTACATAATCCGGATTCACTGCATATTAGTGATGTATAGGTGAACCACAAACGCCTTTCGAAAGGAGCCCAAAATTTATAACTTTAGTGGGCATTCAAATAAGTTATTAATATTAGAGAAGAATTGGTTGACTATAACTTCTAATGTAAGGAAGAAATAGTTGGGGGTGCAGTCAATAAAAACACCTTAATAAGTGTGACTTATTTATTGTGTGCCGACGTTTCGGCCTACAATGTAGGCCACCTTCAGGGCTAAGAGAGAGAAACAAACAGAAAAACATATAAAAAAACGCTGCAGTAACAAGAATATGGTGACAAGTAATGTGGAAATTAAAATAGTGACTAGATATGATGAAATAGTGAATAGATATGATAATTAAAGATAACGAATATAAAAGTGGTTACAGAATATAGTAAAATTAAAATAGTGACAGATAATAATAAAATTATAGATGATGAACAGAAATTAAAATAGTATCAGATATAATAATTAAAGAATTAATTAAGTTATTAATAAGTTAATATAAGTAATTTTTGGATGCTTATCTACTACATTAAACTCAATGACATAGTATTGCGGATAAACTGTTATACTTTCATAAGGTACATGAGGCATAGGAAATGGAAGATAAAGGAATAAATTGGAAGATTCGTATATTCATTCTAAAATTATTCCTTTTAAAATGGGGTTTAACTGGTTTTTCCTCGAGCCACGTGTAGTGAATTAATTAGCATAACGACTTCTTATGCCCAATATCGCGGGTTCATAACCTGGCAGGCTGCTCAAGGATTTTTTAAAGGGGATTCAAAATCCTTAGTTACGGCTTCCTTAGTAAAGGACGTAAAATTAGAATCCCCAGCATATTCAATGACAGGTTCTCACCCGTTTAAGATCCCTATCCTAATTATGACTACAATTTAGCACTCCCACTCTAGCGTCGTCCTATTAGCCTTAACAACATAAAATTAACGTTGAAAGAATCAGGGAACAACAGTTTTTTTTCCATATAATTTGTTGGCAACTTAGAATTTCCTAATGAGATAGAATGTAACTGACGTTGCAGTTTCTTTCTTATTGCTCCCAGACTCGTTCTAACCCTCCACGTGTATAGATCGGTTCGGGAAAGCGCAAAATAAGAGTACTACGCGTCATAAAAATATAATTCCAGACTGAGCCACACGTCTGACGCCCTTAATAGAGAAATATCGTGCATGCCCGGAATCGATTCAACAATCTCGCAACAAACTTCCACGAATATATAATTCAAAACAGGGTTTTTATAAAAGGTTTATAAATAATAGATTTACGAGAACATTTATAGAAACTATTTATTGGGTAGTTTCCTCTGAAAAGTCCGTTTTCAAAGGAAAAACCATTTAGTTAAACAACTTTATGTAATCAAATTTCTTATTCAAAATATTTATCCTCATTTTCTGCACATTATTTACAACTTCAAATAGTCAAATTTTCAATTTCCGAACTGAAAAATTCAGGGTCTTATTGTTAAATCCTTGGGAATTATTCATTTTTTGTTTTGCTGTTATTTTCTTTCTACCCTGAGGATGCCTGAATAGGCGAAATATCGGACAGATAATTTCATTTTCTGTTTTAGTTTGGAGACTTGAAGGCTTTTCGTTGGAATTTTTCCACGTTCTTAACATTTATGTGAGGTCTCTTTTTACTTTTCAATATTAATATATTTTGTGGAATAGCCATAGGTCCACTGGTTTCTTGATAATGTTCTTTTATTTCTCTTGCGTTTTTACTTTTATTTTTTAATATGGTCTTTTTTCTTATGGTTTTCTGTTGTTTACTATTATTTATTTTTTCCTGTTGTGCTTTTTGAAGTTTGGTGAGTGCATTTTTATTTTTCCAATTCTTGAGTATTTATCAGCTGATTTTATCTAACCTTATCCAGCCGGGGGTCGAGTAACCTTCCTTATGATTCATTAGTTGCATTTGAGCCTTGGAGATGGTGGGATGTTTCTTGAGTGCATTATTCATTTTTTGTTTTGTTGTTATTCTTTTTCTACACTGAATAGGCGAAATATCGGACACATAATTTCATTTTCTGTTTTTTCGACCCCTTCTTTAAATTATTACACACATCCTCTAAGATGCCACACAGTGCGAACAATATATAAGGTTAAACCATAATAAAAGATAAAATAAGTTTATAACAGCCGGTAGAGTGTGAGCTCTGGCAAATCACCTCCCTGCACAGCAGTTCCATACATCTAGAAACAGTACAGTCTGTAACACGTAATGAATTCAGGACTCTTCATGATTCGTAGTAGTACAGATTTTTTTTTAAATTAATACGAACAAGGTTAAAGTGAAAATGAAACTTTGTGAAAATTTAGGTTCTAAATTTATTATCTCTCCTCAAATTAAACCAAGAAACTTTTTATTTGAAAAGAAAAGATATGGCAAGGACCGGGACACGAACCCGGGTTTTTCGTTGTGACGCCTCAACCATCTCGGCCAGCCTTGTTCGAGTTCCGGTCCTGGCCATATCTTTTCTTTTTAATTAAAATATTTAAAAAAAAAATATATCATATAATAATTAAATAAATTAAACCGAGAAACATTTATTTACAAGAATTGTTTTAATTTATTTTCATACAAAATAAGGGTCTTCACAAAAAAAAAATTCTTCTGGGCATGCGCAGGATAAATCCACCTAGAAAACATTACTTCGGGATTTAAGAATTTACGAAGAAGCAGGAAATCGAAATGGTTCCCAGTTGGAACACGCAACGGCACTAAAACTGGAGACGGTTCCTTAATGGAAGAATCTTGCTCGTTCTTAAGATCCTGAGAGGAGTAGAGAATCTATGTTTAGGATAGGCAGCATTATATTTTCAGAATATAGGTATTTAGGTATAAAAAGTTACATACATATTACACATGTAGGTTATTTTTAGTTCTAATTAGCTTCGATAAGTATGTACGCATTTATTATAACAAAACTTTGAGCTAGGATTCCGGCAACTTCCGAACATCGATTTAGATTGAAACTTAGTGCACTTCTCAAGAACCGATAACAATAGAATAATTAATAATTTCGTATCATTATTCAGACCAGAATCTTCAGGGTTAGCTTTTAATATATATTTTACTTATCAAATGGCACAATAATGTCTTCTACCAAGTGCTAAGGCATACATGATTTAATCTTAGCCACAAGAATACATTCACTGGCAGGATCAACTATAGTATTTTGGAAATACCGAATCCAAGGGTTCAAACGCCTCTAGTTTATCAATATTGACAAGTGGCTTGACATATCCCCAAATACTTGGGGGATGTGACAGTAAGACCGCACGACATCACTGGCCAATTGATAGGATATTGCTATGTTTCTACTCTTAAATATATCTTGAATATATATATTAATTTTTGGGATGCCAGAGTCTCATTTGGGATGAGTACTCAAATAATTATTAATAAGCCTTTATCTTAATTGGGTTCCTTTCCAAAGGTCTGTTCTTGTGTTTATCAATTTACTAATCTATTATACATCAATATATTATTTATAAATAAATAGTGTATCTGAGGTATGAAAGCACCAAAAGAATTACAATAAGGATCGTTTATTTATTCAATTTCAAACAAGGTAAATGATTCAGATTTTAATAGATAGAAAAGATTGCCATAAAATGCCTTACAGGAAATTAATTAAACTTACCAGTGAACAGGGGTAGATTGGGTTACAGGTCGGTCTTCTTCTTGTCGCCTCCAGGACTCTCCATCTTCTGCATCTCTCCTCCTTGCTGTACGTCTCCACGGTACCTCCTTTCTTCTCTGTTTCTATCTTAAGAGTGACTTATTCAACCTAGTTTTAGTAGTAGCTCGCCCCCCCTTTTCCTCTTTCTCCACCATCTTGGACCATAAAACTCCATAAGGGGACCAAAAGGTCTGTTCTTTGTCCAAAACATATTCCCTTTCATGTTTGCCGCCCGCATCAGTGCCGACAATATATAGCAATATTTACTTCATACTATTCGTTCATCTAACGATTCATTGAGTAAAGTGATTGTATCAGGTGCTGTCCGACACTTGGATCAGTCCTGTTGTAAAAATATGTCGGCAAGATAAACGACAGTAATTGAAGTACGAAAGAATAGAACGAGAGGGTTTATAGTGAACGATATAGAGATATTTGTACTAATGTATGAAAGAGTGAATAAACATGTCTCTATACTGTTCACCTAACATTTTGCTCTTTATTTTTTAGAACATGTGTACCAATGATTCCGCTGGTTCAGACAAACAGTGACTTTCTCTGGTTTTCGGTAATGGCTTGTGGATCGTCTTCACTCCAAGTGAGAAAATTCTGTTTAATAACTCATTCAAAAATGAGTCTAATCACTCGACAAAGTTTTGTTCAGAAAATAAACACCAAAAACAATTTGTGTTTCAACCCATTGGCTTGATTTGAGAGAAGCGATTGTCGGCTTGCTTTGTTACCAGAACAAGTTGAACTTCGTGAGCACGTAATCCAACTTCTCGAATTGCAGAGAACTACGTGGAATTGAATTATTTGGTTCTTCCTCAATACAGCTACTCTCGGCGCAATAACGGTAGATCCAAAAGGATCCATTCCCGGCTGTTAACAGTTAAAATAAAGTATCTGCCACAGCCGGATTTAACCCGGGGCCTTCTGTACTCCAATTCAGCCTCCCCGCCCCCCATTTAAATAAAAAAGTTAAATTAAAAATTATAAAAGAGTGTGGAAGAAGTATTACAGCTTGTTCTTTTCACTGTTTCCGCAAAGTAATGTATTGTTACGAGCTACTGGGTGTGAAAATGAATTAAATTAATCCTAAATTCAAGATATTAATATGTATTAACAAAGAGACAAAAAGAATACAATGAAGTTACTAACAAGTAAATTATTAAACTAATAGAAATTTACAATAAAAATTTTCTAAATATTTATTATAACTTAGGCCTATTTAATTACTAAAATACTATAAGATATTACTACTACGAAATTGCCTAACTATTTACATAAATTTGTACAAATACAATAAAATTACGCTAGAGCTTACAACTACAAATTAACACTTACAGTTCACTGATAAAGTTCACCGAACATAAGAATCTCCAAATATAGCAAACTGACACACAGAAACAAACATAAACAGTTTATTACACTCACGGACTGTCGCAGTTTACTGATACACTTATTACATTGGCCGGTTCAACACTGACTAGTTTATCACACTGACAATCACTTATTACAGTTCACCACCGTGCGGAGTCTACTCTCAGACTGACTCGCTCGAGGCGAGGGAGATATTTAAATAGGTAAGGCCGAACATTCTAGACATTCGAACACGGAAGTTGGGAAAGAATATTCCGGGAATGTCGATACACTTATTACTGATTCACTTATTACTAGATCATCCCAGGCAGTGTGGGCGAAGCGAGCGGTACTTATATCAAGGTTGAATGTTCTAGATACGGGGAAGTAGGGGGAAGGCCGTTCTGGAATCGTCGAGAACGTTCTTAATCTCGACGGGTTAAGACGTTAATCCCTTCCGCCCCTCTTTTTCTCTCAGACCGTAACATTATTGTTCTTATTGTAGGCTAAAACTTTGATTAGTTATGAATGCATTAAAATCATTTATTTTAATTTTAAATAAATTTTAATATTGTTAATACTCCATACTTTCGGGTATGGATCTATCAAAACAAGACTAAGTACAGTCGATTATACGAACTAATGCCGTGAGATGTATTTCGGATAATCAGAAGTTCATATTACCAAAGGTCATAAAATAAAAAAAACCGTAGAGGGTCTGGGGTTCAGTACATGGTAGAGGCCTGAATGAAACCTGTTTCATTGACAAAGGTTGGGCAGGGAGGTGATGTGCCTTAGATCACGCTCAACCGCCAGATTCCCAGATTATTTTGGGTACCCACTTTTAGAGGGTGGGTGAGCCCCAGGAGGATCCTAGATCCTACATGATCCATCTCCAGCTGCTAAAAGACTAAATAAAGGTCTTGCCCGTAGAGGGATATGAACCAGGATTTTCGGCATGGCAACTCAGTGCTCTACCACTGAGCCACACCGCTCCCTTGAAGTTCTCTTTAAGGAATTTAATTGCCAATCAACACTAAAAAGAAATAGTCTTCTCGTTTGTTTAAAAAAATCTTCATTATATTTTGTAGTGCCTAAGTTACATAAAATACATTACATACTTTAAAAAATAGCGACACTAGGAAGCTGTAATATTAAAATAATTCCCTCCTATTTTGACTTCTTCATTGCAACTAAGTCACAATGATAATGTTTATTGCTAATTATTTTAAGTATATTAGTAAGTATTTAGTAATAGTTCAAGGAAATAGAATTTAGTGAAAGTACTCTTCAAACGTATAAAATAGCAACTTTGTTATATCTTTGTGTCCTGTCCGTGAAACCAGTTCGGGTAATTGATCGTTCGGATAATCGACGCTCTATTGTAATTCGTGATACAAAATATTACTATCGGGAGATAAAAATGAAATGTTCTCGTAAATCTTGTTTATTGAAAGCGTTGAGTATAATTTACCCAAACAAGATTTATGGTATTCCGTACTGCGATAGATTGCCAACAAGCGATTTCTTATCAAGTTTATATTTCGCGTCTGTGGTTATATTATCTGTTTTTGTTTTAAATGAAACTATAAAATAATTCAACTATTTCATTATTAAATATAAGAACCGGATCATATATATATATATATATATATATATATATATATATATATATATATATATATATATATATATCATCATAAGGCACGCGTACACTTAAACCGTTATCGTCCGAACTTTACCGGGCGTTACCCGAGATCGGCCGATAAAATCAAACATACGTAAAAAAAAGGGAGTGCTTATACCACTATAACCGACGCCATCCGTTCACGGCCGACCAACCGACGAGTCCCAACTTGGGATTTCTCGCCAGTCTGCTGGAGTCCACAGCCCAAATTGAGTGTATTTATAGTTTAATTTCATAATTCTGTCGTGTTTGTGTGTTGTTATCCTACCTAAACGACTATGGATATTGAAAAATTAGTTAGTTGTGTTTATAATAGACCAACCCAGTGGGATAAACATACAAAAACTTACAATAGTCGTGATGTTGCGAAAAGTTTATGGACTAAAGTTGCATTGGAAATGGATATAGCGGTTGCAGACATTAAAACATTAAGCCGCGCAATCAAACTACAAAAGACCGGCAACGTGCAATGCCAGCAACAGTGTGAGAACATGTACGTCCGAGTAATTCTGTCCGCCTTTGGCCGACAAAATCGGTTTTGGTGTACCCTAAGCCTTAGAAAAATCTGTAAGATCGCCCTGACCACTTTTAACCCAATCCTCCCACCTACGCCTCGGTGTACCTCTCAGACATTTACCAGTTTGGAAAGCGCTCATCTACTTTTAAGAAATTCGTTCGTTTCTGAGCCCAACTTCTTCACAAGCCGATCTTAATCCTTGTGACGCTATCAATTCAATAATATTAACCGGGTACATGCTCCACAATTCCGCGTTGTGTATTCTCTTAAATTCTCCAGTCGATTCATCATTTTTTGGAACAATATTGACCCGTAACCTGCCCTTCGACTGAGGAAACATATGGAAAGAATATTAATACTATAAAATATAAAATAAAATGCATTAATTAAATATTTGTTGATATTTTAGTGTAATTTTAAACGTCACTATAAGGTCATATTTGGTGTAGTGATTGTTATAACATCCTACTATGCCCAAAATCGTGTGTCAGGTGGCTTGTTTTAAAGGGAAATTTAAAAAAAAAAATCGGAGTGGCTCTGTGGTAGAGCAGTGATTGATCGTACCAAAAGTCCTTGGTTCAGATCAAGTCCTGTGGCAGATTTTGTTTAATCTGTTAAGGTGGTGGATCCTTTGGGACCTGTGACCCTTCAGGGGCTTATATACCCTCTATAAAGTTGCTACCATAATAAAGGGAATATCTGGTGGTTCAGCGTGATCTAGGACAAGTCACTTCCTTGCAGAACCGTTGTCCAAGAAACAGTACAGTCTTTACCATGTACTGAACCCAAGACTCTTCATTGGCGATAATGGTCCAGTTTTTTTATTAAATCCTTAGTTATATCTTTCGGGGGGAGTATCAGGTACTCGTTGCATATCCCTAACCTATTCATACCCGAATAGACAGAATTTAGAACTTCCACTATAACATAACAGCTTAGTATAGCATCGTCCAATTAGCCAAAGCACCATAATGTGACGTTAAGTGAATAAACAAACAAACTTACTGTATTTCTACTTTCGAATTCTGTCTAGGAGGACTATATTTGGCCATCTCTTTCTAGCGAAAAACCTCATGAAATTCTTATCATTATTGATTTATCAATTTTAGATGGCTGAGGGCTTAAGAGACACTTCATTATTAATTGGCTTCGGACCCCGAGGTCTATTGGCTGGTTAAATCATTAAACATTTGGCGGCAACGGATCAATGGCACGAAGGTTATGGACTGTCTCATGCAAATTTAAGCAATAATCAATATTTTTACTAATATCATTACTATTATATTACAATCGCAACATATAAGTATATCTTGTTTATGTCACCTGTATTAATTTTTTATTACTTAGCATATAAATAATAATGCTTTGCATAGTCTGTATAAAACGGGGTCGCCTGTGGTGTAATCGTTAACTATCTTCTATGCCTTAGGTCGAGGTGCGCAGTCCAGTTTTGTCGTTTTTTGGAAGGGACGATCCTGTCCTTAAAGATCCCTATCCTAATTATACCTGAATAGGCAAAATTTAGGACCCACTGTAGCACCGTTCGATTAGCCATAACAGCATGACCTAAAACTGTACTACAAACCCATGAAGGGTTTGGAGTTCAGTGCATGGTAGAGACTGTACTGTTTCTAAGAAAGCGGTTGTGAAGGTAGGGGATTTGTCCTGGATCACACTGATCCGCCATATTTTCCTCCTTATTTTGGTGACCACTTTACAGAGCCTGGGTTAGCTTCAGGAGGGTTATAGATTCTATAGGATCCATCTGAGGGCGCTAACAGATTAAATAAAAGTCTCCCTTGCTACTGTAAAGTACTGCCTTGCAGAGGGATTTGAACCAGGATTTCCGGCATGGCAACTTAGTGCTCCGCCACTGAGCCACTCCGCTCCCTCATAGCAGCATATAGTGACGTTGAATAATTAATTAATACAAGAGGTCATATAATACGAAAGATATCAAGAGTGGATCTATCATTTATTTAACTATTCTTCTGTTCATAAAATGTTTATTTTTTTTATTACAATCTTGATTTTTGTTGTATCTCTGCTGTTGTATATCTGTAGTGTTGTATCAGGATATTGATTTTTTATTTAATAAACCTAATGTATTTTTTTTCAAGCCTCGGACAGCTAAAAATGTATAAAATATAAGAAAAAATGATGTATTTAATGCTGTTACGATTTACTCATAACATGTCTATAAGTATTCTCAAAATATTTATACATATCATAATAATATAAATTTTCATGTTCTAATAATCACATTTTATCTGCATAGAATTTCAGTTGTGAAATAAACTCCTATGTATGGGTTTAATCGGAGAAACTTGGGCTTCTGAACTGCTAACAACATGCCACCTAACAGAGCGTTAATTACAATTTTCTCAAAACTTGTCAACTGTTCCCTTTAATAATAAGATAGTATTTATTTTAATAATAAAATCATCCGGTTTATATTTTGCAATTTTTGTTGTGAAATAAATTTAATTCCCATTACTAATAAATAATATAAATTGGCACCATTGCTTTCTAATTTATCAAAAACATATCTTAAAGAAAAAAATAAAACAAATGTTTTTATAATTTTTACAAAAATTTTCTTCAATATTAATGCACTATTTATTTATTTGTTTGTATTTATTAATCTTTTATCAGTATACCATCTTTGTTGTAAAATAAGCCCCAATTAAATTCATTTAAAATTATTTATTTTTCGTTTTAGGTTGGTCTTGCTGTTAATATACCATCCACGAATTTAAATAGAAACTGTATTTAACAGTTCTTCTAAATAAATATCAGCCAACTTAAGTGAAATAGGAGATGCCATAGGGCAGCTGAATTTTCGGATGTAAAATTCTTCATTGAATTGAAAATATCCTCTATCTGTACATAGGGCCAGTAATTGCAGAAATAATTTTTTTGGGATTATTGGTATACGCGTCATTCCCATTTTTCTCTATTACAGTAGCTGATTAATGATTAACTGATCAATTCTTCAAAATCTTGAAAGTACAACTTATCTAATTAATATCTTGTACGGGGCAATTTATGTTTTTTTTATAATTTTATTGATTGTTTTAATTTTTAAATGTTTTTATTTTTGTGTGATATTTAATGTATATACAAAAAGCTCATTTTTTTACTGTCAGGGCATGAATATGAGGCTAACCTAGTCTCGAAATGTCGCCAAAAGAAATTTAAGAACTGACTGAAATTAAAAAATCAACATATATATTTTCCATAACAGTCAAAATAAGAAGAATTCAATATATATATATATATATATATATATATATATATATATATATATATATTGGTTTCTACTTATCTTGACTGTTATGGAAAATATATTGTGTTTTAGTTCTTGAGTTTTAGTCTTTCTTGAACTTCTTAGGCGACGTTTGGAGACTAGGTTAGTCTCAGACTCATGCCCTGACAGTGAACAAATGAGCTTTTAGTAAAAACATTAAATAGCACACTAAAATAAATATAAAATGACATGAGTAAGTTGTAATAGATAGAGTTTTTCATTAATCAATTACCTCGCATTATAGCATAAAATGTTTATATTGCAATAGCTATGATCAATGAGCAAGTAATCTATTTTTAGGAACAGCAGTTATATTTAATTGTTGAATCATATTAGATTATTATTATTTTTATATATTATGAATTAATTAAATTTGCATAACACGAGCTTAGACCTTGAACATCCTATTTTTTGTTTACAGCGCGATTTTTATACTTCTCTATAGTTATCATTTCTTTTATATTCCGTTTGAAACTATTTTTCTCTTGGTGTATTATTTTAGGTTTATCAAATTTAAATGTATGTTGTGTATTTCTAAAATGTGTAGTGAGAGCTGTTTGATCTGTTTTTTATTATTGAATCACAACTATATGTGTGTTTGTACACTCTCGTTTTAAGTATTGTTCCGATGTTCCGAAATAGGATTTACCGCATTTATCTTCACATTGTTTTTCGTACACGACATTTCTTTTTAACTCTAATTTATCCGAATACTTAGAGCTCATTCTCATATCAGCCCTGAAGAAGTCAGCAGCGTGGCTGGCGAAACGTTGGCGAAAAATTTATCATCACGATCTAAACCAAAAGAAATCAACAAAGTATTTTGTAATAATAGTGGCCGTGGAAACCTAAAAGAGTATTTAAGTATAACTTGTTACATGGTATTAACATAATTTTATATTTTTAATCAATTAACAATCAATTTTATTGTAATATGTAAATGGAGCTCATTTCTCAATTAAAAAAAAAAAAGCTCGCCATTTCAGACTACTTCAACATTTACTAGACAAATGCTCTAAGCTCCCGATTAATTACAAAAGACTCATATACAAGGCAATCATTAGACCCATCTGGACATAAAGAATAGAGCTTTGGGGCTCCACTAAGCCATCGAATTCCTCTCATATTTAATCCTTACAATCCAAAATCCTTCGTAAAATCCTCAATGCTCCTTACTTTGTTGAGAACAAATTAATCCATAATGACCTTAATGTCCCGTTTGTTGCTGATTTAGCCCGAATCCGAGATAAATCTTTTCATGACAAACTTCATTTCCACTGAAACCCACTAGTTTCAAACCTCGTAACTTCTTCAATTCCTGATAATCCTCCGATGCGTCTGAAAAGAAGATGGCCTCTTGACCTGCTAAGTTGAACTTTTTATTCGATCACTACCACTGGGTAGTTTCCCTAGTTGCCTTCATGTCGGGACATGATTAATCTTCCATTATATTTACTGGATGTATTCTGTAGTTGTACTATTGATTTCTACTTGAGGTGCTAAAGTTTTTAAATGGTGTTTTCGCTTCCAAAAGCTCTTTACTGTTGGAATACGTCCAAATAAAGTTATCTCTAATTATAAAGTAGGTGATAAAGTGGTTATTTAATTATCCTTTCCTAAAATCGTTTTAAATGTAACCATAATTTAGTTAATATAAATATTTTAAACAAAATTTAAAAAGGTATATTCTCATTTTTTCCTTGTATGTAGCTCCAGGGATAGATTTTTTATTTCATCCAGGATGTAGCTCTGTGTGTTGAGAGCTAAATTGCTGTACTGAGGGGTCTGGAATCATGTGGCAGACCCTGTGGAATCTACAGACCCCTATTAATTGTGCACTCTTAATTTTTAATTGTACACTCTTAAGGTCCACTTGGCGTTTGAGTATGATCTCGGACAACCTCCTCGTAAAACCGTTGGATACGAAAAAATGCAGTCTCTATCATGTACTGAGGCCAATGTCACATGAATTGAATCACTGAGTTGAAAAAGGGAATAAGTGCCTGAAACCTATTTTTTCAGAAACGGAAAAAATTGTCCAAATAGATTTCTGTTGATCTTACAAAATGACACTAAACATGAAAAATATACTTTCAATCATGGGCGAACTTAGCATATATCTATTACAACATTATTTTATAGTTTTAGGACGTAGAAACTATTTATTTATTTAAAAGTTATTCCCGTTTTCCACGCACAACCTATTGATTTTAAATGGTCTAGAGATATTGAGATATTCCCTTTTTGTGCTGAGTAAATGTTTTTCAGTTTTTCACACATGGTGAGAAAAATAGCTACCTCAGTTTATATTAAAGCAAAAATCGAGTTATTGCCTTTTTCCACTCAGTGCTTCAATTGCATTAGCACAGGTTTTTTCTCTGTAGGTATTATTTAAATATAAAAAAATACCTTTTGTGAAACGAGTTGAGTATGTAGCAATTCTAAGTAGATGCTTCTCTTCATATAAAAAAAATGTATTAGTTTTTTTTTTAATATATGGAATTGTTTGTTTGGATATATCTTTAGAAATGTTGAAAATAGTGGGGTATGTAATAAATAAATTTTATCAACAATGAGTTTAACCAATTTTTAGGCCATCAGTGCAAAAGGAGTAGCGTCAAAACTAAATAATAATATATGTAATATAATATACTATATATATAATATACTGATGGAATAAAAATTAGACCGAAACGTTAGCAAAAATAAAATAAGATAAATCTTATTTTGGATAAAATTTATTGAGGGCATACGCCGACCATTTTCAACATTTCGAAAAAAAATATAGTATATTTAAATTTTTATTGGTTTTGAATATGTTCAATCTCAAGCCGTTTATCGATGTTTTTAATAAAAGTAAAATAAAAATACATGTATGTCAATAAATACTGGGTAAAAAGGGGAGCGGAGTGGCTCAGTGGTAGAGCACTGAGTTGCTATGCCGGAAATCCTGGTTCGAATCCCGCTGCTGGCAAGACTGGAGATGGATCATATAGGATCTAGGTTCCTCCTGGGTGAGCCCCTAGCTTCTGTAAGATATAAAAATAGGGTACCCAAAATAAAGGGGGAAAATCTGACGGTTGAGCATGACCTAGGATGTCACCTCTTTGCAGGTGAACATGAAAAAGTACAGTCTCTACCATGTACAGAAGCCCAGACCCGTTCACGGGTTGTAGTGGTATAGGTTAGGTTTTTAAAAACGGTTCAATATTGCACCATGACAGAAATAAAGTTGTTTCTTTTTATTGCAGATTCAAACTTATATTAGTTTTGAATCTGTTCAATTTCATTCATTTTATTGATATTTTAAATAAAAGTTGAATAAAATAAATATATATATATGTACAGCCCGTGAAGGGCCTTTGGTGCTGTGGGTGGAAGAGGCTGTACTGTTTCTTGGCCAACGGTTTTGGAGGGAGGTGATTTGTCCTAGACTACCCTCAACCGCCCTATTTTCCTCCTTATGTCGGTGGCCACTTTATAGAGCCTGGGTTAGCTCCAGGAGGGTTATAGATTCTATAGGATCCATCTGAGGGCGCTAGCAGATTAAATAAAAGTCTCCCGCCACTCTCTAATAAAAATATCCGTCAATACATATTAGGTGAAAACATTGCAAAATCACTATGACAGAAATAAAGTCATTTCTATTACCACTAAAGTCACTTTTTATTACCAGGACGGGTTAGAAATGCCCTCACAAAAAATAAAGAAAAAAAATTGTGCCTGGATAACAAGCGTGGGCATTATCATGACACAGGTGCTACGGCACAGTTCCAAATAGGAATCCCACACTTTTCGAATTTATAAGTTTTTTTGTTTGTTGAACGATTGAAAAATCGTTACGCCCACACGCCAGCCTTGTACACACTTCTTTTAAAACAGTTATTATTTATTAAGACTTGAAAATATTTCACTTTTAAAAATACAGAAAACGGGACCAAGTTTTAGATAGTTAGTTAGTTAGTTCATTTAACGTCACTTTATGCTGATATGGCTAATCGAACGATGCTACAGTGGGAGCTCTAAATTTTGCCTATCCAGATTTAATTAGGATAGGGATTTTTAACGAGTACCTGACATCGTACAGGCTCGGGACCCCCGTTTAACGTCCCTTTCGGACGTTACGAAAGGACGGCGTAACAGGATTTTTTACTCCCTTAAAAAATCCTAAGGCCACCTGCTTGTGCTTAGTAGTTTGTTACGCTAACCACTAGACCACAGGTGACCTTCCAAGTTTTAGATGCTTAAAGTTAAAACTAAAACTACAATAATCCACAGTAGTTAGATACTTCAGTAAAATTTTCCAAGGTAAATGTTGTAAGTGGAAAACATCAGTTAATTTCTCTTATAAATTTCACTTACATCCAAACACTAATCTGATAGTTTTAACTGTTAGTCCCTTAATTATAATGCTTGTAAATATTTTTATTTTGAAGAGAAAAGATTTGCTCTGGTCGGGATTCGAACCCGGGTCGTCCGCCTCTCCGTGACAGCGCTTTTACCGTTTGAGCTACCGGGGGTCGCTTCACAGTGAGGACAATTCCGTTCCCTTCACCGATCCTTTAAATATTTAAAAATTATTATAATTTAGCCAAATATTTAAAAATTGAAACAATTAACAAAAAATTATAATACTTTTAGCTGTAAAGATTGTATCTTAACAAAGGAAATTTCATCCTCAGAATTTTAAATTGCCAATTCTGACATTACATTAATCTTTATTGTCTTACGCAACAAATATCATGTTTTTTATAAAATGCAAAGCGATAATAATTTTTTAAAAAAAAAAAGATTATTGAGGAATACAAAAAAAATTGTTTCTCCTCACAGAGTTTGAAAATTCATTGTGCCTCAATGAGAAGTTATTCAAGAATCTATAAAAATATTTTTTTTTTTAATTTTATCTATCTATATTTTACGATAAACCATACAGTAATGTAATGAACTAAAAAAAAATTGTACTAAAAGCCATGAAAGGTCTCGGGTTCAGTACATATTAGTGACCGTTCTGTTTGTTTAAAATTCAACGGTTGTACAGGGATCAGGCTTTAACCTAGGTTTTAATAAAATTAAGGTTTCTTGCTTTATAAAGTCTGAATGGGGGCCATTTAGAATAGAAAATATGATGCCTTCTAAATAACTTACGAGGAGCGGAGTGGTTCAGTGGTAGAGCACTGAGTTGCCATGCCGGAAATCCTGGCTTTTCTTTAGTCTGTTTGCGACCGGAGATGGATCATATGGGATTTTTTAGGAACCTTCTGGGGCTCACCCAGCCTCTATAAATAAGGGGGGAAATCTAGTGATTGAGCGTGATTCAGGACGTCACCTTCACGGATTGTAGTGTTTTTTTTTTAAATAACCTACGAATTAGACTTCATAACCCAGATCATTTAGTTTCTTACTTTATGTCGAGGAACACGAGATCTGACATTTTTGTGTAAAATTATATGCCCAATCAACCAACGCAGATGGTATTTTGATAAGTTTTTGTTGCATAATATCAATATCCTTGCATGTGGGTATGATGGTATCACCTCTGGGTAGATAGGAGAAATGAATTATTCATGAATTATATATTTATGAAATAATGTGTCACCAGCTGAAAATTTCTCGAATCAACGGCGAATAAATCCTTTATTTCCAACACCTTTCCTTGGCAATGTTTCTTGCAGCTTTACAGCTTGCAGCGAGTATCCATTTTTAAACTCATAAAAATATTACAATAAAATCAGGTGTTTCCATGATCATACTTAATGATAGTTCTTTACAATCCGTAAACTTTTTTTTTTAGAGAGAATAGAACAATTTATTGATATTATTGATACAACTGTAATTATATTACATCAAGTATATCTGCTATATGAATAAAGGACATGAAAAAAAAAAACACTTGTGGAGAAACTATCCATTGATAGCACTCCAATAAAGTTTTGTAGTAGAAGGTCTAGAGGCCATCTTCTTTTCAGACGCCTTGGAGGGATATCAGGAATATTATGGGAAGCAAGTTGAGATACTAGCGGATTCAAGTGTGTATGGAGCTTGTCATGGAAGGATAGGTATCTAGTTTGGGCCAAATCAGCAACATTGGAATATTAAGATCATGATGGATGAGTTTGTTTGTGACATAATAAGGAGCATTGAGAATTTTACGAAGGATTTTGGATTGTAAGGATTGGATACGAGATGAATTGGATGGTTTAGTAGAGCCCCAAAGCTCAACTCCGTATGTCCAAATAGGTCTGATAACTGTCATGTAAATGAGTCATTTGTAATTAATTGGTAGCTTTGAACGTTTGTCCAGTAAATGTTGAAGTTGGCGAAAACGTCGAGCAGTTTCTTGTCTTTGCAGTCTTGTATGATGATATCCGTAAACTTAACATAGAAAACAACAATCCTCTAATTCCTCAAATACCTTATAATTAATGACTCCTTCATAGATACTTCGTTTGTTGTGTTTCAATTTAAATTATAACAACAAAAAACAAAATAATTTATAAAAGATACCTAACTCTGGTAGAAAAACCGTTACAAGACTTATTGCTTATTCAACCCAAGCTTGCAATCAGAACGTGTTTCTATTTCTGTATCCCTGGATCCTAACAATGCAGGATGCAATTCTGTTTAATATTTACTCTCTCATTCAGGTCTATCTCGGGTTATTTAATCGTAAAGTAAAATCAGGATAAGAATGTAAAGCGAATTCCTAAATACCTCCAGTTTTATCGTAATTAAATCATTTGTAGGACTTGTTGGAATTTTTTAATTAGTTATTCTAAGGCGGTAGCAATCGTTTGTGATATTCTGATTTGAATAAAAAATAAATAAAGTAGTTGCAAGTGTTTATTAAATCACAACGTTTCAACATAAACTTTATATCTTCATCAGGGTTAAAATTACTTGAATGTATAAAAATGACCGGCACCACTATAAACCAAGAGGGGTTTTAGGGATTAAGTACATGATAGAGACTTTACTGTTTCTAGGATAAATATTTCGCAGAAGTTTAATAGATCAAATAATTTATCTAAGACAATCAGGCTCGAATCTTCATACAGATCAGTAGTTCATCGCCTTACAAAATGAGCTACCTGGCTTCTCCAAGTAAACATAAATATGAACGATTGAATAATAATAAGAAGATATTAATTATTTATTGATTTTTATCTTCATTTTTCAAGCCTGGGCGTTTCAGGCTACTTCAACATTTACTAGACAAACGCTCTAAGCTTAATTTTTTACAAAAGAAAATTTGCTCTTAATTAATTACAAAAGACTCATATACATGACGATCATTAGACCCATCTGGACATACAGAATAGAGCTTTGGGGCTCCACTAAGCCATCGAATTCCTCTCTTAGTCAATCCTTACAATCCAAACTCCTTAAAAAATCCTTACGAACAAACTATTTCATTATGATCTTAATATCCCATTTGTTGCTGATTTGACCCGAATTCGTTATCAATCTTTTCATGACAAACTTTATTCCCACTCAAACCCACTAGTTTCAAACCAGACCGCCTCTTCAATTCCTGATAATCCTCCGAGCCGTGTGAAAATAAGATTGCTTCGTGACCTTCTAAGTTTAATTTCTTATTCGAGTATTACCATTGGGTGCTCTACTTGCCTTTATCGCGGGACATTATTTGTCTTTCATTGTATTTACTTGATTATACATTATACATTTTTTTCAAAAGTTTGTAATTTGTGATTTTTATCAATTTATAGTTCTTGGTTGTCGGTCTTGGAATAGACCTATGTAAATTAAAAGATTGAACGTTCTTTGCACCTCAAAATTTATTTATCCAAATTATTGCATTTTATGTATGAGAGGAAAATAGTTGACTGGATGATACAATGGAGAACGGAGATATAGTAGTTGGGGGGTGCAGTAAAAAAAAAATAACACCTAATAAGTACAAGACTTATATTTAGCTACAATGTAGCTTCGTTTCGACCTACAATGTAGGTCATCTTCAGGGCTATGAGAAAAAAACAAACAGAACAAAAATATATATGTAAGTTTGAATACTGACGCCAAACTTAGTCATATGGCACAGAGCTGAGATAACCTTCAGAGAAAGATGTGTGCGAGGTTATAATAGACATTATAGACTGCTTATGTAAAGACTGCTATTGTAGAAATAACTGAATATTGACTATTGTGTTGATTCAGGTATGTTATTAAAGATACTTGGAGTTATTTAGTTAGTTATAAATTTGTAAATATGTTCTTTTTAATTACAGTTCTGAACTGCATCCACAAGAGTTTTATTTTATCACCTCATTGGTTAAGTCGTTGAATACACGACTTACATATATAAAAACGTTACAGTAACGAGAATATAGTGACATGTAATGTAGAAAATTAAAATAGTGACAGATATGAAAATTAAAGATAACGAATATTAAAATAGTGACAGAATATAATAAAATTAAAATATTGACAGATATACTAAAATTAAAGATAATGAACAGAAATTAAAATAGTGACAGATATAATACATTTCACAGACATAATACATTTCACGTGACATATGTTTGACGTTATCTTTAATTTTCATATCTGTCACTATTTTAATTTTCTACATTACATGTCACTATATTCTTGTTACTGTAACGTTTTTATATATATTTTTTGTTCTGTTTGTTTTTCTCTCATAGCCCTGAAGATGGCCTACATTGTAGGTCGAAACGTCGGCACTAGCTAAATATAAGTCTAGTACTTATTTGGTGTTTTTATGACTGCACCCTCCAACTATCTCCGTTCTCTATTGCATTTTATGAACGATACATTTGGTTTATGAAAAGATGGAGATAAATAACTTTGAGCTCACACTTTTGTTTTCAACTTGTGGCTATATTTTTGAGTCAGTCACTTCAAAGAACCCACTTAGTACCGGATATACTAGTAAATATAGTAGCTCGCAAAACCAGGGCAAGCGATGCTAAAGCTGACTGAAAGCAAGGTTCAGTAAACTCTCGATAACCACATCTAATCAAGTTAATTATTATTATTTGAACTATCCATCATTATTTCTCTTAATATTTAAACTTTCCTTTTAAATAATTGAATTAAAAACATATTCTAGCTGAGGAAACTATTCTAGAGAGAGCTATGCGGGTTAATTGAATCTACTTATTAATTTATTTCGGTTTGAGCATTTCCAAGTCGACCTTCAAGGGTTACTTTAAATATTAATCCTTTAATCAGAAGTGGTGGGCCTCATGCTTAAAACATTCTCTCCATTTGTTCCGACTAGATTGAATTGTTATTTTGTACCTAGGGTTGTAATCCTTTTGAATAATTCACATGTAGATCCTTGTACAAGTTTGTCATAGATCTGCCATAAATATGAAATTATTCACAATAAACAGTAAGTTTCCTTTTGTATTTATTTTATGGTAGACCTCCTCGGTGCAGATAACAATATATGTATGTATATATATTTTATTTACGGTTCTTTTTAATTATTTAAAGATATATATTTTTTTTAATTTTGAAGAGAAAAGATTATGTCTTGGCCGGGATTCGAACCCGGGTCGCCCGCGTTTCTAGCTAGAGATGCGAGATACATAGTTCGTATCTCGGCCAAGACATAATCTTTTCTCTTCAAAATTTAAATATATATATATATATATATATATATATATATATATATATATATATATAATATATATATATACTAGCTGACCCGGCCACGCGTTGCTGTGGCTGTTGTAGTAGTTTTAAAAATATATTACGTTAAAATTTGAATTTTAAAGATACTATGAATGAATGGAAAAAATGAATTAAATAGATTTTTGATTTTACATTTTATTCATCTTATATCTGAGTACAGTATATAATAAATCAATAATATACAAAATTCCTAAGTGATAAAATATAAACATTAGATTAGTGAATGAGGTATATCATAGTTGATTTTATATTATGGCTAATAATATATTTTTTAAGCATAACTATTTATTTCAATTTTATTGAGCGCTAATCGATGCACATTTTTTTTTTAATCTGTCCTTTGCTAATACAAAAAGATTAGATGGTTTAATAGCACGTGAGCATCCAACATATAATTGTCCACTGGAAAAACATGGATCCAAATCGCAAATTGATCCTGGCCTTGAGGATTGATGGTCATAGCGAAAGCCAAGTCTATATCAAATTGAAGTCTTTTGAACGGTATTATGGGGTCTGATAGTATCATTGAAATACGTGGCTACAGGACGACTTCTTTAAATATTTCAGTCAGCATTGCTGCTTCAATAATATTGACCAAACGTGAAAGATTCCATAATTGGTGGATACAAATTACACATCATCACTAATAATAACCGACACGTATCACTTAGGGGTATGAAAAATAGTTTACATCCTATTCTCAGACCTACTGAATATGGACACATAAGAAATTTCATAAGAATCGGTCAAGTCGTTTCGACACCGTGACACGACAATTTTATAAATTAGATATATATATATTTTTAACTCTTTATTACAAAAGAACTCTGATACAGTACGGCATCAAGTAGGGGAGTTGGATGGCTCAGTGTGTACCGCGCTGAGCTGGAATGTTGAAGGTCCAGAGTTCAAGTTTCCTTCATCTGCAAAACCACTTAGGGCTCGACCAGCCTCTATACCCTTGATAGGGGCAAAACCTAACGATTGAGTGTGATCTCGGACCAATCGCCCCACGTATAACCGTTGTCCTAGAAACAGCATGTACTCTACTTGTATTGAGCTCAACTAGGGATGATAAGGCTGTATCTATCGGATAATTTGTAGCTGATATTGATTAGTAGTGGATACAAGGACCGGATACTATCGAAATGTACCCGGTACAGATTCTCACCTGGATACTTGACCCGAGAGTCGTAGCAATGGGGTGGAAGGTCCTGCCAACGTCAACCCACCTCTCTCTTTATTCACTAGTCAGTAGTCAGTATCCACGACGATTGGCTTATTCACTACAATTTTACTTAATCCTTTGAGTCAACTACTGTACCTTACTACAATCTCTACTCCCGCTATTATTCTCACTTTAAACGGAAGTTATATATTATTTATATAAAACTAAAAAAATACAAATACGTGAGGTAATAATCCAACTATCAGATTCTGATATGTAACAATTTTAAATAAAACAAAGTTAATTAAAAATATACATTCCACTTTAAAAAAATACTACCCATGAAGAGTCTAGGTTCAATACATTGTAGAGACTGTGCCGTTTCTAAGACAATAGTTGTGCTGGGAGGATATTCCCCGAGATCATGTTCATCTGGAGGATGTTTTTCCATCATGTTTTCCCCCAATTAAAAGTACCCACTTTACGGAACCTAGATGATCCTCGGGAGGTTCATTACATCCCACCATGGTCCATATATTGCTGTTTGCTAATTACTTACTTTATCTGTCACAGTTATATCTGAAACCGAGATCTTCGGCAAAACAACCCAGGGCTCTACACACTGAGTTATACCGCTCCAATGTTCCATTTAAATAAATATAAAATACCTACTGATAAACATTTTTGTTAATTTTTTCAGCCGTGGGTTCGGATACTCTCATGGGACTCGCCAATGCTCGTAATAATTATTCCCACACCAATAAATGTGGGTATCCTTAATTGGATGAAAAACCAGGCGGTTTTCCTACCGTAACAGTTGGCCTGTGAACAGTACGGCCCTTGAAAAGTACCGAACCCTTGACATTTTAATGGGTTTTAGGGCTTAAGTTTTTTTTTCTTATCCTCCCTGGATTGAATGGATGAAAAAGTACAGAACATAGCGAGGTCATGGTATTCTTTTGCTGTAGATATTACATGTATGATGTTTCTGTGGTGGGTTTTGTAATGTAGACTTATCGCCGCATGTAATACGACGACTTGATTAGTATCAATTGGCTGCTTAGACCGCAAAGTTTAAATCATCTTCCTGCTTAGCAACCCTTCTGAGAAAGAATACTATGTTTTTAAAACTTTAAATTGTTTATTAAAACATTTAAAATTATGCGTGCTAAGCCACTGAAAAAAAGAGAATAAATCGTAACTTTATTGACACAGAATACACTTTTCTCTCACTCCCTTGTGCTTCGGTGTTGAGTGTAGATGTTATTGATCATTTATTTGTTCTTTTATATAAACCATGGATCGACTCTATAACAAATAAAATGTATTTATATAAGGCTCTTAAGTAAAATAGAAGAAAATTAGTACCCTACAGTTATAGAACACACCCGAGACATCAATAATAAATATCTAAAAAAAGAAAATAAAGCTTAAATAATAAACAATATATTTCGTTGCACAGCAGCCCATGAATGGTCTTAGGTCCATTACATTGTAGAGACTGCACTGTTTCGAAGCCCTTATGTATCTGTTTTGGTTCAGTCCAAAAGCAACTTGAGAACTGAAACAATTATATTTTTATTGTGATTTTGTTATACTGAATCTGCATTGCATGCAACTAAAAATAAGTAAATGATATATAATATATAAATATACTATCATGAAAAGTACCTGTACTACTAAAACCCATCTAGGGTCTTGGATTCATTACATGGTAGAGACTTGTTCACGAGAGAGAGATTTGTTCACGATCACGCTTAATCGCAAAGTCTCCACCTATTAAGGGTGTGCCTTATATAGGTGGAGGCTGAACGAGCCCCAAGAGGGTCCACAAAGTTCATCCATGGCTGTTCGCAGATTTATATACCTAATATTTATCGACAGGTATATAATTTTACATATTTTAATAAAATATCAATAAATTATGTGAGATAGGAAAGTTTAAATCTGCAGTAATTTCTTTTTGATTAATATTTAAAAAAAAATAAACTAATGAAGAGAAGCAGCCAATATTTCCATACACTCTTTTAGATTTTATTTTTAAAAGGAAGAAATAAACTTTTGTCATTACAAACCATGACTTAACTATATTGGATTCAGTACACGGTATAAATTATACTTTTTGTTACGCAACGGTTTTGCAGGAAGGTCATTTGTCGAAGATCACACTCAACCACTAAGACTTCCCACCTATTACACACTTTATAGGGACTGGTTGAGCCCCGGTAGGGTCTATATCCCACAGAGTCCATTCATTCCAGTTGATAAATAAAATAATTTATCTCTCCCAATTGAATTTGAACCATAGACTTTCAGCAGAGCAACTTACTAGATATAACTTTTACTCATGATAATTTTGTCTACAGAAAATTTTCTTCATTCGTCCTATTGCGCAACCTTCTATGACCTAGAAATTGAGTTGCTCATTTCAAAAAGCAATAATTCTTCTTTTGATGTAATAAGTCAGTGTTGCCCTTAATGCTCTTTATATTGAGCGACTCAGCATGAAGGATGTCTACTTTTCTCGATGCAAGCGAGAAATATTTGCAGTATATTTCTGATTCATCAATACTATTCTTCCACAATACTTGGTGAATGTTAGCAATTAGCAAAGGATGTTGACATCAATTTAATTTTTTTCTTAAGGCTTTCGGATTTTAATTTAATATTTATTGTTAAGCAATCGTGAAATGAATGCATGAATGGTAAAAATTTAAACTTTTAATTATTTTTTAAAGTTTGTTGTTCATACAAGACTAAAAAGACAAGAAACTACTCGACGATTTCGCCTACTTCAACATTTACTGGAGAAACGCTCTAAGCTCCCAATTAATTTCAAAAGACTCATTTACATGACAATTACCAGACTTATTTGGACATTTGGAGTTGAGCTATGGGGCTCTACTAAACCATCCAATTCATCTCGTATCCAATCCTTACAATCCAAAATCCTTCGTAAAATCATCAATGCTCCTTATTTTGTCAAAAACAAACTCATCCATCT
Organism: Arma custos; assembly: GCA_037127475.1. Taxonomy (NCBI): domain Eukaryota; kingdom Metazoa; phylum Arthropoda; class Insecta; order Hemiptera; family Pentatomidae; genus Arma; species Arma custos. The sequence continues at coordinate 36,381,501 of CM073765.1, forward strand.
ATCATGATCTTAATATCCCATATGTTGCTGATTTTGCCCAAACTAGATACCTATCCTTCCATGACAAGCTCCATGGAACTTCTATAGTGGAAGGTTCTCGAGACCTTCTACTATAGAACTTTATTGGAGTGCTACAGATGGGTGGTTTCTCCACAAGTGTTTTTTTTTCATGTCATTAGTTCATATTATTACAGTTGTAAATATCTATAAATTAATCTAACAAAAAAAGTTTGTTGTTTATTCATTTAATGTCACTTTAAGATAGTACGGCTAATTGGACGATTAGCATGCGTAGTATTTATTCCTTAAATGGGATAAATTGGTATAATAGAAAAACTGCGAGCATAGCCAATTTTCCGGAAATATGTAAAATTGCGAAAATGGGAAAATTTCAAATTTCGAACATATTTAACCTGGGGATAGTTGGTGATATGGGAATTTTTTTGAAAATAAACAAAATTGGGAATTTGGGAATATTTTGAAAATAGAAAAAAAGAAAAAGGAAAATTTCGAAAATGTGGAGAATTGTAAAAAATGGGGAAATTACGAGAATTTAAAAATTGTGAAAATATAGAATATTGCGAAAATATAAGAATTACGAAATTATAGTTTTTCGAAAATATGTAAAATTGCGAAAATTGGAAAAATTATGTGAAAAAAATTGTGAAATTACGGAAATTACGAGAATTAAAAAATTGGGAAAATGGAAAATTTTCAAAAATAGGAAAAGTTGCTAAAATAAAAATATTCGATCGTAGATAAAAAAAAAATTGCGAAAATATAAAATAATAAAAATTGCAAATAATTCTGAATTTAGCTTTTTTTACTTCTTCTTAATAGCTTAAAACTGCCCTGGGAGATCTGCTGATGTTTCAGGGGCTCACTTAGCCCCTATAAAGTGGAAACCTTTAATTGAGGAAAAACCTATCGGTTGAGCGTGATCTCGAACCATTCACCTCACTAGCACAGCAGTTGTCCTAGAAACAGTATAGTATCTACAACGTATTGAACTTATTACTCTTCAAGAGTTGTAGTGGTACTGTTTTTTTTTTTTAATCAGATAATAAAATATGCAACAATGCAAATTACTTTGATTAAAAAAATCCAAAGTATCGAAAGTGAAAAAACACAATTTTTAGGAGAGTGAAAAACTGTTTCAAGGTTTATTCAAAATCAGCCTGTATCATTAAACGTATTTTACCTCTACCATTATAAGTGGTTTTGTTGATTAAAGATGACTTTATATCAATTTTATCGATCAATGTATTTTAATTAGTTAAAATTAATTAATTATTTTAATTAGTTAAAATACACATTTGTTAGTTTGATTATCTATAATTTATGATTATTTTTCTACAATTGAAAATGTTCTTGGATACCACCCATCCTCTATAAATCGCCTCTTTGCACAACCGTTGGCTTACAGTCCCTACTATATACTGATGTCCCAAGACACCTCATGCTATTGTACATTAAATTGTCTCTCCATTATTATTTATCCATTATGTAAACTGGCCCCGGTCAACCTCTAGATCCTCCTGGGGCTCATCCAGGCTCTACAAAGTGAGTACCCATTAACCGGGGGGGAGGGAGGAGTGAATCTAGTGGATGAGCATGATCTTGGACAAATCACCTCCTTGCATAGCCGTTGTCATTGAAACAATACATCAGGCTCTACCACATTCTGCACCCTTCATGGGCTGCAGTGGTGCAGGTTAAAATAACAATAAAATATAATCAATTCATCAGTTAACGAAGTAAACTCCCTCTGCCTATACTCTACGGTTCATTTAAATGCTTTAATCGAACTATGAAGTCCGTAACTAGATCCTAAGTTTTCTCAACACGAAACAGAAACTTTTCTTTTGTTAAGTTGGCACTTTGCCGGAGAAGCCAGACTGATGTATTGTTCTTGGTAGCGGGTATGGCTTTTGGCTCCAAACATACATTATCCCAGTTAGCAATTTTATTTTCACCATCTTAATTTATCTATAATAATTTGTTACTTTTATTGTGTCTGTAATAATTTAAGATGTTATGTTGGTAATATATTTTGAATAAAGCATGGCAGTTAATGGTTTTATAGTAACATTAATTTTATAAATATCGATTTTTATCTGGGCTACTTTAGAGTTTCCACCGTGTGTTTTGATTAATGAATATAATTGTTTTAAGGTAAAAAGATGTTGCTTCATTTATGAATACATACATGTCATTTGGGGAAAATGGCTAGTATTTTTATCCTCGATGTTCTGCTATGTTTGTATGTTTTATTTGGTTTAATTTCATGTTTATTATTTGATTTGGGGCCAGGGAAGCTACGTCTGTAGTGCGCAGTGTTACTGTTGTATAGATCACGAATCCGGCGTTGTTTATAACTATTTATTTAATTTTTTAACAGGCGTAGATAGACCCTTTGGGATCTACAAATCCTCCTCGTGTTCATCTAGAAAATGGGTATTATAATTATAAATTGTTGAAAATCTGACGATTTAGCGTGATCTAGGACGTTACCTCCCTACACAACTGTTGTCTTAGTAACACTAAAGTCTAATACATATTGAGCCCAAAGCCCTTATCGGTTAAAATAGTACAGATTTTTTTTTTGTTTATAAGTTGAACCTAGTTGTTATCTTTAGCAGTATATCAATAAAGTTTTATTTTTAATTAATATATTTAATAAGATACGATATTTTTATTGTTTAATTTCGGCTCAGATTATTCATTTAAATGAAAATTCACCGATATGAAAAAATAGATATATACATTTTTTGGAATCCCTCAGCCCGAAATTTACTCCATTGGGTGTGCTAAATAATTTATTTTAGTAACCTAGTAATAACACTTGAAGAAACGTAACTGAAAATTATATGTTTGTTCTTTTATACCTAATGTTTTTTAAGATTAAACACACAAAAACCTCACCACATACCTAATGTTGCAGGTAAGCCCTAAGCAGCAGAAAATAAAATTGATGTAATTCTAATTAATTTACTTAGATAAGTTTTTAAATATATTCTTTAAAAAATATGAAATGTAATGATAATAGCCTTTTATTATGCACAATTATTTATAATAATAATAATGTCTTTATTTATTCGGGGACAAGTCCATTTAGAATAACAATACAGGTATTGTAAGCTATTGTGCCTTACAGTGTAAAATAATTACAAATAATTAATTATTACAGATAATTAATTAAGTGAGAAAGAATAAAAAAATGCAAATTACGTCTAATAACAACACTTTAAAACAGATTAGGAGAAGGGAAAGAAAAAAAAATTAATATAAGTTAACAATAATTATATAAGAGAAATAATTTATAATTTATATATCAAATTTATTCCAAAGAAAAAACAAAAAATAATAAAGAAAAATTCAAACAATACTATCAATGATTTCCACTTATTTCCTTCATTTCATGAATCATTCATCTCACATTGTTTATATCCGTGGTTTATGCATAATCATTATTTATTTACAAGTTATTATTTATATTTTATTTCTTTTCCTTGCATAGGCCTTCCCTTTAGGGAGTAATAGCTAAACAACATATATATATATGTAAATATATTCTTTGATGGCTTGTGAAAATGTATGTAGATATTTTATCATATACGATCCTAGGGATTCAATAAATTGTAAAGTATAACGCAATGCAGTAGTAGATCCTGGAAAATAAACATTCTTGTTTATTTTTTGTTTAATTATTTAATAATTTATGCAACTATGGCTAGATGGATGATACAGTGAGTGCCCTAAATTGGCCAATCCAGGTTTAATTGGGATATGAGCTATTATTTTTATGAGCTGTTATGAAGTAGTATAACTGGTATAAGTCCATTTGTATCTTTAAATAGTCAATTCTGTTAAATAATTTTAATGATTATTATTTTATAATAAAATAAAAATTAATTTAAAACTTATATAGTGTTTAATACATATACATATATGTATATATATATATATATATATATATATATATATATATATATAGTATATGCTAAGTGCTAAGATTTAAAAACATAAACTTGCCCATAATATTAAAGTATTGGAACTACCCGTTAATATAATGGGTACAAAACATTAAAAAAATGGACTTATAGCTGTCAAAAATAACAGCTCATATAGAATAAAATAAAAAAATAATTTTACTCCGGGACCAGGTCCCTTAAGAATAACAGATGTGTTCAATATTTAATATATACATGGCCAACGGGCTACATTATAAGAATAAAACCATATTTAAATAATAACATGAAAGTAAATATAAACTGAATGGCATGTTATGACAAAGCAATAAAAACAGAATAAATATCTGAAATAACAAGAATTAATCTGAGAGAAATATAATAATAATATATAAATAAATAAAAGTACGTAACAATATAAAAAATAATATCCTTCTGAGTAAATAATATTTACAGTAATTCATCTATTACTTCTGATGAATATGAGCTATTAATTATTACTGATTAGGGAGCACTTGTTTGGAAATTTAGGAGATGTAGGGAAAGCGTGGATTTGAATGTGGATAACGGGCGAGAAGGAACGCTCGAATGTTCTGGTTCTGTGAGAACGGGTATAAAGATCGGAAAGGCGAGATCTTGTGCCATGGGATTTGAATTGTAGGAGACTGTAGATATACGAGGGATGTTGTGAGTTGAAGGTGGTATGGATCTTTTACGATAGTAAAAGTAAGGAAAATAAACATTCTTGTTATTATGTATTATACGTCAAACCTGTATAGTAACAACTGGAATAACTTGTCTATTAAGATAGAAGATCATAGGTGGGCGTATAAAATTCTCATGAAGCAGAGAAAATATTTAAAACTGGTGAAAGAAAACGAGGGTTTTTTGGGAGAGTGTTTACTGGCTCGAGAAAACTATTGACCGAGATCTGACCTCTCTTTAGTTTTTCATGCATACTCGATGATCTTCATCGTAAAGTCTTTCATCTTTTTTTTTTTTTTTTTTTTTTAAGATGTCGTCTACCTTTCAGGAACGTTTTTAATGAGAATACTAAAATAGAATGCATTCATCTCTAGAAGTTGTATTTTTTTTATAAAGAAGATTTATACAAGTATTACATACAACATTTAGATATGTATCACACATAATTTCGACTGGGAAGCTTATGAGGAGTAGACCAAGACGTAGGTGGGAAGATTGCGTTGAGAGCGACCTGACGGATTCGGGTTAGGGTAGTGATCCGTTGACACAATTTTGTAAGCAGAGATTGGTGGTGTCGGCATCGAGCCTTCGGGTTCGCTAAGCCCTATTATTATTACATATTATTTAATACATTTAAGGTAATTTGATCAACATTACCTCAACCACCAGATTTAACACTACCCACAATTAAGGGTAACCACACACACACATATACATATATATATATCATACATATATCCCAATAAGGGATACAATATATATCATACATACACATATACATATATATCCCAATAAGGTTCCAAAAATCCTAAAGGGTCGATCTATGTAAAGAAAATACTTTAGTAAACAAAGTGTAGACTTCTTACATATATGCTTTTAACATACTAACTATTGCGTTATAATACTATCAATAAATAAGAGCAAATTGTGTTTTGTTATAGGAAGTTACTAAGGATGTACCAGACTGCTACAACCATAAATAAAATGAAAACAGCCTTTGTCTTTAAATATTTAGTCTTCTCTGCAGGATCTGTAGACCTTTCTGGGGTTCACCCAGCCTCTGTAACGTGGGAACCCTTAATAAGAAGGAGAAACCGGGCCTTTGAGTGTAATATAGGACAAAACATCTTCCTGTGCAATCTTGTTCTTAGAAACAGCAAAGTCTCTACCATGTACTGAACCATAACCATGGGTTGTGGCTATAAAGTTTTCTTTATTATTTAGTCTCATGGATGGGTTTAAACCTGAAATATTATTTTATTAAATTTTAATAATATTCAGGATGAACTGAAAAATAGAATGAAATAATTTAAAGATTATTTGTTCAAAGCTACCAAAAATCGGAGCCTGGGTGAGATCATATCTGATTACTTTTAATCATATGGCTTATAGAATATTCCAAGTCTATTTCTCGACTACGTGGGATCGCAGATCAGGTTTCGAAAATAAAACAAAAAAAAAGTATTCGATTTCAGTGGCGATTTAAAAAATAATAAAAAACCCCGGATGTGGTTAAGGTTTTTTGCTGAGCAGTGTACGATCCATTCCTGACTCAGAATAAGAGTAAAACAAGAAATATTTATTTATTTCATTAAATAATAGTTTTCGGAGTCCTTCTTTAGTTAATAAAATTATGTTAAAACTATTCATACATGCAGATATAATTTATGCTAATGATTAATTTATAATCACACTCCGCATACTGTTTCATGGATAACGCTTCTGCAAGGAGGTTTACTTGTCCTAGATCACGCTCTACCGCCAGATTCCCCTCCCCCTTATTTTGGGTACCCTATTTTTACAACATTTTATAGAGGCTGGTTGTCTACCCAGGAACCCTCCTAGATCCCATATGATCCATCTCCGGCTGCAAACAGAGTAAATAAAAGTCTTGCCTGCAGCGGAATTTGAACCAGGATTTACGGTATGGCAACTCAGTGCTCTACCACTGAGCCACTCCGCTACTCTGTTGCTGGGTAACGCCGATAAAATATCAGATCACTAAAAACTTTTTTCTATTATATAACAGAGAAAAAATATTTATCTCAAGCCATTGCGCAATATTGAAGAGGAGTTCAATTTTTTTTATATATCCGTTTCATTGCTCTTTAATTACGATTATGGGGATTTAAGAGATATATGTTGTGTATTTATTTAATTGGATCGAATAATCAGAACGGTAACGTTATAATTCCACAATATATTGTACATTAATATATATTAATAAATGATTCCATATCCGTTGAAAACTTCTGGATTCATTATTTTTCTTCTTTTTTTATTATTAAAAAGAAAATCTTAAAAAAAAGGTTACATTTAGGTTTCCCTTTATTTTCTCTAGAAAAGACATTACTAGCAGTTGAAACTGCTTTATCTTCCCATATCTCTACTTTGTGACAAGCCCTTTGTTTTACATTTGGTTCATTCTCGCCAGTTGCAGTGGTCTTGAATTTACAGATATCGTTTGTTAAAACAGAATTAATGACTAAAGATAGAAACTTTCAAAAGAAAATAGTAGAGACAAAATTCGGGAGAATTAAAGTAACGAATAAATTCAATTACCTGGGGGAAATTATATGTTATGAATTATTAGAAGGAAGGCATAGAAGAGAAAATGGCTAAATTGGAAAGACTAAGCTTCACTTCAAGCAATTTATATAATAAAAGGAGCCTGTCAACAAACGCGAAGATAAGACACTGAGATATGGTCGTTAAAAAGAATGGAAACGGCTCCCCTCCACAGCCTAAGGAAAATGGGTACTTGTGACTTAACGCAGCCCTGGTTACTTTTCCCTGCTTGTTCGCATGCGCGAGCAGTTACATTTTGTAACGGTTACACTTCTAAAAGTTACCTTCGATTTGTTGGGGTTGAAAAATGATGAACAATTACAAATCAAAAGAATTTATTAACAAATGGAAAATAATAATAATAAATTATGAACAATTAAGAAATAAAAGTAATGAAAAATTGTGTACAAAAAAATAATTTCAAACAATTAACAATTAAGAAATAAAAATAATGAAAAATTATGTACAAAAAAAAATTGAAAAATGTAATATATGATGAACAATTAATTAAAGAAGAATGAACAATTACAAAATAAAAATAATAAAAATTTAATCGCATTTAGGTGGAAAATGCGTCGAAATAGACTTCAATATAGATTCAAAACAGTCTGTATTTTGTTTTGACTGATGCTGTCGGCATACGAACATCATTTCCAAAATTTCAGCGTAGGGGAGCGTTTAACCAGGACTGCCACTATTGAGACCTAATAAGGAAATATATAAAGAAGTAAATAATTTGGAAACGGACATAAGAATAAGAATATCAGGGTTCTATGGTGTGACCAAAATAAATGACAACTTCCAAATAGATGCCATATATACAATAAAATAAGCCAATTGGCAAAAAAAGGCAGGAAAAGGTAAAAGAAAAAAAGGTAAAGAAGCACGTGCGAGGCAGGAAGGTAAGAGCCAAGGTAGGAAGGTTACCAGTCAGGTTTTCTTTTTCCCCACAGTGTTGCCACTCTTGGTTACACCTCCCCTTCTTCGGGAGCGTGAGACCCCTCACGCTGCAAGTCAGGATGATAGGTCTTTAGCTGCGCTGCGTGACCAAGTCCGGCCGGTGTACCTGCAGTGGTCACTAATTGGTAAACGTTTGTCGACCTTTTCTGAGCAATTCGAAATTTCGGAGCTAATTTACTGGCGAAACCTCGTTCAGCAGATGAGAGAGGGTGAGCTCGTCGCAGCACTAGATCTCCTACCTTGAAGGTCGCCTCCTTGCGGTTTCGGTTGTAGAAGTGGCTCTGGCGTGCTGATGCTCGGCTGAGTCGTGCCTCCGCTGTCTTCCGAAACTCGTTCAACCTATTTAAATGTTCGGACCAAACACAATTATCGGGAGGATTTAGAACTTGGGCGTTACTTATTTTACTAAAATAAGAGTTAGGGGGTAAAAGTTCGCGTCCAAAGTTTAGGTACGCTGGTGTATATCCCGTTGAGCTATGAAGAGAACTGTTGAGGGAAAACATCAGCTCAGGTAGATACTTGTCCCATTTCTTGTGCTGGTCAGATACGTATGAGGTGATGATGCTCTTAATGACCCGATTGGTTCGCTCTACCGGGTTTGCCTGAGGCCAATAAGGTGGAGTGCGGCTCAAGGTAACTCCAAGGCTTGTAGCGAGTCCCTCTAGCAATTTATTTACAAAGGGCGTTCCATTATCAGTATGGAGGATTCTAGGGGCACCCCAGCGATATACAATAAATTGTCTGAACGCTTTGCAGACATTTTGAGCTGTAGCTGTTCGCAAAGGGATTACTTCGGTCCATTTGGTAAAAGTATCAACGAACACAAGAATGTAGCAGTAACCATTGGTAGAGCGTGGCAAGGGACCCATAATGTCCGCAGCGACAACATCCCAAGGCTTTGTATAATTCTTGGTGTTCATTTTTCCTTGAGGTGGCCTCTGTAATGGTTTCACTTGCTGGCAAATCTGACATTGTCTAATGTAGCTCGAAATTTCTTTAAACATACCAGGCCAGTAATAGAGTCTTTTGATGCGATGGGGGGTTTTATCTAGCCCTAGGTGTCCAGCGTCAGGTCGATCATGATTTTCCTGGAGGATCTCCTTTACATGATCTTTAGGGACTACTAGCTTCCACTCAAGAGAATCATCTTCTGGTTCCTCTGGAATTATGTGATGATAGAGCCGATTGCCCTCTATCTTCCAATCTGGGAGAGCTTGTGGTCGATCTCGGACACTCTTAAGTTTGGCGATATACCAGGGGTCTTGAACATCCGACATATCCAAGGCACATATATCTTGTTCACCAGGAAGCAAACGAGAGAGAAAATCTGGAACGGAGTGGACAGAGCCTTTCCTGTACCTTATTTCGAAGTCATGACCCTGTAGTTCAAGAGCCCATCTGGCCAAACGTCCAGTAGGATTTTTTAAGTTATTTAGCCATTTTAAACTGGCGTGGTCGGTGATGACGATAAAATGGTATCCTTCTAAGTAAGGTCTAAATTTTCTTACGGCCCATAGAACTGCCAGACATTCCTTTTCGGTAACGCTGTAGTTTATCTCAGCTGGTGTTAAACATCGACTGGCATATGCAATCACGAGTTCGCCTCCATCAAAATCTTGAGTGAGAACCGCACCAAGGCCGGTAGCACTAGCGTCTGTCTGTAAGGTAAAAGTTCTATCGAAGTTGGGTCTCGTGAGAACAGGTTCTGACGTAAGGATACTCTTAATTTCTTCTAAGGCGGCATTTTGCTCTTCACCCCAAAGAAAAGGTTTTCCTTTTTTAAGAAGATCAGTGATGGGTCGAATTTTGTTCGCAAAATTGGGTATAAACCTGCGGTACCAGGAAGCCATGCCTATTAGTCTTCTTACTTCGGTGACATTCTTAGGTACTGAATACAGTAAAAGCGACTCGACTTTTCCAGGGTCTACCTGTAACCCTTTCTCATTTACTAAGGTACTGAATTTCATTACACCCGAATTCGCTTTTCTCTGGATTAAGTTTCAGGCCGGCTTGTCGAAGTTTTTGGAGGACTAGCTTAAGGTAGTGCATATGTTCTTCGAACGATGCTGTGGCTATGACGATGTCATCCAAATATGCGAAGCAAGCTGGAGCGAGATCGGGAGTGATGATCTTATCTAGTAGCCGCTGAAATGTCGCAGGAGCACCACACAGTCCAAAGGGAAGTCTTTTAAAATGGAATAGGCCTCTCCCTAAAATGATGAAGGCAGTAATTTCCCTTGAAGAGCTAGCCAAAGGTATTTGGTGATAGGCGTGTGCCAAGTCAATCTTAGATAGGTAGCGACAAGATTTAAGTTGGTCTAGTAGAGAGGACATATTAGGCAGAGGATAAACATCTGGTTTGGTTACAGCGTTAACCTTGCGGTAATCTATACAAAAACGATATTTTCCATTCGGCTTTTTCACCATTACAACAGGGCTAGACCAAGAACTGTGTGACGGCTCTATGATGTCTTCCTGTAGCATACGATCCACTTCCTGGTTGATAGCTTCTTGTATGACAGGTGAAACTGGATATGCCCTTTTGGCATATCCAAAGGGGCTGGCTCATTCCGACGTCGATATGATGTTCGGTGAGATTAGTAAGACCAATGGAATCATCGGTGTTGAGCAGTTCCTCTTGTAATAATCTGTCCAATCTTTTAGCTTGCTCTGGTTCGAGTCTTCTAATTCCTGCTATTTGCTCGTGAGAAGCTAAGGATTCTTTAGAAAAGGTAGTTCGACTTGAAGGCATATCTCTGAACCACCAAGATCCCCCAGCAGCGTCTATTACCACTCCTAATGCTCTCATGGCGTCCATTCCCAAAAGGCAAGGAACTGTTAGGTTCGGAAGGACATAAAAAGATAGTTGAACCTGACGGCCGTTTAAGCTGGCTAGAAAGGCAACAGCATTATTAACGGTCTCACGGGCTCCATTTGCTACCGTGACAGGATAGGAGGGTATAGATAGAGAGTCCTAAAGAACTGATGTACGAGTGATTGGCTCCAGTATCAATAAGTGTTGAAAGAATGACTCCTCCTACGTTGAGAGTGACGAAGAACCTTTCTTCCTCCACCGATAAGGTGGATATATGGTTGAGCTCTTGAGAGTTGAGGTCTCTGTTCGAGGTATTAGGGTCAGTAGCAACCTCCTTATGCTGGCCCTTTAACAGTTTTTCCGGCTTCTTGCAGTTAGGGCAATCTTTTCTGGTGATGCCACGAGTACCGCAACTGTAGCAGAAATAGGTTGTTCTGGGCTTAGAACATTCCGGATAACGGTGTCCAGTTTGAAGGCAGTTCCAACAAAGAGGCTGTACGGCGGCTACTTCAGGTTGGTTCTTAGTGATACCAATGGATGAAGAGAGCTCAGGCTTTCCTTGAGTAGATTCCGAGGAAGTTACTTTTTTCTCATCTTTACTCCTTTTCTTCCTAGTATTCTTCGTCTGCTTCTCTACAATAGCTATATTATTCTTTTTAGCCGGTTTTCCAGGTGCTTGAGGAGGTTCATAGGCAGTTTCAGGGAAAGCGCTTTTACTTTTAGCAGGAGGTGCTCGAAAAGTCTTTGCTCTTTCCTCAATCTTTTCTAATTCTTGACCTAATTCAATTAATTTAGCTAGAGATGTCGCTTCAGATCTTCTAATGTACAATTGGTATCGAGGTAAAAGGTTCTTATAAATTGTAGAAATTTGTTCCTCTTCTGGCTTAGGTCGATCCAATTTTTTAAACAAAGTTCTGAGATTGACGATAAAATCAATAATTTTCTCTTGATCTCCCTGTGTTCGTCTATCGATTTCCTTCTTAAGCTTTTCCTGGTAGTCAAGAGGAAAGAATGTAGCACGAAAAGCTTTTTCAAAATCTTTCCAATCATCTACTTCCAATCGACACCAATTAAGGGGCGTACCATGGAATAATTCAGGTAGATAGGCAAGCAGATCGGCGTCAGTTATTCTACAAGTTCGACGCTTTTCATTTAACCTTTGAAGAAAATCTTCTGCACAGGGGGTCGACGGTGTATTGTCAAATTTTAGAGAAGTGAAAAATTGTAAGGTGTAATTCGGAGGGAAGATCCAGTTGGCCGTAGCAATTGGTGGTCTAGTTACTTGATGAGATGGTCCTGGTTCCTGATCTTTAGGCATTCTCGCTTCTATATAGTCCGAAGATGTCGAAGATACTGTCCACAACCAAGGGTTACTCAAAAAGAAACTTTTGATTACAGTTCTCAAGGCTTCAACTGTGCCGTCGACTGGGGTTAATTGCCAGATTTCTTTTAATTCTATTAATTCATGCTTTTTTAAATGATAAAGCCAGCTTAAGCGCGGTTCCCCCAAGCTAGGTTGACTCTCCTCTGGATTAACCATTAACTAATATGCTCGGATAGAGAGGATAAAATTAATATCAAGCATTCGGCACGAAATTAAAAAAAAAAGGGATAATTGTGTTTGATTATATACATAAAGAAAAATTCACAAAATTTTTACCTCAATGCTAATATTAATAATTGGAAAGATGAAAAATTAATCAAATAAATAAATCAGAAACATGCAAAAGATCAAGCATATGAGGCAATATAGCATTAAGCCAACAAGATAGAAATTTAAAAATATTTCATGAGACAAAATGTAACTCAAGATATGGTTATAATTAAGGTAGAAAATTGATTAAACCAATGATGATTAATTTTGGTAACCAAAAATGTAAATAGAAATCCAGTGATGCACAATAAAATAAATAAATCTTTTCTGAAATTAAACAAGATAATCTTAGAAAATCAATGATAAAGAAATTAGATAATTTACCAAATTTAATAAATGATCAAAAAAATATATAAGCCAATAAATTCATGCAATTAGAGATATCTATCGGATTTAAATTGATTTACGGTGATAAAATTTGAAATTCACAATTTTATAAAGAAATAATTCATTCAATGATAAAAATAAGGGTATTAAGAAATGGACCATTCAATGATATTCTCTTAAAAAATAATATCAATAACGAATAAATTAAATTAAATAAAAAAATAAATTAAATTAAAAAAAAATAAATCATATTTGCTCAAGAAAATTATTCTCATAAATTCAAACTAATTCAATAAGAAAATAAGTTAGTTTCAGTGATCAGCTTAGATTCAAGGTCATCTGTAAGTTTAATGAAATTATAACAACTTACAACCTACTTTAATGCTTAACCTTCAGTTTAACATATACCTTTTAGCTTGAGTGACCAGGCTAAGTGTTATCAGTGATTATGGCTTCATAATTCAATTTTATTTCCCTTTTCAAACAAATACATTTCCTTGGTTTATCAAGCTACTTGTTACTTATGTTCCTATCCTATGAAGATTTGCTTGAATACAACAAAATGTGTACTTATAATCCAGGTATGAGTAATGAAACTATCTCCAATCAGTTTTATGTTCAATTTAATGAAATAAATAATGAATATTAATTTAAATATTAATAATTCATGCAACTTAATATCAATTTAAAATAATAAATCAGGTGTATAAGTATTCAAGCAATTCTTATCAATAAGAATTGTTCTTAACCTTACTCTTATCTTCTACTTTATTATTTGCTACTTTATATACTTCTAGGCCCCACGTTTCGGCCGCCACTATTTATATGACCAAAATAAATGACTACTTCCAAATAGATGCCATATATACAATAAAATAAGCCAATTGGCAAAAAAAGGCAGGAAAAGGTAAAAGAAAAAAAGGTAAAGAAGCACGTGCGAGGCAGGAAGGTAAGAGCCAAAGTAGGAAGGTTACCAGTCAGGTTTTCTTTTTCCCCACAGTGTTGCCACTCTTGGTTACAATGGATATGTCGTCCCTGCCATCGCAAAGTATCGAATGTGAAAAAACACAGTTTTCATTTTCGACTTATAGCAGTTGCATTTGGATTGATAACACAAGGGAACAACATTTTTGTTGCATGAAATATTTTGACTAATATTCTACTTCCTCGAGGTGCTGATTTAAGATCTGAAGTCAGTTTGTTTGTATCAGCTTTACTTTTGGGGTTATAATTATAAACTGTTTTTTAAGATGAAAATATTTTTTATTAAGAAAACTATTAAAAAAATTACCACTACATATCAAAAAATTTTCTTTTGTAAGATTTTCTGGCTTGATTCGGTTCACGGGGGCTGTTTTTAATGCTCCAACAATAGTCCGCCATCATGTGAGCATTCCAGTGACCTTGGTAACGTTCCTCCATAGTTCGAATGTCCTGATGGAACCGTTCCCCTTGTTCTTCACTCAGATCACCAAGATTTTCAGGGAAACGGTCCAAATGGCTGTGGAGGAAGTGTACTTTGATGCTCATATTACAACCAAGCTGCTGGAAGTGTAACAACATTAGTTCAATATGCTCCGCATAGCTTTCTTCCTTTTTGTTTCCCAGAAAATTTTGAGCAGTCCAAACGAATTCATTCCAGGCATTTTTTTCAATATCAGTCATGTAACTAATAAAGTTTTCATCCTTTATCAACCTTCTTATTTGGGGACCATCAAAAATTCCATTTTTAATTTTTTCTTGGCTCAAATTAAAGAACTTCTTAGAGATGTATTTATAGCAATCACCACCCTTGTTCAAAGCTTTGACAAATTGTTTCATGAGCCCTAGTTTGATATGCAAAGGTGGCAGTATTATTCGATCCGTGGGCACAAGGGGCTCATTTATTACATTCAGTTGTCCCGGAACCATAGATTGCCTGGAAGGCCAATCTTTTCTAATCCAGTGCTCAGACCTAGCTCTGCTGTCCCATAAACAAATAAAACATGGATATTTTGTATATCCACCTTGTTGTCCAAGAAGAAAATTCACCATTTTTAGATCAACACTTATCAATCACTTTTGTTCGTTGTATTTGATTCTATCCATTACAGAAGCTACAGTAGCATATTCTTCTTTGACTGTAGTTGAATGTGCAATCGGTATCGAACCCAGCTTATTGCCGTTATGCATAAGTACACATTTCAGGCTACGTTTAGAGGAGTCAATAAATAAACGCCATTCATTTGGATCATACTTCTGTACTCCCATTGCTTTCAATAAACCAGGAACATCTGAACAAAAAGCAAAGTCGTCATCTTTAGAAAATAATGACAGCAATTCTGCCTCTCGGTTACGATAGTATGAAATTCTTGTTTCTGGGGTTAAAAGATTTCTTTGCTTTAATCGAGAAGCTAGAATCTCCGATGTCTTTTTAGAAAGACCAAGATCTCTGATTAATGCATTGAGGTCTTCCTGATTAAAGAGCTGGGGCTCAGAAGTAAAATCAGGGTAAGAATCACTTGTCCGACTTTCATCACTTGAAGAATAGTTTTGTTTTTCTATATCATGATCATTTTGTACAGATGAAGAAGCTTGGGGTACTGGTGCATCGCCAGAGAACAAGACTGGTCGAGTAACAGATAACAAATTTGGATAAGACCATTTCAACCGGTTATTTTTATTAATTCCATTAATATCAATCACACAAAAATAACAATCATCTTGATGATTATTAGGTTCCCGCCAAATCATTGGTGTTTGATACTTAAAATGGGGTCTTTTCTTATTTGCCCATAATCTCAAAGACTCAACACATGTTTTACATACCATATGAGGGATCCAGTACTTGTCACGGATGTCCAAAGCGAATCCAAAGTAATCAAAATATACCTGTGTTATAAACTCTGACACACTTAGCCTACAATTTTTGAATGTATATTCACCACAAATGTTACAGAAATAGTTTGGATCGTTTCTACAGATATTTCTTAACTTGGACATTGTTATTTAACACAAGAGCACAAACTTTTTCACTAAACAACTCAGTTGAATTGAAGTTTGAATGTGACTAGTACAAATATATGTCTATCAGCTGTTTGCCAAAAACAAAAGGTGCTGGAGAAAAACTGAGGCTAGATTTGTAATCACCAACCTCTAATTAGTAAACAACAGGCCTAAAACTCCATGCAACAAAAAATTAATAAAAATTTGTTCCCTTGTGTAATTGATATAAAATTCTTATAGAGGCGTCTATCAGTCATAAAAACAATGTAAAACGAATGTAATTGGTTTGACTATAGGCGATAATTTTTATTGAACCTTGAAAATGTTTTTTTTTTAATTCTCTTTAAAGGAACCGATTTTCTCATAGTTGGAAATGGCAGGGACGATATGGTGAGGGTGCACCCAAAGAGATTAAATAGAGAAATATTATATAAAATGAGGGGATACAAGAGTGCTGGGGGGCGGGGGGTACATAAAACAGATGAAGAAAAAAAAAATCTAATTCACTAGTGTAAGAATTTCCACTAGGTACCTGAATAAAAAAAAGTTGAAGGTTTAATTGCTAGAAAACTAACCAATTTGTTTATATTCACTGGAAGTTTAGTAAAGAAGATAAAAACTTTAATTTCTCAGGCCTAAAGTACTTGTTTTTTTCTTCTGCTTTACTCGTTTTTTTCTTAATCCAGTACTTGATTAGAACAATGTTGGTGAATGAAGTTGGAGTTCATTAAAGTTTTTTTTTTTATTTACCATCTTCTTTGGAAAAATTTAATCTGATTTCAAGATTAAAATAAAACTTGAGAATTGAAAATCACAAAAAAAATCTGTCAGTTTTGTATATAATATTATAATAACTCTGTAACTACTAAACTCAGTAGAAGGCATCTCAAAAGCAATTTAATGGAAAAGACAAGAGCAAAAAAATTATTTCTTTAATTTTTCATTGTTACGTTTGAAATGTCAGTTTACAAAGAAAAGGATATTTAGTAAAACAACTTTACAAAGTCAGTACATTTTTATTGAAAATGTTTACCTTCGTTTTCTATATATTGTTCCTAGCGTGTTCTCAAATTTTCAGTCCTAAAAAAATCTAGAAAATTCAGGGTTTTTGTGATACAATAAAGTCTGAAAATGGGTTTTTTAACTTGAGAATTTCAAAAATCTCACCCTTAAGGAACTAGTCCGAATGTCTTAACAGTTGTAAATTTGTTATTTAAAAGTCTGACAGCTTTTGAGTCTGTCATCCGGATCTGCTGTACAAACTCCGTAAATTCTTACCTTCTACTTACTTCCTTATTATCAGTACTAGTTACGGCAATTTCTGCTAGGCTGAAGCCCCAAGTCGGCACTCATGTACACGAAATAGTTCGATATTTGCTTGCGGATTTCTTAACCTTGTGAAAACACGTGTTTTATTTACTCTCAAACTTTCAGCTTTCGAAACCGTTCCAAGTATGTTACAACTTTGGTAAGTACTTAATTAACTAATTGGCTTAGTACGGTAGGCAGTGGTATAGTTGTATTTGTCATTACGGTTTAGGTTTTTGGTAAAAAAATATAAAATAACAACAGCTCTGGTAACCTCAAAAATACGACCTTCTTTGGCCCACCTGTTTTGTGGGCCATGTTCAGAATTTGGGGGAAATCCCTTTGAGATGGGGATATTACCAATAATTCTGTTAGCTGGTTGTGTTTTCAAATGATGATAAATGGACTGTATGAAATTGAACATTATTCTTTTTATTGAGGTAATTATGACTATGGTAACAAAAAAATGAGAATTAAAATGGCATTACATATTTAAGGTAGGTCGGTATTGTTCATATTTTTCTTCTTTATCCGGCCTTCTTCTCCTCTGCTCTCCATTCTCCGGTCTGGGTAGCCCTGGGCTTACTCACGATTCATCATCATAACTTGTGTGTCGAACAACTCAGGGGACTCTACCTGGGGAGCCAGGTTCTCGACCAGAAATTTCCTGATCCCCGCCTTCTAGATACATTTTAAATTAAATAAACCTTTTCAAACATACCCCCAACCGTGAAATGCCTCATTTCACCTAAATTTGGAGTGAATGGAAAGCAAACTCATAAAAAAAATATTATAAACAAGAAAACATAGATACAAGTAAGAAACTAACTCTTCTAAAAGAAAATAACCTGAATCTGTATGTGACGGAAGAAAACTTGAAGAGTAGACCAAACCTTAGATAATAAGAGAGCAGCGTTTAACTCTAAGCGTGGAATGCTAAGAATTTTTAGAGGAGCGACTTTGCTTTTAGCTCTGACGAATTGAGTATCCAGTCCACCGGAGTCTGCCTTCCGGAGATATACTACACATCCGTACCCTTTGTCTGAGGCGTCGGCGAAGGAAACCATCTGAAGAGAAGAATGAGAATGACTGAGATAACATGGCAATGTCACCTGTGAGAGGAGAGGGAGCTCTTGGATGAATGATGACCACAATCTTCTTAGGTCGGAGGGAATGTCATCATCCCAGTCAGAGTGCAACAACCACAATCTTTGGAGAAGACATTTTATCCAAAATATTACGGGAGAAATATATCCGTTTACATCAAAGATACGTGCAGCAATAGAAAGAATTCCTCGCTTGGTATACGCAGCTTCAAACACATTTACGGCATAACCAAGCTGATCAGATTGAGGATTCCACTTTAGGCCTAGTACCTTTACCGTCTGCGAGTAATCTAAATGTAGAGGTATCTCATGATGTTCCCGTGGAATATGGCTTAACACTTCAGGGCTGTTAGTGGAGAATTTGCGTAGGTCAAAGCCGCCAGAGGAAAACAACAAAACTAACTGGTTGTAAAATTCTAGGGCGTCTTCTACTGTAGCTGCACCTGAGACTATATTGTCCATGTAGATCTCATTCAGAGCTTGAACGGCTCTAGGAAACTTATGACCTTCATCCTTAAAGAGTTGAATCACAGTTCTAATTGCTAGAAATGGAGAAGTTTTGAGACCAAACGGCAAAGTAGTCAATTCCCACTCTTGAACTAGTTGGGAAGGATCAAACCTCCAGAAGAAATGTACGAACTTCCTATCCCTCTCGTTCAGCCCGATACACCTAAACATCTGCTTTACATCGCAAGTAAGTGCGATAGGGTATGTACGAAATTTATCTATAAGCTGTCCTATATCTGTCTGAAGAACTGGACCAGCAGGCAGGAAATCATTCAAAGATAGTGATCCGGGAGCATGTTCTGAGCCGTTGAATACCACTCGAAGCTTCGTGGAACTGCTATCTTTAAAGACTCCATGATGAGTTAGAACGTATTCAGCGGGAGAGGATGCAGGTTGTACGTGGTCAGATTGGATGTAGTCTTCCATTTGAGCATGGTAGAGATCTCGATATTCAGAATTCTTAAGGAATCTTCTTTCCAATTTATCTAGTCTTTGCAAAGCAATATCTCTAGTACAGTTCAACGTAAGACCTTGAGTCTTCTTGAAGGGGAGAGAAACTACATAACGACCTAGAGAATCTCGTTGAATTGTCTCTTTATAATGATTCTCGCAGTACTGGTCTTCGGAACTTTCAGGAATTACTGCAGTAACTTCCTCCGTTTCCCAAAATCTTCTAACCTCATCCTGGAGAGTGGTTTGTGCCAAACAGGAGACTGCCAAAGTTTGAACTGCGGGCTGGGTAGAAACCTTGCCAAACAGAATCCAGCCCAATGATGTGAGAAGAGCGGATGGCTCACCCTTGATCAATGCCGGAGGATCGCTTAGAATATCTGAATAAACTTGGGACCCAATAAGTAAATCCACGGAGCTTGGCTTATCAAAGTCAGGATCTGCTAAGCTGATACTAGAGAGTCCTCCTTTTACCTTTGCGCAGATTGAGAGGGAAGGACACTTAGAGACAATCTTAGGAAGAACTAAAGAGGTGAATTTAAAGACTTCAGAAGTGGACTCCTTGGGACATATCGTACAATCGACTTCAGCAAGAGAGACAGGAAGAGAGGTGTCACCTACTCCAGAGACAGGGACTGATGAACTACGACGTGGTAGTCCGAGCCGATGAGCGAGAGAATTCGTGATGAAATTGACAGTCGACCCATTGTCCACCAAGAGCCTGCAAGGGACCCATATGCCATCTCGAGAGAGAATCCTGGCACGAGCCGTGCTGAGAAGAACTTGCTGATTTGAAGAGGTAGCGCAGGAATGGGACAATGTGCAGGACTCTGCAGCAGAATGATCTTGAGATGAACCTTCCTGCGACTTTGCAGGAGGAGGAGTAACAGTCCTAGGCGTGGATGTAGTATTCCTATCTAGATGGATGAGAGTGTTGTGCTTAGTGCTACCACAATGCTGACAACGACCTTTACTCTTACACGAGTCCTGTCTATGGGCTCCGGCACAAGCAAAACACCTTCTGTATTTTTTCAAGAGTTCATTTCTAGCTGGAACGTTAGCAGTCAGAAATGAAGAGCAGCGTAAAATATTGTGAGGTCCTGAGCAGATTGGGCATTTAACATTCATGGGCTTTTCGATTTTTGAACTAGTCCGAGGATGTGATTTGTAATTAATTCCAGAGAAAAAGTTCTGACCTCTTTTGGTTTGAATTTGTCCCTTAACATTACGGGAAGTATTATCTTTGCAAAGCTCAGCAACTCTGCACTGAGACTTCATAAAAGTACACAGTTCTTCGAAAGTGGGGATTTTATCATCAGTATATTGTCGTTCAAACAACCTCTGAGAATTTTTATCAATAACATTTAACGCCATATGAAGCATCATAAAGTCTGACAGATCGGGAATTTTAAGCGCATTCATAGCTTTAAAGTTGTCATCAAAGGTGTCTAGAAAAGCTCTGGAACTATTAAGACTGTCTTTGGTAAGTGGAGGAAATTTAAGGATTTTATTAAACAAGAGACCAGCAACAATCCTTTTGTTCGAGAATCTATCCACTAATTTATCGTAAGCGGTCAAATAGTTTTCCGCTCTAAATTCAATAGAACTAATAGTATTGGAGGCTGGAGGCTCGAGAAGTGTCTTAAGGTGAGAACATTTAACAATATCCGGCAATTTACTGTCGTGAATTAGGGTATTAAACAAAGAAATAAAAGTCGGAAATTGTTCTATGTCTCCTTTAAACATAGGAATATTAATTTGTGGTAAATTAAATCTCGTATCTACATCAGAACCAGCTACATTAATTTTAGAATCATCTTTCTTAAGAGGCTTAGGAGTTGAAACGCCAATAAGACGGTTTTTAGCTGCAATGATGGAAAAATACAAGTCTTCAAATGAAGCCGTAACTTGGGAAACATTTATTTGTTCTTCTGTAGGAACAGTTGCATTAAGTTCTGATATCTTTAAAATAACTTGGTCGAACTCTTTGAATGTATCCTCCAGTTTCGACACTCTAGCCATAAAAACATCTTGATTATTGGGTAAACTCTTAGTCATATCATAAGTGATTTGTAACCGTTGAAAAGAGACGTTCCTTTTGAGTGTTATAAACTTCAAAAGATCCTTTAACTGGAGCCATTGCGAATAATAACAATAATAGGCAAAGGGGTAATTAGCAAAAATTATTCTAAATTTGTATATATATAAAAATATTATATAATAATGAGATAAATAGCCTGCCAGACCGAAGGGGAAAGCAGAAAAAGAAGGGCAGAACCAAAAAATACAAGACGCGAATATACCAAGAATAAAACTAACAATGCAGATAGACATAAAATGGAAAGGTAGAGAAAAAAAAAAACATCAATAAACATTATTAAAGAAGAGAAAATCACTCAAACCCATGCGTGAAACACAAAAACAGAAAAAAGCTTAAGTGACAATTCCCATGATGCATGAACACCTGGCTAGTGGAGTGGGGAGAACGGTAACCTGTCCATAACCTACACTCCAAATGAAGGCGAGGCTAACTGATGTGATTGAAGTTAATGTTTTGTTACAATATTGTGAAATGTGTCCTAATATTAAAAGAGTGATGATATTTCTTAGTGTACCTAAAGTAACATAACTTATTTAAATTTAAAAGGTATACATGCCTGTAAAATACAATTACTATTGAAACACAGTATTAATATTATTCATCATTAGTATCACATATTAAAAGAGTTATTTAGAGATAAACTTCATGTTAAACTATACCTTCAAGGTTGTGAACCTTTTTTAACAAGTTATTCTTAAAGTGGACTTAAAACAATTGAACTATTACATTTTGTAACTATGATATCTTCAATGCAGACAGAAAATAATGAAACATAAGTATCTGCTAGTGAATTAAATACACATTTGAAACAATTGACTTCTTAAATTCTGTAATTATGATAACTTAAATGCAGATAGAGAATTAAATGAAACATAAGTATATGCAAGTGAATTAAATCCTCATTAGAGACATTCAAACTCTTAACAATTTAGAAATCAATAGGTAAACCATTGCATTGTGTCCATATGAGATTTGATTGTACAAAACATGAATAAATTTTTAACCTTATCCTTTATGCTTGTTGTCATTTACCTTATCTTTAGAACTTACGAAGTGAGTATTTCAGTCATCATATCCTATTCAAAAATATAAACCTACTCATGAGAAATATCACAACACTATTTATGAGAAGTATGATTGTTAAGGTGTTGTATTTCTAAGAATCTCTCTCAAGCCTATCAACGCTTTTAAATGTTAATTGAACACACATAAGACTCTCAAGCACATGTGAGAGTGAGAAAATTATTGAGAGAAAAAAATAAAAATGAAAAGATACAGTATTTTTACTAATTTTCTCAAGAGAATTAACACTTTTAAATGTTAATTAAACATACATAAAACTCAAGCACAGGTGAGAGCGAGAAAATAGTTGAGAAAAAGAAATAAAAATGAAAAGGTACAGTATTTTAAATCATTTTTCTCAAGAGAATTAACACTTTTAAATGTTAATTAAACATACATAAGACTCAAGCACATGTGAGAGCGAGAAAATAGTTAAGAGAAAGAAATAAAAATGAAAAGGTACAGTATTTTAAATCATTTTTCTCAAGAGAATTACCTCTTTTAAATGTTAATTAAACATACATAAGACTCTGGCACATGTGCGAGCGAGAAAATTGTTGAGAAAAAAGATAAAAATGAAAAGGTACAGTATTATTAACCATGTTTCTCAAGAGAATTAACACTTTTAAATGTTAATTAAACATACATAAGCCTCAGGCACATGTGAGGGTGAGAAAATAGTTGAGAAAAAGAAATACAAAATGAAAAGGTACAGCTTATAGGATGGGATGAGTGAATTAATTAACAAACTTATAGAATGAGCCTTCACATGAGCATAATTATATCATTTTGAAAGTTTAGAAAGATCCGGCTCGCAAAGATCAATGTTCAAAATTTGGGAAATATCCGGCCCGTTCAGATTTTGGCAAAGACCAATGTTCAGAATTTGGGGGATATATCCGGCCCGTTAGGACCAATGTTCAGAATTTGGGGGAAATCCCTTTGAGATGGGGATATTACCAAAAATTCTGTTAGCTGGTTGTGTTTTCAAATGATGATAAATGGACTGTATGAAATTGAACATTATTCTTTTTATTGAGGTAATTATGACTATGGTAACAAAAAAATGAGAATTAAAATGGCATTACATATTTAAGGTAGGTCGGTATTGTTCATATTTTTCTTCTTTATCCGGCCTTCTTCTCCTCTGCTCTCCATTCTCCGGTCTGGGTAGCCCTGGGCTTACTCACAATTCATCATAATGTAATGAAAATAAACCTTTTTACGAAAATCTAGGCTTTATTATTCACAATGATCATATGAATATTTTTAAAAGGTTACAATAGGTTATAATTTCTAGAATATATAATAAATCATCACATTCTTCCGTCCTATTAAAATTTTAATTCATAGTCCTTCAATCGGGAAGGCACGCGGTGCTCTCTAGTAGAGCGTCGCAGAGAGTTTTCATGAGGCTGAGCCTCTTTGTTTATGCTGTGTCCTGTATCCTGGGTATCTTGATGTTGAGGGGTTCTTGCAGGTTCCGGCTCCTGTTGCCCAGTTGGCTCGAGCTCCGGCTCAATTTCCTCTGGTTCTGTCTCAGTGATCGTCCCACCTTGAGGTGCTAAATGTTTCAACGATACTGTTGTCTCTCGCCCGTCTCCGAGCCGTACCCTGGCATACTGTGGATTGACGTCAAGAATGTCAACTTCCTCAACCAATGGATCGAATTTACTTCTTCGTATCTGTTTTTTCATCAGAGCTTTCTGTGAAGGTGAAAGCCAAGTCGGGAGTGAAATGCCGTTAGAAGATCGTCTGTTGTGTCGAAACATTCTCTCATGAGGTGTCTCGTTGGTTACTATGCACAACAGGGATCGAATTGAGTGAAGAGCATCAGGGAGCACCAATTCCCAATTCGATGGATCCAGCTTCCTATGTTCAAGAGTAAGAGATACAGTGCGCCAAATTGTGCCATTTTCTCGTTCAATTTGGCCATTTCCTGTAGGGTTATAAGGCGACGACATGGAAGTGGCTACTCCCCTGCTGTGAAGAAATTGTTGTAGCTCCCTGGATGCGAATGAGGTTCCTCGGTCAGTGTGCACATACGAAGGTAGACCAAATGTGGTGAATAAGTCAACAAGGGAGTCAATTACTGTTGATGAGTTCATATTGGGGCACGGGTAGGCGAATAGAAACCTAGAGTATTCATCGACAATCGTTAAGAGGTATTTGTTCCTTGATTTTGACGGAAGAGGGCCCTTGAAGTCCATGCTGATTCTCTCGAACGGATGCGTCGCCTTAACGAGAGTAGACTTCGAGTTTTTGTAAAATTGAGGTTTTAAGACATTGCAGGACGGGCACGATGCCGTCATCCTTTTGACATCCTCTACTGAATAGGGTAAATTGTGAGTTCTTACCCAGTGGATCATTCTAGTCACCCCAGGGTGGCATAAGTCGCAGTGTAGTGAATATAATTTTTCAATTTGGGTTGCGTTACATACCCTGGAGAATGTATCTGCTACTTGATTATATTTTCCCGGCCTGTAAATTATTTCATAATTGTAACATGACATCTCCAACCGCCACCTCTGTATCTTCTCATTTTTTATTTTATTCTGATGTTTCATATCAAACATGAACGATACAGAGCGCTGGTCCGTAATAATTTTGAAAAACCTTCCGAGTAAGAAATGTCTCCATTTTTTAAGGGCACTGACAACAGCATAAGCCTCCTTCTCAACGGCTGAATGTTTACGCTCGCTGTTGCTCAGCTTTTGAGAAAAGAATGCAACTGGCCGTCCACACTGCGATAGAACAGCTGAAATTGAGAAATCAGAGGCATCCGTTTCAACTAAGAATGGCTCCAAGTCATCAATCGTACTCACTATTGCCTTAGAGATCTCAGTTTTGAGTTGGTCGAAGTCAGATATAGCTTCAGGAGTCAAGGGGAAGGTTTTTGAGTTAAGAAGCCGTTTGACATTGTCCGAATAGTTAGGGACCCATCTAGAATAGTGCGCGAGCATTCCGATTGTCCGCTCAAGGGCCTTCCGACTGTCTGGAGGTGGAAGATTGAGCAGCGGCTTTAGACGTTCAGGGTCAGGAGATATGGTCCCATTTCCGATTTTATAACCAAGCAAATTTATTGAAGTTAGTGAGTACTTGCTTTTTTCTTGATTGATTGTGAAACCATATTTTTTGACTGCATCAGTGAAGCGCTTGAGATTTTTATCGTGTTCCTCCCTATTCCGACCACACACCGTTACATCATCCAGGTAAGCATACGTTTTCTCAAGTTTTTCGTGAGTAATAAAGTCATCCATCACCCGCTGGAAGGTGGGTACTCCATCTGTCAATCCAAAAGCTAGGCGTCGAAATTGATAAAAACGGCCACATGCCTCAAACGCGGTGAAAGGCCGATCTTTTTCTCGTAAAGGTACCTGGTGATAAGCGCTTTTGAAGTCGATTGTGCTAAACATAGAATTTTTTGAAACCTTGGAAACAATATCCTCGAGACTTGGGAGGGGATATACGTCAAGGTGCGTGAACCGATTAATGGTTTGGGAATAATCTACGGCCATTCGCTGTTTATGACTCTCGTTTTTTACAACGAACACTTGTGCCCTCCAGGGAGACCTGCTTTCTTCAATAATCCCATCAGCAAGCAGTTTTTCAATTTCTTTCTTCATGAAATCGGCGTCTTCTAAAGAGTGCTTCCGAGATTTGGTGATTATGGGTTCGATGTCGTTAGTTAGAAATTCAAAAAGGGGAGGAGGCTCTATCTTTGCTGGAGCCAGATAACTGATAGTCAATGGAGGTTTGATTCCCCCAAAGGTAACCTTGAGTTCAGAGTGTTGTTTTAGTAGATCATGTCCAACAATAACATTAGCACACAAATCGGGTAATACACTGAATTTTGTTTTAGGATAACGGTGACCCAACAACTCCAAATGAGCTACACAGTAATTAGAAATAGGCTTGCTGAGAGATGTTGAAGCCATGGAGACTCTACCAATTGTAGGGTACATTTTCAGGTTACAGCTTTTCGCAAAATACTGTGATATAAATGTCTCGGAGCTCCCTGTATCAATCAAAGCAAAGGTGGGAGTGGAATTTACCAGAACTTGCACTTTAGCTTTGTCGAGGACAGTAGAGGCTGCAATGAGTGCGGCTGATGAGGGTGCTTTTTTAGTTGATCTGCAGACAGATTTCCAATGGCCAGTCTTCTGGCATCTTTCGCATGTATCATTTAAAGCCTGCTGGCACTGCTGACGAGTATTATGTCGCTGCCGACCACAAAAATAGCATTTTTTATTTTTGAAATTCGAGTCCCTGGGCCTAGTTGCTGCCAAATTTGCTATATCTTCCGACGAATTATCACTTTCCAGAGGGATAGATGAAGAAGCGTTAAGTGTTAGCTCAGAGGTGTATGATGCAGATAGATTTTTGGCTGATTCTAGAGCTCGAGTTTTTTCAACAGCCTCATCGAGAGTTAGCTTGTTAAATTCCAATAGTCGCAGCCTTATCTGGTTTGAACTGAGGCCGCGAATGTCACGGACGGAAGAGTCACGGACATATGTTTTCCGATGTGTTTCTGCATCAACGTCCGCAAACTCACAGTTTTTGCTCAACTGTTGCAATGCTTGGTGGTATTGGTCAATTGTCTCATCTGGAGACTGCTTACGGGAAGCCAGTTTATGTCTTGAGAAAATTTCGTTTATTGGTTTCACGTACGTAGCTTTTAGTGTTTCAATAGCTGTCGCGTACGTGCCCTTATCGGCAATCAATTGGTAAACAGTATGTGAGATGTGATTAGTAAGCAAGCTCAACTTACCTCGATCATCAATCGTTCCTA
Source organism: Arma custos (assembly GCA_037127475.1). Taxonomy (NCBI): domain Eukaryota; kingdom Metazoa; phylum Arthropoda; class Insecta; order Hemiptera; family Pentatomidae; genus Arma; species Arma custos. The sequence continues at coordinate 36,408,812 of CM073765.1, forward strand.
AAGCCGCGATGAAATTTTCGAACGTCTTCAGCCAGTAATTCCACTCCTGAGCAGCTGCAGGGGAGTGTGGATCTCCGTCGAACTTCTCCGGTTTCAGAAATTTGTCCATTGTGAATAATAAATTGTAATGAAAATAAACCTTTTTACGAAAATCTAGGCTTTATTATTCACAATGATCATATGAATATTTTTAAAAGGTTACAATAGGTTATAATTTCTAGAATATATAATAAATCATCACACATAACTTGTGTGTCGAACAACTCAGGGGACTCTACCTGGGGAGCCAAGTTCTCGACCAGAAATTTCCTGATCCCCGCCTTCTAGATACATTTTAAATCAAATAAACCTTTTCAAACAGGCCAAAGTAAGACGTGCTTTTGAAAACTTATTTTTGTTGTTATTGCTATGCATTTCGGGGGGCGTTATCGTGAAAGTAAATTTGTTTTGCACAAAGAACAATGTTGGTTTACGAGAAGTAGGTCACGCAAATAGAAGGTTGGCCCCTATGGTCCCCTTATGGTCAAGGTGACTGAAGAATTAACTAAAGGTGGGGGTCAAAGACTCACTAGAAAGGGACTCCCTAAACAGATCCCAAGGAGCTAGGAGGAAGCGGAAGACGGAGCCGAAGAAATTTTAAGTCCGGATTTAAGAAGGCTGGAATACATCCTATTAATAAAGAAGAAGATTTAAAACCGTTACCTTCTAAGGATGTGTCTGTTGATTTGGATCTGGTTGGTAGAACTTACATTCACCATTTGGAACAAAAAAGAAAAGAGGTTGTTCAGCCCAGAACAATTTAAAGAAAAAAACTGGAAGTTGCTGCTGGTAAGAGCAGTCCAAGATATTCAATATCAAGAAATGCAAAAGTATCAGAAAGAACAACAGAAAAGAGAAAGAGACATGAAAAAAATAAAAAAAAGAATTAAGAGAAAAACAATAACTTGAAAAAATACAACAGAGAGAATTGGAAAAAAGAAAGTAAATGGTAAATTCCTGAAGAGGAAGACTACAAGAAAACATAACATAACATAACTCCTAAAGAAAATTTAAAGGCAAATTTAAAAGAAGGGAATTTTGTTGTTGTGCAATGGAACGGGCTAGAGTTCCCTGGTATAACTGTGAATGTGACGGATGGATGTGCTGATGTTGAGTGCATGGGACGCACTAACAAATTTTGGAAGTGGCCAGCAGTACAGGAAACTTTGTTTAAGAATGGGCTGCTATAAAGAAGATAATCGACCATCCAAAACTGGATGAAAAGAGGACTCTTCCTTGTCAGCAACTAGTGAGACATAAAATAAATGTGTATTTTTTAAATTGTTAGTGTTTTGTACCTTTTTATGAAAACAAGAGTGTTTAAATGTATTTTTCTGTCTTATAAATGAATTTTCTTACTAACCCTAGTCTTTCTTTGACCCAACCTAATTCCACAATGCTTTAAAGTAGGTAAAATATCATTGGGCCAAAGTAACCCAAATATGAGGGTAACATTGGCCCAAGTAAAAAATAAAGAAAAACTTAATTTTTTTTGTTAAACTCTTTAGAAATTAAATTTAGGGTAGTCTAGTTGTGTAATAAAGGTTACCAGAGCTTAGATATAGGAAAGTTACAAAAAAAATTTAAGGGTGATTAAAATTTTTTTAAAATTGGGCCAAAGTAGCCCTGTTTTACGGTACCTACCTCAGTAATAGAACCTTAAAAGTACACCATAATTTTTCCTACTCTTCCCTCTTAACCCAGTCTGCCGGTGTTCCTCTAGGTAGTACCTGGGTCCCACCCTATAGACGATATATACAGCTGACAGACAAACCCATCCAAGCGCTGTCCTCACTACGTACGCTGATGGCACATGAGTGTTATCAGCAAATAAGGATCCATTTGTTGCATCCCAAACTCTTCAATCCGATATCTCAAACCTTCAAGAATGGTGTCAATATTGGAGAATTAAAATAAATCCTAACAAATCCCATCAAATTACCTTCACCCTTCCACCTGAATTCCTGCCCTACTGTATCCTTTAATAATATTCCACTGATCCCCGTCGAACAGATACGTTACCTAGGACTCCTTGAAATCCTCATACAAGATCGAAAAGACAAGAAACCACTCGACGTTTCAGGCTACTTCAACACTTACTAGACAAACGCTCTAAGCTCCCAATTAACTACAAAAGACTTATCTACATGACCATCATATGACCTATTTGGACTTACGGAGTAGAGCTTTAGGGCTCCACTAAGCCATCGAATTCCTCTCGTATCCAATGCCTACAATCCAAAATCCTTCGTAAAATCCTCAATGCTCCTTATTTTGTTAATAATTAAGTCGTCCATAATGACCCATTTGTTGATGATTTGGCCCGAACCCGTTATCGATCCTTTCATAGCAAACTTCATTACCACACAAAGCCTGTAGTTTCTAACCTAGCTTCCTCTTCAATTCCCGATAATCCTCCGAGGCGTCTGAAAAGAAGATGGCCACGTGACCTTCTTAGTTAAACTTGTGATTTGATTATTACCAGTGGATAGTGTCTCTATATGTCATTATGTATCACATAGCCCATTTACTTGTTGTATTATTTTAATACAGTTGTAAATATCAATAAATACCTAGATACCTTCGATAAAATGGGGTTGCAGAACACGGCATGGATAAGATCTGAGGATAGGAACTGCAGGGGGATACACTGCGTAGGATGCAAGTGCATTTGACCGCTAGGCCACCACTAAATTACTTTTATCCCTGCAGATCCTGGGGTAGAACAACTCGAAGCAGAAAGGAACCTGGAAGAAGTTGAAGAAAAAGAAAACACTTCCCTACGAGAAAGCAGGCTTCCAAAACCACCCTTGAGGTGCTGCTGTGGTTTCGTTACCCATTTTTTATAGTGGATGGTTCGCCGCACTGAATCCATTAGCAGGAATGGCTGCCTGCTAATGCAATCAGTACAGCCCTATGAAACCACTGTCCGTGCTCCCACTTCGCCAACCTCTCGAAAAGAACCAATTTAGAATAAAGTTAGGATGTTTAAAGAAATAATAATTTGAGTAATCATCTTAAATGATTACTCTGGCATCCCCAAATCAATTTGAATATTTAAAAAATATTTGTAGTATTTCTCTAAGCCCAGCATGATCACTGCCCCTCCACTTCCCAATACACCAATCTCCTGTCCTAATAGCACTACACACTACACACTAATCACTGTACACAATTAAATAGCCCTTTCCTACTCTTATCTGAGCAACGCTGTCCTGTTGTCAGTTGAGGTTGTATCCAAGTGATAAATTTCGTTATTCTGATGATGCAGAAAAAGGTTAAAATGCTAAAATGTTAAGTATATGCTCTAAAAGTCGCCCTTTTGACTCCAAAATAAGTTTTCTTCTATAACATTCTAAGATACTATATATTCCAAAATCTTGGAAAAGGAAATAAGAAGACGAGTCGATGGATTGCTCCAAGAGGAACAATACGGCTTCGTGAAAATGCGAGCACCTGAGTTTTGCTATGAGACAGATTTTTAATACCTCCACGATACCATATGTTCATTTCTAAACAATCGTTAAAATAATCAACACCAATTCAATCATTAGCCCAATCAGTGCCGGTATCCCACAGGGTTCAATTCTCTCTCAGATTCTCTTCAACTTTTATGTTCATGACATCACACAGCCCCCACTTACCTCCGTGGCTATGTTCGCTGACGACACGGCAGTATTCTCGCAGAGTGATGACATAATTACAGCCAGGAACACACTTCAAAGTCACCTTAATGAGTTAGAACAATACTTTTCTAAATGGAAATTTGACCTCAACGTTCAAAAACGCTGCGAACAAATTTTCACCCTTAGACGCCCTTGAGACCCACCTGAGCTAGTGCTCAATGGCAGCAACCTCCCGTGGAATAAAGAACCTATAAAATATCTCGGAGTTTATTTAGATCCTCGTCTTGCCTGGAACTAGGATATCAACAATAAATTAACACAGGACTACGCTCCACTAGCTCTACTATATCCGATAATTAATAGAAAATCTAGCTTAAAACCAGAAACGACCTTATTAATTTATAAAACTGTACTTAGACCTCTTCTAATGTACGGTTGTGAAATGTGGATCCATTAGCAGGAATGGCTGCCTGCTAATGCAATCAGTGCAGCCCTATGAAACCACTGTCCGTGCTCCCACTTCATCCTTTTCCCAAATGCCACTATATACTTATGACTAAATATATTGAGGGTTTAAATAATTAGTAAGTTAGTAATTTAGAATAAAGTTAGGATGTTTAAAAAAAGAAATAATAATTTGAGTAATCATCTTAAATGATTACTCTGGCATTCCCAAATCAATTTGAATATTTAAAAAATATTTGTAGTATTTCTCTAAGCCCGGCATGATCACTGCCCCTCCACTTCCCAGTACACCAATCTACTGTCCTAATAGCACTACACACTACACACTAATCACTGTACACAATTAAATAGCCATTTCCTACTCTTATCAGAGCAACGCGGTCCTGTTGTCAGTTGAGGTTGTATCCAAGTGATAAATTTCGTTATTCTGGGGGTGCAGTGTCGACCTGCGAAAAAATTCCAAACCTCCTAAATAAAATCCTACGGATCGCAGTAAACGCGCATTGGTTTGTACGAAACAGTCAACTACACCAAGAGCTAAATACACAACATTTAATAATTTAGTTCACTCCCGTTGAAAATTTAATCAAGTAATGAATGAATACTATTCTGTGTTAATGTGAAATCGACAAGGATTCGTACTCGTAATTTGTATACAAATTTTTGGAAATTTATATTTCATAACTTTTATACATGATACATTTTAATAACAATTAAAATGATAATAATTATAATGACTGGTCTTAATTTATTTAACATTACGATAGGCGCGCGTATCTGTCATATATGCATTGGAAATGTTCACTTTACTTTCTTTGGTCCTTGTCGGTTTTAATATCTCCCTCTCCTCACGACCCAACGAAACCACAGTCTTGGCCGAAAATCCGTACAATAAATAGTTAGGTTAAAGTGTTGTGTATCTGATGAGTAATACGTAAATTCAAGTAGTTTTTTATACCTCATTTTTAATTATGCAATGTTAAATTCATTAGTAATTTAAACAAACAAATTGATTGAATTTTAATTTGATCCAAACTATTAAAGACTATTTCTTGCAAAGTTGTATTTTATTTTTAATTTGAATAATGCTTTAGAAGTGAAAACTGTGCTAAGTGCAATTATATGTGACTAAGACGATGAAATTGATTAAGATATCGTGACTTTCCTGGAAATAAGTAAATTTAATATTAAAAAACTAGTTTCAATGTTGTGAGGGATGGATTCCTGGCTCTAACTAATGCAGCCGCCAATGAATCGAAAACAAAATACATGGTTGCGAGGCAATGAAATGAGCAGGAGCACAGGGAAACAACCATCAAAGTAGGAAACTACACCTTACAAAACGTTAACGAATTTCTATATCTAGGTACCCAGATAAATGTCAACAATGAAATGCAACCGGAAATCCAAAGATGAATAATGGCGGCAAATAGATGTGTTTTTGGGTTGCAAAAGCACCTCAGAAGTAATGCCTTATCCCGGACCACAAAGATAAGAATATATAAAACTCTGATAAGCCCTGTCCTGACATATACTTCGGAGTGCTGGACTCTCACAAAGGCACAAGAGCTCGCTATCATAAGGTTTGAGCGAAAAATATCACGGAGAATCTATGGAGCAGTGCTTCATGATAACACGTGGAGGCAACGGTCGAACTTAGAAACAGCTGGACTATACAAAGATGCCGACATTATCAGGTTTATAAAGGTGAACAGGCTACGATGGGCAGGACGCATCGCACGTATGAGAACGGATGAAGTCCCTACAAATTTACTTCAAGAAAAAGTGCATGGAACATGAAGAGTTGGAAGACTGAGGCTCCGATGGGCGGATGGTGTGGCTGCGGACGCTTCGACCAGCTTAAAAGCATCCCTAACTGGAGAGCAGCAGCTGTGAACAGGGATGACTGGCGGTTGATGTTGCGGGAGGCCTTGTCCCCACGTGGGATGTAGAGCCATCTATGTATCTATGTAATGAATGAATACTTTTCTGTTCAAATGTGTGGCATGTATCATTTCGTTATTATGTCATTTTTTCATGTAATTTTCAATTTTTTGGATATATATATTTTATAACTTTAACTTTCCCATATTCAAAAATAAATATGTTTGAGACACAACTTTCTTTTTATGAGTAATAACAATATGACGTATGAATGCTTGAATACCGTCTTTTTCAGATTGCAAAATCGATGATGGATCAAAACAACAAACTCGATGACGAATTAAAACGAAAGAGGACATTAGCTAATGCATGCTTAACAAAACATCATAAAAAATAGTTTTCACTTCTGCCGTGCGGTCTTAAGCACACACTCTATATTCTTCAAGTTACTAACTTCTTTTTATATTTATAAGTTATAAAGAACCATGATTTTCTTGTTCAGCAACATAAAATTTGGGGATTACAGACACTGGTGATCACAGATGGCAGTGTCTTACTCTTATAAATTCCTCATCAAAAGAATTCTTAGTTATGCTACTAGCCAAGTTATTAACTGAGTAGCAGATTAAAAGATTTCTTAGAAATATTAATACATAAAAAAAATTGTTTTACTTACGTGAATTAGCTTCGTGATGGAGTTGTAACTTCTTCTGCAATGCTTAAGCTCAAAAAGACTCTTCAACCAGTGGCGCTAAGGATTCTTTCATATTTCATACTAATTTTCTTGTTTTAAATTGACTATTCCTTCAGAAATTCAGTTCACAAATGAGAAAGAATTTCGTTCTTTCTTTTATCTAAATACTCTCAAGTATCATAACAACAGAATAATCTTTATTTCATCGATATTCGCTTAGCAAATTTTGAAATAATTTATAATAAAAATCCTCGTAGGCGAGGCGGCCCATGGGTGGCAGATCTGGGGATAGTCGGTGGAAATTCCTTGCGAGTTCACCCCGGCTAAGTCCGATCCAACAGACTGACCAACAATGTGAGAGGCCCCCAAGCTTGCTTGAGGTTGGAACACCCTACTAACATTATGTTTAACTTAAATAATATTTCTAATAGTCATGGATCTTTCTAAGGTAAAATGCTCCATATCCCAAGTTAAACTATTCCCCCGTTCCGATCTCCAGTTGGAGTATGCTTCAGCGAATTCCTGGTGCAAGTTGAACTATAGAGATTTGCGTACAGTGAAACTCACTAAGAATCACTTTTAAATATTCACAGGATGATAGGGAAGATCGATTTAAAAAAAATAATAATAAATCAAGATTGATGAAATAAATGGAGTAAGAAAGATTTCAACCCCTGACAAGTCTTCCTAGTGAAGCAATGGAGTCCACTTCGACTCCTAAAGTGCATAGGCCACCACCACTTTTCGTACGAAGTATAAAACACTTCTCTGCAGCCAATTGAACAAGACAGTAAGCTCAGTAAAATACTATTGCACTAGTAGGACAAATGATACGAAGATCCAATCAGACACGCCCGAGACATACCGCCGAATAGTGAAATATCTAACGGAGACCAAGGTTGATTACCACACCTACGAATTAAAGGAGGAAAGATCCATCAAAGTGGTGTCAGAAGATTGCATCCCACTGCCCCTGCTGACGTCATAGAAGAACAACTCACCGCCACAAGCTTCAAAGTTAGACAAATACAAATGTCTACAAGCACAATACCGGGCATCCTGGAGCCGGCAACAATTCCACTCCCTCTTTTCTTCATAGACTTGGAACCAGACCCGAAGTCGAAAAAATCTATGACGTAACTAGACTTTACTATACCCAGGTTCAAGTCGAAAAACCTTACCCGAAGAAAGACATTGGGCAATGTTATAACTGCCAAGCATACGGGCACACTAGGCACTTAAACAATTAAGAATTAAGAAATAAAAGTAATGAAAAATTATGTACAAAAAAAATTGAAAAATGTAATATATGATGAAAAATTAATTAAAGAAGAATGAACAATTACAAAATACAAATAATAAAAATTTAATCGCATTTAGGTAATAAATGCGTCGAAATAGACTTCAATATAGATTCAGTCTGTATTTTGTTTTGACTGATGCTGTCGCCATACGAACTCACATAAATATGATTCATTTCCAAAAAAACCTTTCACCACAATACAATTTCATTTGATGGGAATTGCTACATTTTCTTTGTTTTGGTAAAATATTACGCTCCTGCAAAAAATGTATAGCTTGTTCTTCTGTTGAAGGGAAATCCCAAATACGCATCATTTTACACTAATAAAATAACTAACTAAAATAATAACAACGAAAAATCTATAAAAAAGAATAAAGAACAATAAACAACAAACAACAAACAATAAGAAACAATAAATCAGCAATAATCAAAACACAGTAAGCAAGATGAAACATAAAACAAATCAGCTGTTAGAAATGTAACCGTTACAAAATGTAACTGCTCGCGCATGCGAACAAGCAGGGAAAAGTAACCAGGGCTGCGTTAAGACACAAGTACCGGAAAATGTTAGGGATAGAAGAATACTAAGAAGAATTTAGGGCCCGAAGAATACATAAGAAGGCTCTGTTGAGACCTTCTTCTTCTTTCGCATCACCCTTATGGTGCCTTTCAGCGTAGGGGAGCGTTTAACCAGGACCACTGTTGAGACCTAATAAGGAAATATATAAAGAAGTAAATAATTTGGAAACGGACATAACAATAAGAAGATCAGGGTTCTATGGATATATCGTCCCTGCCATCGCAAAGTATCGAATTTGAAAAAACACAGTTGTTTATATTCACCGGAAGTTTAGTAAAGAAGATAGAAACTTTAATTTCTCAGGTCTAAAGTACTGCTTTTTACTTCTGCTTTACTCGTTTTTTTCTTAATCCAGTACTTGATTAAGACAATGTTGGTGAATGAAGTTGGAGTTCATTAAAGTTTTTTTTTATTTACCATCTTCTTTGGAAAAATTTAATCTGATTTCAAGATTAAAATAAAACTTGAGAATTGAAAATCACAAAAAAAATCTGTCAGTTTTGTGTATAATATTATAATAACTCTGTAACTACTAAACTCAGTAGAAGGCATCTCAAAAGCAATTTAATGGAAAAGACAAGAGCAAAATAATTATTTCTTTCATTTTTTCATTGTTACGTTTGAAATGTCAGTTTACAAAGGAAAGGATATTTAGTAAAACAACTTTACAAAGTCAGTACATTTTTATTGAAAATTTTTACCTTCGTTTTCTATATATTTTTCCTAGCGTGTTCTCAAATTTTCAGTCCTAAAAAATTCTGGAAAATCCAGAGTTTTTGAATCTGAAAATGGGTTTTTTTAACTTGAGAATTTCAAAAATCTCACCCTTAAGGAACTAGTCCGAATGTCTTAACAGTTTGTTCATTTAACGTCACTTTATGCTGCTATGGCTAATCGGACGATGTCTTAACAGTTGTAAATTTGTTATTTAAAAGTCTGACAGATTTTGAGTCTGTCATCCAGATCTGCTGTACAAACTCCGTAAATTCTTACCTTCTACTTACTTCATTATTATCAATACCTACCTCAGTAATAGAACCTTTAAAGTAAACCATAATTTTTCCTAATCTTCCCTCTTAACCCAGTCTGCCGGTGTTCCTCTAGGTAATACCTGGGTCCCACCCTATACACGATATATACAGCTGACAGACAAACCCATCCAAGCGCTGTCCTCACTACGTACGCTGATGGACACATGTGTGTTATCAGCAAATAATGAAAGATCCATTTGTTGCATCCCAATCTCTTCAATCCCATATCTTTCAATCCCATAACCTTCAAGAATGGTGACAAAATTGGAGAATTAAAATAAATCCTAACAAATTCCATCAAATTACCTTCAACGTTCCTCCAGAATTCCTGCCCTACTGTATCCTTTAATAATATTCCACTGATCCCCGTCGAACAGATACGTTACCTAGGACTCCATCTGGAAAAACGTCTCACTTGAAATCATCATACAAGATTGAAAAGACAAGAAATCACTCGACCTTTCAGGCTACTTCAACATTTACTGGACAAACGCTCTAAGCTCCCAATTAATTACAAAAGACTCATTTACATGACAGTTATCAGGCCTATTTGGACATACGGAGTTGAGCTTTGGGGCTCTACTAAACCATCCAATTCATCTCGTATCCAATCCTTACAATCCAAAATCCTTCGTAAAATCCTCAATGCTCCTTATTATGCCACAAACAAACTCATCCATCATGATCTTAATATCCCATATGTTGCTGATTTGGCCCAAACTAGATACCTATCCTTCCATGACAAGCTCCATTAGCACTTGAATCCGCTAGTCTCTCAACTTGCTTCCCATACTATTCCTGATAACCGTCCGAGGCGTCTGAAAAGAAGATGGCCTGGAGACCTTCTACTATAGACTTTATTGGAGTGCTATCAATGGGTAGTTTCTCCTATAATTTCTGAAAATTTCTGAAACCAACGACGAATGGTCCGTTTGTTACAACACCCTTTTCGGAACGCGGTGGCAATGTTTCATGCAGATTGGGCTCCCAATTGTCAATGTTTAAAATCATAAACAGCATTTGTTCAATTATAATTTTTTAATATGTAGCACTACAACCGTGAAGGGCCTGTAGCCAGGTATCCAAACTAGATACCTATCCTTCCATGACAAGCTCCATAAACACTTGAATCCGCTAGTCTCTCAACTTGCTTCCCATACTATTTCTGATAACCGTCAGAGGCGTCTGAAAAGAAGATGGCCTGGAGACCTTCTACTATAGACTTTTTTGGAGTGCTATCAATGGGTAGTTTCTCCACAAGTGTTTTTTTTTTCATACAGCAGATTTACTTATAATATATTATACTTATACTTATAGTAATATTATTACAGTTGTAAATATCAATAAATTAATCTAAAAAAAAAAAGTCTGACTAATAAGATAGGTATGGGAGGACTTCTTAACCCAGCTCGTTTACTTTCAACACTGTTTGTTGTGAAACATGAGTAAGAATATAGGTCCCTTCCGATTAATAAGTTTTTGTTCCATTATGTCAATCCAAAATCCCTACAGAACCTTGTGGATTTGATGGCTTCTTCTGTGGGTAGAAAGGAGAAATGAATTATTTATGAATTAATTATTTGTTTATTGATTAACCAGTGTTACCAGCTGAAAATTTCTGAAACCAACGACGAATGGTCCGTTTGTTACAACACCCTTCTCGGAACGCGGTGGTAATGTTTCATGCAGATTGGGCACCCAATTTTCAATGTTTAAAATCATAAACAGCATTTGTTCAATATAATTTTTTAATATGTAGCACTACAACCCGTGAAGGGCCTGATGTTCAATACATGGTAGATATTGTACTGTTTTTTGGACAACGGTTTTGAACACCTCCCTTCAAATTTGTCATGCTCAAACCCCAAATTTTCCCCTTTATTTTAGGTACTCGCTTCAAAGGGGCTGGATGAGACACAGAGAGGGTTCTAGATCTTATAAGATCCATCCATATTCGCTAACAGATTAAATAAAAGTCTGCCATCGAGCGGGATTTGGACCCAGGGTTCCAACTCAACACACTACGTTCAATTATAGTGATATTAAATATCATCAATATATAGATGATTAATAACAGCTCATTACAATCTGTAAAAATAAACATAGTAAACTAGTGAAGTCCACCGCCCAAACAGCCTAACCTAATGAGGTTTTTCCTTATGTAAATTCGGGAAATAGAAATTGGGAAAAAATCTTTCCACCAGCATTACTGTTTTTGTTTTTTCCTCCATGAATCCATTTCTTCTTTTTTTATTTTTTTTTTATATACAATGCAACGGGTTATTCAAACATTATTTTCGGACCTCGTTATACCTTTCGTATTTTTTTAAAAGCTTTTCTACGTCGACATCGATAAAAAATCCTCCCTTTGTATACCGTAAAGAAATTATATATTTTTTTTTTACACCACAAGAGAGAACGCTGTGAGTTTCTTTGACGTGCTACCCACCTTTCTAAGGTCTCCTTTTTCAATGAACTTTAGCATGTTAAATTTAGAGTAAAGAGGAATGCAAATAACTCCGATTCCTTTATAGGCTTGCAACTCGAATCACAAAGAAAAACTCGTAAGACTTTTGTAACCTTACCTTAGTTCGCAATTGAGGAGATATCTGTCAAAAATCAATAAATACACATTTAGAAAATTATATAAAAAAATATTATTATAGCAAATATTTATTAGTAATAATGTTAATTTTAACGCCTATATGCCAAGGGATTATATGAAAATTATAGTTATCTTATATCTTTTAATCTCTTTTTTTTGTTTGTTTTTTAGGTAATCTGCTATTTTTTCCATACGTTCTTTTAATTTTCTTTCTCATTTATTAATAGAACATTAATAGTTAATGAAATGTAATTATACCCTAAGCCCATAATAGCTAATATATTAATAGGCCGGAAAAAAATTACCGTTTTTCAACTAATTATTTATATTATTATTTCTTTGATTTAAAATGCAATTATAGTCTATTGTTATCTACCGTCATTAGCCATCTGCTAGCCAATCACTCAATCCCAAGCTGATAGCGCTCCTTGGGATGTCGTCGAAGAACTCTTATACCGCAATTTCAACTTCCGCAAAATTATCAATTTTTCTCCCGTGAAGAAAATGGGTTAGCCCCCAAACAAGTATCAATCCAATGGTGTGAGATCTGACTTTATGGCAAATGAGGCAGGAGTTCGTACCCATGAAGTTCTTTAAAACTTTCTTTGGTCCCACTGGATGTTTTAAACTCTACAAAGTTTATTATGAAATTATAATCATTAAGAGCATTTAAAAAATAAACAATTTTTTTTAGATTCATACGGACCTATACCATTTTCAAGTATCACAGCTCATTTGAGAATTTAAAATACAATAAATGTGATGGATAAAATATTTAATCTATTAACAGATGTACCTTGTTTCATAGACAGATCCTCCTAGGGCTTAGCCAGTCTCTATATTGTAAGTCTCCTTAGTTGGGGAAAAACCTTGCGGTTTTTCGTGATGTTGATGAGATGAAAAACCGTTGTCTTAGAAAAAGCAGTCTCTACTATGTATTGAGCCCAAGACCCTTAATGTTCTAGTGGTAAAGGTTCCATCCAAATTTTGTCCATATATAAGTGCATATAAAATGCTTGATTGAAAACCTCTTGAATCATGTTATTCAAATCGTGTTTTTTCTTAAAATTATTTTAATTATTTGCAATATTTTTTAATATATTCTAGTATGAATTAAAGAAAGAGATCGGAAAAGTATGCCCGAAAAACAAGATATTCTTCTATTTTAATGTAAGTATATAGTAGAGATTGTATTGTTTCTACCGGCATTGATTTTCCTCTAATTAATCGTAACCAATATATATATGTAGCCTGGATATGCCACTGAAGGGTATACAGATCTTAATTAAATTATTTATCTACCACAGCTGAATTTTATTTTATATCTCTAACATATAATAATAATAAAATTTTCTGAATGTGGATTTATTAATGCTTTGTTTACCACCAATTTTTTCGGTGTTTAATTTTCCTTTTTTCGTAAATTTTGTTGATATTAAATATTTAATTCGAAATATATGCATCGAACATCAAATTATTATGAAAATGCTTTATAAAATATATTCTTCGTTATTGTAATAAGGCACCAACTTATATGAACGTTGGTATGGACGTAAGTAGGAAATTTTACATAGAAGTGCTTCCGGGTGAATTGCTCAATCGTTAGGACGGTGCCTGGTTGAAATGAAAGCTTGGAAACAAAAGTGCACCAGAAATTATAATGATTACACTCGCCTGGAGCAGTTTTAATATACCACTCTTTTACTCCCCTCTGTCGCAGTCAAGACTATTAAGGGTTGGAGTAATCGCGGACGCTTAATCGAAAACTTGGAGTTCGAGAATCAAAATAAACGGAACAGATACATTTCATTTTTTTCTTCTAATTATGATTAAAGAATATTTAACTTAATAAAAATTGGTATAAAAACCATATCTTCAAACATTATATGAGCCGTTGGTTTTGGCTTTGGTTTCAAAACCTGTTATAAAAGTTGGATAGACATGAAACTAGTTGGTTCAGTCGGAATAAAGTTTGTTATGAAAAGATTGGTATCGAGTTCGGGCCAAATTAGTAACTAATGGGACAATAAGGTCGTTATGGATGACTTTATTCTTAACAAAATAAGGAGCATTGAGGATTTTACGAAGGATTTTGGATTGAAGGGATTTGATACGAGAGGAATTCGATGGCTTAGTGGAGCCTCAAAGCTCAACTCCGTATGTCCAAATAGGTCTGATAACTGTCATGTAGATGAGGCTTTTGTACTTAATTGGGAACTTAGAGCGTTTGTCTAGTAAGTGTTGAAGTAGCCTGAAACGTCGAGCGGTTTCTTGTATTTTCAGTCTTGTATGAGGATTCCAGGTTAATCGTTTGTCGAGATGCAGCCCTAAGTATCGGGTCTGTTCTACACCAGTGGGATATTATTAAAGGATACTGAAGAGCTGGAAGTCATTGGTTTACGGCGTAAGATAAAAGTGATTTGATGCGATTTTTGAGAATTTATTTTAATTCTCCAGTTTTGTTTCATTCGTATCAAAGTAATGATCGTTGAAGATTTTGTAAGGTTGGATACGAGAGGAATTCGATGACTTAGTGGAGCCCCAAAGCTGTTTTCCGTCAGTCCAGATGGGTCTTATGATTGTCATGTAATGAGTCTTTTGTAATTAATTGAAAGCTTAGAAAACAATGCTAAGTGGTTAATCATATAGGCTTACTAAGAGGGTGCATCGAGTTCAGTTGAGTACTTATTTTGCTTTTCTTGAAGTACTAAAGCAAAATATTTACTAAACTGAACTTCAATTTGTAGAGTAATATTGGAGCACCTCTACTAAAACTTTATGTACTTACTGTAATAATATTAAATGAACCGTAGTTTAATTAGTAAAATGGGGAACAGAGGTTACCCCCCTCAAGTTTCTTCATTAAAACCTCAAAATCAGACAAATCTAATTATTTCGTATTTTTGTTTCAGGTAAGAGCACTGTTTTTCTCTTCATTTAAGGTAATTTATGTTTTAATAATTACGTATTATATATCAGCACAAGCATTAACAATAAAATTTGGTATTCTCCAGATGATGGTGAATAGATGGTGATATCCGTTTATTGTAATAAACTATTAATAATCTTAGTTAAGCGAAGAATTTCATTGTAGTGTCACAATTAAGTTAAATAAAACAGGTACGAATTAATGCAATCTTTAATAAGCAGTCAATTTAATAAACAACATGCGGCTGAATCGAAGAGGAGGCTCGGGATGTGTGGTGGGGGAGAGGGAGCTCTCCTCACCACACCTCTATTGGAAATAGAGTTCAAATAGCAATAACAAATTCAAGTCCAAAATTGAGCCCAACGGTAGCCGAGGACCGAACGCAAAACGCAAAAATAAAACATTAAGCGCAAAGAGGACGAACGACTAAGAGACGGAAGCTAGGTATTGGGGGAAAGAGCGTGGCTTCCTATGCGCAGCAGGACTTTTGCGCAGATCCTTGCAAATCCTGTTTTAACAGTGTAGATTCTTTTCAGTCTGTTTTAAACTATATAGTCCAATCGGTACCACAAATCCTACCTTTATACAATCATTCCGATCATAAGCTCGTCGTGTAATCTGTAGTGCTTCAAGTTATGAATACACAATAACCTAAACTTTCTTAATATAAATGATACTGATGTGGACTTTAATGGTGACTTTAATTAATTTGTTGTTATACCTTTTCTTTTTTTTTTCGATTGAAGCCACTATGTTCTTTTATGTTCTTTCATTCGTAACCCGCGTTACCTCTTTCTTTGCGCCTGTTTTTTAGCCTTGCTTACAAGAAAAACAGGCATAAAGCATTCTTAAGTTCCTTCCTAGGTGAAGAACACCCTTCAATTCCAACATGAGAGACCTCGAACACTTCAATGTTCTTTTTAGTCTCCTTAATCCATGTTTTGGCAACTTCTGGTCATCCTGCATGGGTCCGTTCTTTGGTGGTGTCCATAGAAATGAATTCTGCGATTTCTCTTTTTGAGTGTTTAATTCATTGTTATGGCATTGTCTATAATAATAATATCTTTATTTCGGTGTCAAATGTTTTTTAAATATTTTTCTGTTTGTGATTTCTGGATCACGCGTCAACATTTTCTTATTCGGTATTAAACATACAGATGAATTCAGTGCTTCTGGGTGGATTACTTCCGAGTAGTGGCTAAGTTTAGTATTATTTTATATGGACTTCTTGTTGTAATTATCTTTGGTGATATGAATGGCTGCTTTCATCTTGTTAACTCTTGAGTTAATAGCTTCCTTTGCTCTTTTGTTGCTCGGCCGTTATTATCATAGAAAACTCCTAATAATAATACTATAAGCGCTATTAAAACAGAAGGGAGAGAGATGGAGTGAGAGAGAGGGAGGTACGTAGGACTGGCGGTGAACCCTATCGATCGAGGACTTGCCGTAGCGAGAGCAGGGCTATTGCTCCCCCGATCACGGAAGCCGCAACCTCTGCAGCTAAAACTTAATGTACTCACTCAGCCTTAGTCACGCAGCAGGGTCACATCTCATCTTAACTAATCTGGCCGCACGGAATAGTTTCATTTAAAAAAAAATAGCAATAATGAGCATGTTGTCAACCTGAATAAGCACTTAAAAACCTCGTAAAACTTTCTAGCCTGCATATGCACTGTGAGCAACACATCTGATCGAGTCCAGAGTTGATTATATAATTAAGAAGTTCGATCCAGAGTTAGACAAATTGCAATATCCAATAATCTTACCACTTAATTAATTTTCTATAATGAGTACTATGCCAATATTGTGATTGGTCATTGCAGCACTGCTATACTACCCATCCTAGAAAAATAACATTCATGGAAAGTAGTCGCAATATTATTCGTAATTACATTTTCCTCAACTCTGGTTCAATTCACCCACTCAAATGTAAAATCCAGAATATTCATTTAGCACCGTACTGAAATATATGAGGCGGGTAACAACGAAATTAAAAAGCATTACTTTTCCTCAGGAATATTATGCTCCTTTAGGAAGCGGGAAACTTCCCAGGTTCAGATCCATTCTGAAAACATGAGAAATAAGGTGGCGAAGTGTGTTAGGCAGGCTTGATTAAACTAGTAAAAAATGTTGATCCTGAATGCCTGACATATAAACTAATAAGCAATGATCTTTCTGATCTAGTGTCTGGAACACTGAAATCGTCCATTGCCTGAGGTTTTTCAAGCAGGTATGATTTCGTATCTGCTATGGTGTACCTATGAAACCCTGAGTTAGCGATTATAGAACCACATATCGAAAGCTTGTTTTGATTCTTGAAGCATCCGTAAGTGTCCATTCCTTCGTACCCGTACTATACCATTGAGAACACGTAACAATTATTCTTTTGAGTCTGCAAATTCAAAAAGATGGGTTGCACCTTTCAAGGTTGCACAGCACTTCTATTTCTCAATACAAGTCTTGATTTCATATGAGTGTTCCCAATTATCATTTACCCCAATTTAGAAATAAAAAATACCAGTCAGAAGCATACAAATAACTGTATTACAGGTCACATTTTTTGAGGGGAAGATTATATGCAATATTATGGTTTAGGGAAGTTAGATAAACCTTTTTCTTCATTTTTATTATATTTAATGAAGTAACTTGTAACTATTCATTAGTTATTTAGAAGGATGCGACAGATTTAGGGGAAAATTGGTACACTTGAAGCCCAAATAAAAAAAAGATGCCTTCTTATCCTATTTCCTTTGAGCTTTTATTCTACCCGGGCATGTCAACTGTTCCGTTCACATTCCAACACCTTCTTGGAATCCATCCTTTTTCCTCTCTCCATCTTATCGAAATATACCACACCCTTGGAAGTGTCTTGGTCTTTTGTCTGTTGTTGAAGATCTGAGACACTTTTGGTTCATAAGGATAAATCATTCTACATAAGTAACGGAGATGCAATTAAAAAATGTGTGTGCGTAATTCAACCCTATGGTGCAGTGAATAAATTTGGCGCCCATACCAGAGTTGTTGCTTTCCGAATGCACCAAAAATAAGTATTACTGAATAACATTGTTACAAATACTAGAATAATATATATATATATATATATATATATATATATATATATATATATATATATATATATATATATATATATATATAATGTGATGTATTACCTTCGAAGGATGCAGATCCTCGAGGCTTGAGAACGATTTATTAGTTCAAGTGGAACTAAACTCTGAGCCTACCAACCTACAGGTGTGACTAGCCGGCCTCCAACATCAATCACTCCCTTCTAAGGCAATATCATTCTTCTTCTCTTGGTTTCATTTAATTTTATTATTATGATTTACTAATTAAACTTTACTGTTTTTCTATAAAAATTATAAATTATTATAATATTTAGTAATATAAAAAGAAAAAACTGTATCTCTCCAACCCATGAAGGGTCTAGAAACAGTACAGCCTCTACCATGTACTGAAGCCAAGGCCCTTCATGGAGTATACTGGTGCAGGTTTTTTGTTGTACATAAAACTAAAGGGATAAATTACCTCAACAATTGTTAAAAATTATTACGTTTTTCCTGCAGGTCAAAAGCTCAGTCTAATTAAGACGAAAAAACCTATATCATTACATGGAGGGTTATTAAACTTTTCTTGAGGAAAAACTTATTCATTTTTAATAATTATTGACGTAGTTTATCCCTTTAGTTTTATGTACAACAAAAAAACTGCACAACTATAATCCTTGAAGGGCCTTGGGTTCAGTACATGGTAGAGGCTGTACTGTTTCGAGGACAGCGCTTGTGCAGGGAGGTGATTTCTTCGAAATCACACTCAATCACCAAATCAAGGGTGGAGTCACCTTGTGGCTCAGTGAATTCCAGTCGGATCTGTATATCCCAAAGGATCTATATGTGGCTGCTAACAGATTAAATATTTGTTAATTATTCCGCAGGTAGTCTCTTCGGGTTGAGTCCCAACGAATTTTAACTTTTTATTCGGTTTTCTTTTATTTGTTTCCAAAAATACAAGTTACAACGAGCTTTAGTATGGAAAAGAAAATGTAAGTATGAGAAATGTGTACTTCGGTGACCATTTCATTAAGAAGTGAATGTTTCAACAAGCATATATTATACTTAAAAATTTTAGTTGAAACTTTTATTTCTTTATGAAATGATTAGCAAAATCTACTCTTTGCCATAATTACATTCTCTATTCCACACTAAATCTCACGATAACTTGTATTTTTGGAAAATATTTAACTCAATTTGAATCGTCAACCTGCGGGAAAGATATCAATTAATTCAATTGGGAGAGCCGGATTTGAACCTGTAACCTTTAGCATGGAAACTCAGCACTCTATACACTGAAGTACTCGTTCTCCAAGTTTAGTAATTTTATCAAGCTTTCATATTTTCCTCATGCTGTTCCATACTCGCGTTTTTAAATTCCAATGCATCCACATTGTACATGTGTACAATGTCCAATATATACATGTGTACGTGTATATATATATATATATAGATGAACTGCTGACGCAGTTCATATGACGTACTCATTTCTTTAATGCTCGATTATTATGTGCAATCTAATTGATTTTTTGTTGATTAATTTTTTTTTTAATATTTCGTTCGTATTACTCCATACTCGCGTTTTAAATTTTTAATGTAAACACCAATTCATAAAGTTATAATAAAAACACACCAACGTTTTTTTTCAGATGATGCATTTCAATTTTTTAAATAGACTATTTATTCAAGTAGAAAATATGAAAGGTATTCATAATTTCTCTAAGTCTTAAATTCAGTTAGTATTTTAAGAGGACAAAAATGCAAAATATATATATATAAATTCTAAAATTGTTTTGGTTTCTAATTTTGGATTCTATCTAATATTCATTTATTAAAGGATATTTTCAAATGAAATACTTCAAACTCACACAAAAACAATGTAACTAAGATGGGCGAAATAATACCGGTAATAACTTTCAATACATTTAAATACTCAGATATAATTTCATAGATGTGCGAATATAGATTTTATTTTGTAGTAGTTTGTAATAAACTCCAATTGTGAATTTATTATTTTTTTTTTATTCTCTAATTTTACGCCTCCCTCATAAGACCTCCCATGGGTGAGTAGCCATCTCTCCCCTGAATTGGGCACCCCAGGAACTTTTATGTAATCAGTCTATACCCCAAATTGGAGTGGTTCTACTCTTTCTCCTTCAGAAAATATTATATATATATATATATATATATATATATATATATATTATATTATATTATTATTATTATTATTATTATTTAGTGAGACATTAAATATTGCGCAATTCTCATTATTTAGAATGTCTTTGTGTTCCCTTTGAACTGAATAGCTGAGACCAAGAACGTGACTAAATAGATCTCTGAAATTAATGAACCTCTTCAACAACAGACTGCATTGCATCTCTATATAGTTCTATATTAAGGCAGTTTTGATTCATCACACGAAACAGCCGTTAGCTCAAACTAACGTTATTAACAATTATAAAGTGAACAAAAAATTAGTTTTAAAAATAGGAAACACGCTTTAATAGAAAATAAAAACTAAAAGGTAGAAAATAATTTTGTATATGCTTAAAATAAGAATAGAGTAATGAACAAAGAAATTCATTTGATCGTGAAAAGAAAGTTGAGTCTTCGAGTCAATTGTTGCTAATATTTTATTGACTGATATTGAAAAAATTAGAGTCACAAAAATATTTGAAAAAGCACCATTAGTTTTTTTCACCATAAACTGAATTTTTGTTCATCATTCTGTTCGGTAATTTTTCCGCAGATTGTCGCTTCTAGTTGAGTCGCTATTTATTATAACATTTCATTCGTTTCCATTTTGATATTTTCCAAAAATAGAAGTTATCATGAGATGTAGTGTGGAAAAAGAGAATATAATTATTGGAAATGTGTATAATTCGGTAATCATTTCATCGAGAAATGAGCATTGCAACAGACATATATCATCTATACTTGTAAATGGAGAACGGAGATAGTTGGGGGGTGCAGTCAAAAAAACACCAAAGTACCATATTTAATTAGTGCCGACGTTTCGACATACAATGTAGGCCATCTTCAGAGCTATGAGAGAGAAATAAACAGAACAAAAAATGTATAAAAAAACGTTGCAGTAACAAGAATATAGTGAGTGACATGTAATGTAGAAAATTAAAATAGTGACAGATATAATAAAATTTAAGATAATGAACAGAAATTAAAATAGTGACAGATATAATAATTAAAGATAACGAATATAAAATACAGAAAATAAATGTACAGAAAGGATAAAAATATAAACATAATATGAAGGGAAAGAAAAATAGGTAAGCAGAAAGATACAAAATGAGAAGATTAAAATATAAAAAAGGGGTGGAATATGAAGGATTTAGAAAAAAATAGTTTAATTATAGCTATAAATTGTATGATAATAGACTTCTAGAGGTTACATAAGTAAAATGTATGAAACATAATAATACAACAATATGTAGAAAGAAATGAATAGGTATCTCGTAGAATGACAGTTATAAATGTAAAAAATTTGGAAATATAACTTTGGGATGTAATATAAAAAAATTGATTGGGATGTAATATAAAAATAATAAATTAATAAAATAATAAATAATAAATTAAAAATAATGCTTATAAATATGATATAATGCTTATACTTTTAAATGTTAGTTGAAACTTATATTTCTTGATTAAATTTTTGATCTATTTCCCACAATTACTTTCTCTTTTATGTGTTAACCTCACGATAACTTTTATTTTTGGAAAATATTAAAAATGAAACGAATAAAAAGTTAATAATTGTTGTAGCTCAACTCGAAGCGACAACCTGTGGGACAAATACCAAATGGTTTATTACGATTGAAGGAATTACTTCTTTGACCTCACATACATCACCGGGACAACCTGCGGAAAAATTACCTTCTGTTCATATTTTATACTTATTAAAATTATTTTCTACCGTTTAGTTTGTTTTTTCTATTAAAGTGTGTTTTTTTTATACTAATATTCACTGTCTACTTTTTATTTCGCTTAGTTACGAAAGCGTGTTTTTTTAGCTATTAATTAATTAACACTGGCTCTACAACCCAGTACGGGTCTTAGCCGCATCAAGGCGTCGCCTCCTCTCTTCTCTGTCCTATGCCAAGGCCCTCCAAGCTCTGAATCCAATGATGCTGCCTGCATCACTATCGACTTCATCTGCCCATCTAAGTCGTGGACGCCCAGATTTTCTTTTTCAGTCAACGACACCAAACAGCAGTCTTTTCAGCGTCGTCCTCCATTCTGGCCACATGTCCAGCCCATTTCAGTCTAGCTATTGTTATGAGCTTCACCACACCAGGCTCCTGATACACCAGATACAGCTCTGCATTTTGTCTAAGTCTAAATTGATCGCCAACTCTTAAAGCTCCAAACATCCTTCTTAACATCTTTCTTTCGACGAGCAGTAAACTGTTGGTATCTGCCCTGGACAGAGGCCAGGTTTCCGATCCATTAGTTAAAACAGGCCTGATGATTGTTTTGTACAGCATGACCTTGGTTCTACTTGATATCTTTTATCAATTTTATAGAAAATTCCTAGTTAATCCACCCAACTGTCATACGGTTGTCTCAAAGATTAAGCAACGTTTGCCTTAGTTCACATCTTAGTACTTGGCACAAGACATTACCATCTCTTAGGATATGAAAAATCTGTAATCCTGAAGATCCTGATGAGGATAGTGAGACAAAATTAAATTATTATATTGTCACCGGTCCTTGAGAAGTGTGCAAAGTTCCAATTTAATTCGAAGTTTTGAAGTGGCCGAAAATCGATTTCAAAGATTCCTTTACATACATACGTACAGGCGAACCTTATAAAAGTGTGTTTTTTTAGTTTTTAATCTCTCTTTTTTTTCAAAATATACGAACTTCCCCAGTTGATCCAACCAACAGCCATATGGTTGTTTCAAATATTGAGCCATGTATGTATGCCTTAATACTTGACACAAGGTACTACCACGTTTTATAATATGAAAATATGATAAATCTCTAATCCAGAAGACACTGATGAGGATAAAGAGAGTAATTTCTTAAGTTAATTTATTGTACTCGTCCTTGTGAAGTGTGCAATGTTTCAGTTGAATGTTTTGAAGTGGCCAAAAATCGAGTTAACGAATCACACACAGTTGAAGCTAATAAAAGCGTGTTAAAAAATTAATTTTTTGTAATAATTATCTGTATATATTATGTTCTTTACCAAACCCTTTGATCGTCTTAAGGTGACGCTATAATGGCAACCTTCTTGAAGGAGATACCTGTTGCTAATGTAGCTGGAGTGCTTCTTTACAAAGATGTCTACTGCTCTTCAGGCAGATTCTTCAAAGGCAATCTCCCTTCAATTGATCTTAACGGAAAAATTCAAATAATAAACAAATACAAATAATATATTTTATATATTAAATAAAAACATTGTAACACTACGTGATGATCAGGCGCTTAATCGACTAGTTTCTCTCTCAATTGAGAGTACCAACTTCATAGGCGTTAGGTGAGCCCCAGGTGGATCTTGAGTTCAACACGTGCTGTTTCTTGGAAAAGGCGGAGGGAGGTGACATGTCGAAGATCACGCTCAACCGCCAGTCTTTCCCCCAATCAAGTTTGCATACTTAATAGAGACTGGAGCCCCAAGAGGGTCTTCCGAGCCTACAGATTCCGTGGCTGACAATAAATTCAATGTTTTGATCTACCACAACCGGATTTGAATCCAAGACTTTAACTATAGCAAATCAGCGCCCTATACACTATAGCTAATGTCCATCTGTAAATTGCAAAGGTCATTTAAAAATCTGAACTAACCAGCTAGCTTTATCTCCGATATGTAAATATACGTTTTTATAATTAAAAAAAATTAAAATTAAATAATTCTACATAACCTATAAATTCGCATGACGTATATGTTTTGTTTGTTTATGTAAGTTTACTTTACTCATTACTTATGAAAAACATTTATTTATGGTTGTTATAATTGCAATTATTCATGTTATGCGATAAACAATATTTCTTTGACCTTATTATGGTAAACTTTCGTTAATAATTTTATGTTATAAAATTAGTTACTTAAACTCTCATTAACGACTAATTACAAAACATTTTTTAAAATAACGTATCTGTCTTTCTAGTTTAAGCGGTCATAAAGTTCTTTAATCTTGATAATTTTAAGAAGTTTAATTTAAGAATAAGTTTAATTAATAATTTCAGAAGAAGTTCGTCGTCATTTTCATAAAATCCCTATTTTGTGCATCTCAGGGCGGAGATAATTTGAGGGTAATTTGCCCAACAAATAGGCTCCGTAACTCTAATCAGAATACTTTTGATCCTTGTGGAGGAAGAATGGCCATGTTACAGCCTCCCGTACTGGGTTTCCTCCAACCTGGAGGTCTAGTGGCTGATTGCAATCAAATGACTAGGCAATGGGATCGCCAACTCCCTAGGCCATCCTTCCCTAAATACAAGAAACTCATTAAGGAGAAAATACGACTTAACAACTTATTCGCAAATACATTTTAATAAACAAAAATATATATTTATTTCGCGGATTAACTCTTACTCAGGAACCACCGAGTATACACCGGTGATATTCACGTTTTATGAACCAGCCTTCCGTTTGGTATCCTTGCGATTATTAACGACCCAAAACTTTTTGTCGACAACTATCTCACGATCAACAAAACGATTATATTTATACGACTGGAGCAAACGTTTCGTGATGGAGCCGTTTCACGAAGGTTCAAAGTTATCACGCATCGCTTTGCGGCGGTAGATAACAAGGGAAACAGGCTCACCTGTCAAGACACTTTTTAAAAGTTCTTCTTATTATTATTATTAAGGAATAATAATCTTAAATAAAAGAAGCACTCTCATGGAAGGAATATTAAAGTTTTTTACCTAACTTATTTCTAAAAAAATCGAACTACAGATTGGATCGTGTAGGATCTGCAGACTAATTTTCCTCCAGCCTTTATAAAGTGGGTACCCTTAATTGAGGGATAAAACTTAGCAGATGAGCGTGACATCGGACAAATAACTTCCCTGCACAAACGTTGTCCTAGTAACAGTAGAGTCTCTGCCATCCACTGGACCCAAGACACTTTATGGGCTGATTGGTGCACTTTATTTTTTTTTAATCCATTTTTTTTAATCATCAACTTATAAACCCTTCCAATCATTAATAAAAGACATTTTGGTTTATTATTTCCAAATTACCTATGCATTTTAAAAGTTTATGTATGATTATAGACATCATACAAAAAAAAAGTAAAAAGTCATGAAAAAAGTACATCATGATTATAGACTGGACTAACATCACTTCAAGTTTTCATAAAAGAAGGAAAAATCATTATCCAGTGCAAAATAAATTCTTCATTTATTAATTCTTGAAACGTTTCGACTTCAGTGTCATTTTAAATCACAAATAATTTCTAGTTTTCTGCATCAAAAACCATTGCGTACATAAATATACAAGTTATAACTCAGGATATTCTGTAAAGAAACCTAGACAATAACAATTACATTAATAAAATTTAAAAAAAAATAATAAAAAATACAGATTTAAAAATATTTATTGTCCAAACAATAGTGAAAAGAGGATAGAGGTTTAGGTTTTATTGCTTATAGACGCACATCTATGGTCATCAGCGTCTTTCTTCTATTGGATCAATATTTATTTCATTATTATTCTTTTAGTTTAACTTTTATTTCCATTTAACCTATAATTATTATATTTTACTGAGCATATTATTTTGTTTAAGAAAGGTTATCACTCTGTCTATATTTGTGGTGTTATCGCCCAGGATAGTCGGGGTTTTCCTATCAATCCCAAAAGAGGATAGATACCTTCATCAATTTTTTTCAATTTTAAATGTCATTTAAAAAAAAAGTATTTGTTTAAAATGTAGGGTATGCTTATTCCCTATAGTCCACATTCCTGTTCAAAATTTATTTGAGACATTGAACCTGTGAGATTTACAAAGTTAATATAATATTTATTATTGTTTAAATTTTTTTTAACTTTTTCAAAATTCTTTAATAAATAAATAAATAAGGATAACTTAATAATGATATTAAATAAAAACAATATGAAAAATTACAAGCAGATATAGCAAATGTGGGTAGGTTACTATGGTAAGGTTATCAATACTATATACTGAAATATTATTATTATTGTTGTTTAAATAATAATAATTTTTCAGTTTTAAAAGTATAGATGAATAGAATTTCCATATATCACCTCCCTCTATTAGTCGGTTTTTACTTTATGAAAAATAAGTAATAGTTGCTATACGGAGCCAGTAATCAAATTATTTTTATTTTCAAGAATATTATTAAAATTAAAACGAATGTAAAAGCAAAAATTGTTGTGCCGTAACTCGAAGTGACAAATTTTGTAACTGATGCCTAAAAAGAAAATTATTACTGGAGTAATTGATTTAATAATATTTTTACTACATAAATGGCTTTATCAATATATTCCAAATGCTACTAAACGTGAAGGTATTACTTAAACAGAAAGCAAGAGAAAACTAATAAATATTCTAGGAATAAATTGAACAGAGAAAGGCTCGCTGAACGGGTTCAACCGAGAGAAGAAATTACTGCATTATCGATCCCCAAGGATTGCGTGCCTCCGTTCAAGATTTAATGCAGATTGAACAATGACATTAGAACCGGGTGGATTTCCATATCGCCGTCTCCCAGCTCACACACGCGGTCCTTCCAGAACGTCCTAGAGAACACTGGCCGGTGACCATCAATCAACATCAACTGTTGATTAGTTGGCCCAACGGCCATCAATCCTGTTGCGGACCGGTGGCAAACACTCCCTGGAATAATTCCTTGATATGGGATGGAAATGGTTTCGGAGAAATCCATCTTCGACGTCATCTTTCAATATTTGTGTTTTCGGGCAGAATTAAAGAGATTATCAATGAGGAGCTGGCATTGTACAGGCACCGATTTTACGTTCCTTCTGAATGACGACATAGCCACGCGTATTTATTCCGTTATCAGTTCGGCAGGTTGTCGCTTCGAGTTACAACAAGTTTTAACTTTTCATTGGTTTCCTTGTTAATATTTTCGACAATGTAAATAATCGTGAAACTAAGAATGAAAAAAAGAATGTAGTTATGAGAAATTTGTATATGTTTTATTTCATTTCATGGGGAAAGAAATGTTTCAAAAAATATGTATCATCTATACTCGAAATATTGTTTGATTTAGCATCGTTGAGTGTGATTTAGGACAAATAACCTCCCTGTACAACCGTTGTTCAAGATCTAGGTAACTTCCATCTGTTTATTGTTATAATAGATATAGCAGTTTGGTTATATTATAAGTTTATTAATATATAGTACGTATAACAAATGGTATAAATTGCTAATAAGAGAGAGAGAGAGAGAGAGAGAGAGAGAGAGAGAGAGTGGGGGAGAGAGAGAGGGAGAGAGAGAAAGAGAGAGAGTGGGGGAGAGAGAGAGGGAGAGAGAGGAAAGAGAGAGAGAGAGAGAGAGAGAGAGAGAGAGAGAGAGAGAGAGAGAGAGAGAGAGAGAGAGAGAGAGAGAGAGAGAGAGAGAGAGAGAGAGAGAGAGAGAATAATTGGATACAGATAATACAGTTATCCTAATTATCTACTATAATTTTATCAAACATTTTCGGACAATAGTAATTGGAACCTGGAAAGAAGGGTTTTCTAGCCAAGAAGAGGAAACCCGCCAGCCTACACGATAATTCATTCAACAGCTCCATCAAATAGTCATAAGTCATTTTCTCCTCCCTCCATCCCCAGCGCCCTCTTTTCAGTTTAATGCCGATGAAATAGAAACTAACGTCCTATCTATTTTGCATATGCTAAATTATTGAAAGTCAAATGACTTCTTGATGCCTTGTTTCCGCACTCTCACAGGTTGACATTATAATAAATTTGGTATATATATTGGGATTTCAACTTTATACAGTCGACTCTCCATAATTTGAAACTCAAGAGGGGCCAGAGAAAAATTTCAAATTACCAATAGTTCAAAATAACAGGAGTTTTAATAACCAAGAGGGGGGAGGAATAAAATCAAGTAAACAAGAGTTTGATCAAAATTCGCGATTTATTATTTTAAACATTTATACAACTATTCACGAATGTTCATTTTGAAAAGAAGTCCTTCATTTTCATCTTCCCCAGTACCGTGTTATAATCTTGGTATTCCATGTATTGATGTGAAGAACGATCTTTTTACCTTCGAAATTCTTCACTTCAAAGGCGATTCTGATGCTCTGAAGGGATCTACCAATGATGACTACGTCGTCAGCAAAGGCCAAGACCTGGGCCATCTTTGTGAAAATTGTTCCCTCCAATCCTGCTCTATTGATGATTGCTTGTAGAGCGATATTGAAGAGAAGGGAAGTTATTGGGTCTCCCTGTTTTAGGCCACTTATCACCTCAACAGGCTCTGACAGTCCACAACATTTAACTTGGCAGATAGTATTCACCATTATCCATATTACTAAACGCATTAGTTTACTTGGTATCCCCAGTTCATGCATGGTTACTGTGAGTTTACTCCTGATAATTGTATCATAGGCTGCTCTAAAATCAAGAAACAGCATCCAAGTAGTCTGCTGATGCTCCTTCATCTTCTCAGCGTTTTGTCTAAGGGTGAAGATTTGATCAATAGTTAACTTATTCGGCCGGAAACCACCTTAGTTTTGTTCCACGTATGGAATAACAGTTAAACTTAAATCAAATGTTAAAATTTTATTTTAAAAGCCCCAAGTTGAGTCAAAATTTTCAAGTAGCTTTTTCCAGATTTATCTTTGCCTCCTCAGCCAGTAATTACGAGGTGGGGAATTTCGTAAGAGGTAGCCGAATATTACTGAAGAACTTCAAAAGGCGTCATTAAAGACGTTCTGTCCAAACAAGATTCGGACTTGTCTGCATCAATATATATAAAGTTAAATCCGTGACGGATGGCTTGCATAGCCTCAAATCCGTTTTTTTTAATTCGCTTGGTTACAACTCAAAGCATGCCACTATACAAGAGCGTTTCTACTGTTAAAAAAGGTATACAGAAGCTAGAAGAAGCATCTAGGAGAAGTTGGAACCACAATGAAGAAGAAATTGCTAGTTGTGCTGAGAAAAAATCCAGACTGGAAAGCAATTAAGCTTAAAATACACAGGGGACTGTGTATGGTAAATAATGAAGAAGAATTTTCACTATCATACAGCGAGCTTCAAGTAGGCTCCATTGACTTCAATAGACGTAGAGTGATCCCTCAGTCGTTGCTGAGCGTTTTTAAGAGCGTTTCCAACAATAAAATTTTGTTTGCATAATATTTCCATTTTTAATAAATATGCATATTTATAAAATATTCTAAATAATAAATAATGCATTTTTCGCTGATTTTGATTTTACATAGTCTTCCCTTTTACTTACATATTATTCAAAAAATTACCACATAAATATGTACATTTCACAATTTTTATTACATATAAATTCGGGCCCTAATGATAAATTTAAGGATTTTGAGGGACCGAATTGGCTCAGTGGTAGTGCACTGAAAAAATCCTGCTTCAAATCCCGCTGCGGGAAAGACTTCTATTGATTATTTTAGCGGCCGGAGATTGGTCTAGGACCCTCCCTCCTGGGCTCATCCAGACTTTATAAAGTGGGTACCCAAAATAAGGGGCGGAAATTTGGCGGTTGAGCGTAATTTAGTATAAATCTGCTCCCTGCACAACCGTTATCCATGAAACAGTACAGTCTCTACCATGTACTGAGCCCCAGACCCGCTCACGGGTTGTAGTGGTACAGGTTTAGGTTTAACGATTTAGGTCAGTTCTTTTTTTTTTTTTTTTATCATTTGTTTCAGCATTTTGTTAAAAAAACGTCACAAGATCAACCTTGCCTTCAATAGTAATTATCTGAAGCTGAACTTAGCCCGATGTTAAATATTGATGAGACCCGGGGCCGGACTGGAAGGCAGTTATCCGGGAGCCCAACTGTCTCCTCCCGGCAGTTAACTCGCTCAGCGGCCCCTGTCCTCTTTATGGCGGTTCTTATATCAAAGGGCTTTACGTCCCGGACTTTTACAACCTTCTCGAGGTCTTGTTCCTATTTGGGATGGCTCTGCCCCGGTATCTGGACAAAATCAGGCTTGTTTACCATTTTCCAGTATCTGCTTCAAGGATTCCTCCGTCATAAAAGTGGAAGCAGTACTTTAAATGGTCGCTATATACATATATATAAATATATATATATATATATATATATATATATATATATATATATATATATATATAAATTATAAAATAACAGTTTTATATGAATTCCCCTACTTAAATAATAATCATATTTTTCTTACCAGAAGGGTAAGAAAAATATCTGTATCTCTGAGTGTTTAAGATGAAAAAATACCATCCCTTTTTGTAGTATGGATATGGTACATTACCACTTTGTATAGTAGACTGTAAATAATTAAAATTGATTTGTAGTAAAATGAAAATAGAAGGCATGTTGCTTCATATAGTGAAATTTTTTTATGTTAATTAATACTTGAGACACTTGTGAATGGCATGTCTAACTTTTGGTGGTTGATTGGTGGTTCCTGTGATTGGTTCTCCTTACCCTGCTGGCTGCCTGCTTAGGATTTTAGTCCTTGGGACTCCGGAAATATGGACCTCATGGTCCTTGCTGTTCTCTTGTTCTAGATGTAGTCCCAGGCCATTTTGTTCCTAGTTGTAATTTAGTAGGCCTAGGGGATATAGATGGCTCCACCTCTGTAGCAAAGAGGAAGAACAGCGAGCCAGGGATAAGTTGGATGTTTGTTTTAGATTGAACACTCTGAGTTTTGGAAGGAACATAGGTAGGTAGGCAATGATACTGAACCCTCGAAACTGTTGAGTATTGCGATACTGTATACAGCGCTCCGTGTCCATGAAGTGATCTCATTGAATCATGAAAACTTTTTTAAACCTTTTTCTTGAAAATGTAGAGCATGAATATAATATATAATTAATTAAAATAAGACTTATAAGTTATAAGAAACTGTTCATGAAATGTTATCACAGTGTATAATAGCACATCGCCGTGCTTGATAATAACGTTCAACGCTTTGGTTCTCTTCGAGCATACAAGCTCGACATGCATGTGACGCATTGCACGAGACTGGCGTGTAGACTCAATTTGTTTTTAATCAACTTCAGTTTAAAGTTTAGTATTCCATTAATATAAGAATAATTATATTTATCTAAAAAGTTGTTTAATAATTCTGCAATTGATAATAATAATAATAATAAATTAAAACATCAATAAATAATTGAACTTTTCTTTGCCCTTAAAAGATTTTATATGTATTAGTTAAATTTAAAGTCTTGATTCATGAAATCATTGAATGTACAAATGATAAAAGTATTTTGATGATAATAATTATAAAAATGAAAATAAAATCTATGTAAATTATTTATGTTTTGTATTGAGCTTGTTTGTTTTGATTAATAAATAAACTACTTGAAAATGTATAAATATTGTTCGGAGTGTCAATATTTCTGAAATTAAAAGTAATGTTAATAATTTAACTTTGCAATTTAAAATAATTCAGACTATAATTGATTTGGAAATTCAATAAAGAGTACAGGTATTTCAGAGTTTTGGGTTTTCACTTCTGCCGGCAATCCTCGTGACTGAATTTAATTTTTTTTTAATTTTCTAGTGATTGGTAGAAATTAAAAAAAATAAAGTGGTATTAATGTGGTGGTAATAAAGTCATTTATATTATAGGTGTAAATTTGTCTTTTTACTGTCCTTTATATTTTTTTATTTCTTTATTTATAGCGTTCATGCAATTTATTAAAATGCAATAAAGGTTTTCTATAAGCGGTTGCTCCTAGCATCTACTTTCTGTATTATTTTAAGTTAGATATTTATAACTTATGCTGATTCTGTAAATAGAAAATATTCATAATTTTTTTTTTCGTCGTTTCTATATTATAAACGTTTCTTGTTTAATATATTTTAAAAGTATCGCAATTACTAAAGGACAACTGAAGAAAAATTAAAGAAAAACAAATATAATTCCATTAAGCCAGACCCTGCCTTTCGGAATAAAAAGCATCGAGTCGACTACTTTAATTAGGTCTTGTAGACTTTGTGAACTCGCCTTATTGCGTTTTTCTTTAAAAAAAAAAAAAAGTTGGTATTAACAAGACCGCAAATGGGAGGGACTTTACTAAGTAGAGGAGCTTATGGCTTGGCCATTCTTTAAACGCGACCACGGGACTTAAGAGGATTTCCAGAGTAACTTCAACTGATGTGGTCTTAGCCATCTCTTTCACTTAATTAATTATTATTATGTTCTTGTTATCTTATGATATTGTATATAAGCGACTAGAGTTTAAGCATTAAAAAAAAAAATGGCACCACTATGAAGAGTCTTCATGGTTTCAGCTATGGTTTCAAAACTTGAGTAAGTTAAATGTATACTGTTCGTAAACCGGTTTTGTAAGTTAAAACTTCCGCAGGTTTTTTTCTTCGAGTTGGCATATAATATTTAACTGTTCATTCGTTTTTTTTAAAATAAAAGTAAGTTCGAAAGTTGGCGGTCGCTGTAGCAGAATTAGCGTTACCCAGGGTGCACCACTTGGAGGCCTGCTACGTTATACCCCAGTTTATTTATTAGGGCTTTTATTTATTTATTATTAATAAATAATAAATAAAAGGCTTAGCGATGTAAATACCTCCAATTTTGCTAACAAACCTCTTTCCACCGACCAAAACTAAAACCCAAATCCGCCATATCCTTGCTGCTCAGATCATCTCACATCTGCCCTCAGGTACTTCCCAGTTCGCAGAGCACTTATAAACATCATAAGACTTTGTTCGTTACTAGCCCAGCAACTTTACAGGCCCATATCTTAATCTTCGTGACGCTATCACTTGAATAATATTGGCTGGATGCATGCTTCGCAATTCCGCGTTGTGTAATCTCCTATATCCTCCAGTGGTCTCATCCTTTTTTGGACCGAATATTTTATCTAAAAACTTATTTTTTAAAACCTGAAGACGTTGTTCATCCTTCAGTGTTAGCGGCCAAGTTTCACATCCGTAAAAAAGGGTTGGAAGGATGATGGTTTTTTAAATTTAGGGACAAAAGACTATGTACAAAAATATCGTGAGCGTTAGTGATCTGAAATCTCCATCCTTTTGAGGTTATAACAAAATTTTACATACATTCCATCTTTTCCATATTTTACACCTTGCACCAAATAGCGTCAATAGTTACTTCTTGAATGTGTAAGGCTTATGAGACGATAGTCTCTCACTTTTCCACCTCCAAATGGCAAGGAATTTACAATACATTAATTTGTAAATCTAAATGAATCTTCTCTTAAACATATCAGATCGAAGAATTCATCAATATAAGTATTGATCTTAGCCAAACAAATTGTGGAGAATAATTTCTCATTATTTAGTTTGTTATTTTAGTCCCAAATTTTGTGAATAAACTTTGTTATCTTTAACAGCTACAATGTAAATTATTTTTGTTCAACATCTATCTTACTGCTTTGCTGACTAAAGAATCCAACTATTGCTAAAAATGTATTAAGCACGCGCTATGCTTTCAACTTAATGGAGCATGCGTCAAATGCCTCACACGAGCGGTGTTGACAACGCTTCGATGAACAAAGTACGAGCGCATATTATAATCATTAGCAAAAACGTATATTAAGCTACTTACTAGTACTTTCGAGATTAATATTCTCTTTTATTTTAACTTTTAATGTTATAAAATATTGATATAAACAATTATTGTTATTTGTCTTGTAAGAGCTCTTAATGCAATTAGATTAAAATTAGTACCGTAGGTAAAATGAGTGCGATAATAGAGTAAATATTTCAATCTGTAACATCGCAACCCATCTAGGGGATGGGGGGATTCAATGCATCCTAGAGACAGTACTGTTTCTAGGACAACGTTTGTGCAGGGAGATGATTGGTACGAGGTCACCAAATTTTTCCCCAAGTAAGGGTAACTATATAGGGTCGGGATGAACTCCACGAGGGTCTGTAAAACCCACAGAGTCCATCCGACCTAACAGATTAATAAATCGGACGGTGCAACAGTGGTAGCCTTAAATTTTGCCTTGCAAGTTTAATTAGGATAGGGATTTTTAACGATGACCTAACATGGGCAGCGTTTTTAAAGTTTGAACCTTTCTCCCAAATCAAGGGGAATTAGGTTTTAGGTCCCTGATTCAGGGAATCAGGGGGGATCAGGTTTTATGTTAGATGGTTGAAATTATGTGTAAATTACTAGAAGTTTGTCCATTTTTCACTTAACAAAACCAATTTGATTGGTCGTATCTAGAATGAGATATTAAAGTTAACCATTCATTCACTGACAAGTGTAAACTACTTGACCAATTATACATGTATTAATAAACAGTTTTAACGCCATTTCTTAGATTTTTGATACTAAAATGAGAAAAACTTTTCTTTCTCAGTTTTATTTGATAACTAGCTCTATAGAAATCTTAAAGGTGATATTGATTACTTTAAAATGTAATATTACGTTTAAAAAATTTAAAACTAATCAACAGTTTATTGACATTGAAAAAAAAATAACTTCATTATAATTTAAATCAATGTGATCATTATTTTAAGTAAAAACTATAAGAAATCAAAGTAACTTTTTTTTGTTTAGATTAATTTATTGATATTTACATCTGTAATAATATTACAACATGTAAATTTGCTAATATGAACAAATGACATGAAAAAAAAACACTTGTGGAGAAACTACCCACCGGGCACCTCAATAAAGTTCTACAGTACAAGGTCTCGAGGCCATCTTCTTTTCAGACTCCTCGGAGGGTTATCAGGAATAGTATGGGAAGCAAGTTGAGAGGCTAGCGGATTCAAGTGTGTATGGAGTCATGGAACGATAGGTATCTAGTTTGGGCCTAATCAGCAACAAATGGGATATTAAGATCATGATGGATGAGTTTGTTTGTGACATGATAAGGAGTATTGAGGATTTTACGAACGATTTTGGATTTTAAGGATTGGATACGAGATGAATTAGATAGTTTAGTAAAGGACCAAAGCTCAACTCCGTATATCAAAATAGGTCTGATAACTGTCATGTCAATGAGTCTTTTTTAATTAATTGGGAGCTTAGAGCGTTTGTCCAGTTGTAGGCGAAAAGGTCGAGCAGTTTCTTGTCTTTTCAGTCTTGTATGAGGATTCCGAGTGAGACGTTTGTCCAGATTGAGTCCTAGGTACAACGTAACTTAAATAGTTATTTTAAAGAGCAGACTTCGAAATCGTTCAACATTCCTTACTTGCTTTGTTGGACACAATTATTTTCCTCACCTGGATCCCAATCAGCCAAATCAGGGAATTTAGGATGATAACCTCTTCAGTTTAAATTTACACAATATTTGTGGAATTGTACGTCTGTCAATCGTAACAGAGTAAACAAATTTTCTTTTTATCAATTGATATCACTAATTGATCATTGGTAATGAAATAGAAATTATGAGGATTTTACGCGTGAATTTAATGGTTTTAAAAGATTCTTATTGTCCAACTTTGCCATTGAATTTTCACACCAATTGAAAATTCCAAAGTCGGTGCTTATTTAAAAAAACTGGTGGCTCAGTAGGAAGTGTTCGAAGGCATTGACTATATCAAAAGTAAATGCGGCTTTGCTGGCTGATATAATGCGAAAATTTTATCTTTTTTCTTTTGATCAAAGGAAAACTTTCGAACCCCGGTCTCCCATTTTTTTTTTATAAGTTTTAAATATTTTTATTTTGAAGAGAAAAGATTTAAAAATTATGAGAAATTCTCCACCGCAACCGAGAATTTTCAATGTGTAAGTATTAATCCAGGATTAACCAACTATTTTCAAAGGCATAATTTTGTGGTAAACTACTTTTAAAGACATTACAGTTTTGTATGTTTGATAAATTATTCGTATATAAGTGGCTAACTAGACTTGAACGCGTTGGATTTGACATGAATAATTGGTTAACTTTACTTAGACATTTGTTTGAAAATTGAAACATATGTGCATATTCAGTTAACTCGACTTAACCATTTAAGGTCATCAAAACATAAGACGGATAGAAACTCACATAGCAATGACTCCGTTTCTAGCCACTTCCTGTCTTAGCTAATTATCCACTACAAGGATAACACGATTCCAAATCCCTTACTACCATTAACTCATTTTGGCCAAAAACCGACTTAACCATTTATTCACCGGGGCTGCAGATATCTTTTTTAATTCGATTCAATAAAATCGTATGGGAAAGGGAAAAAATCTTTGTAGTTTGATGATAATATTATCTATTTATTACCCTTACTAAATGATGATGTCTGTTGATTGCGAGTTTATTTGATGCCCAGACATAATTCCAGTGGTTTTAGGACGGACAGGTAATGCTAACAAACGGACCTTGATAAGTTAGATAAATGATGGAAGTTCTACCCTTCAGTTTACATCATCTATCAAACTGAGTTTAGCACAGTCCGTCAAGTAGTTAGGATATCATCATGAATCTATTACATCATCATGAATATATTACATAGCATCGTGTATCATGAATACACGATTATTATTTGTACCTTACTGCTATTTAAAAATCTTATATATTAAATTATTATTTTTTTTTTAAACAAAAACAAAATTTAAAATACATAATTATTAAATTAATTTATTTTAGATTTAAATATAAGGAAGAAATAGTTGGGGGTGCAGTCAATCAAAACACCTAAATAAGCGTAACTTATTTATTATGTGCCGACGTTTCGGCCAACAATGTAGGCCATCTTCAGGGCTAAGAGAGAGAAACAAACAGAAATATATAAAAACGTAGCAGTAACAAGAATATATAAAGTGGTACAAGAGTGGAAATTAAAATAGTGACTAGATATGATGAAATAGTGAATAGATATATGATAAATAAAGAATGAATATAAGAGTGGTTACAGAATATAATAAACTTAAAATACTCGTAGTGATAGATAAAAATAAAATTGTAGATGATGAACAGAAATTCTATTAGTGACAGATATAATAATAAAAGAATACGAATATAAAATAGAAAAAATACATGTCAAGAAAGGATAAAATGTAAACAATAATATAAAGGGAAAGAAAAATGAGGAGGTAAACGGAAAGATACAAAATGAGGAGATTAAAATATAGAAAAAGGAGGGTTGAGTATGAAGGATTTAGAAAAAACAAGTTTAATTATAGATATGGATAAGATACCAGACATGAGGGGTTACATAGAAAATGTAATAATACAAGCATATATAGAAAGAAAAGATTGATAAATTTGAAAAATTAAACATTGAAAATAGTGGTATTTATAACTATGAACTATGAAGTATGAAAAGAAAAAGAAAATATAAGTAAGGGAAGTTAATATGTAACTGTATACAGTAGAAAGAAGTGGCATTAATGCAAAATAAGATGAGAATATAATATAAACATATAGTAAATAGGTAAAGAAATACAGTAGATGAAAAATATGAGGCTAAATAATAATAATAACCAATAATAATAATAATAATAATAAAAATAATAATAATAATCAGTGTCCGACCCATAAACGCTGGATTAATAACTTAGCGGTGAATGTCACGGGAACTAACCATCCAGGAGGGTCAGAAATGCGAGCTAACTTGGAAAGAATAAGCCTTTTTGTAGCGGGAAGTGTTTCAGGAGACACGCGATAAGAAAAAGTGTCTGTGTCAGCTGACCATACGAGACCGAGGATCTTAATGGTAGAGTCATCTTCGGAAGAGAATTCGAATCGGCTCGGCTGCTAGATTGGATAGAATTTGAGGATGATTCGCAGCCCATTTGCGGAGTTCAAAACCTCCGGATTGCAATTGAGCGATGAGATCGTCCCTTAATTGAACGGCTTCTTGCAACGTAGAGGCTCCAGTAATAATATCATCTACGTACATGTCCTTGCGAAGAACGGAGGCGGCGTGAGGAAAACGAGCCTCTTCATCATGACTTAATTGCTGAAGAGTTCGAATAGCAAGGAACGGGGAGGAGCTGACACCGTACGTGACCGTGTGGAGGCGATAAGAGCGGATCGGCTCATCGGGTGAGAATCGCCATACGATTCTTTGTAAATCTTGATGTTTGGGAGGCACTAGTATCTGACGATACATCTGCCGAATGTTGGCAGTGAAAATGTATCGGTGCGTTCGAGCGCGAGTAATCAAAGTGACAATATCTGATTGTAACTTTGGCCCGGTAAAAGAAATATCATTTAGTGATTTTCCATTTGAGGATTGCGCCGAAGCGTTGAACACCACTCTAATTTTAGAGGGCGGATCGTCAGGGCGGTGTACAGGATGATGAGGGAGGTAGTATGTGATACCGGAAGCGTCATCAGGCTCAGGAACGGCAGACATATGGCCTAACTCCAAGTATTCTCGCATGAAGGCGAGATAGGCTTCACGTAACGCGGGCTCCCGATGAAGGCGGGCTTCGAGTCGGTGAAACTGTTTCACTGCTCGGTAACGAGATTCCCCCAAGTCGAGCGATTTCAGAGGTAACGGAGTTATGTATCGACCATGGGCATCGCGGGAGACGGATGTTCTAAATAATTCCTCACAACGTTGTTCTTCGGAGGAGAAACGAGGTGAAGTGGCTGTGACCTCCTCGAGGTACCAAAAGCGTTGGAGGTCGAGGTTTAAT
Organism: Arma custos; assembly: GCA_037127475.1. Taxonomy (NCBI): domain Eukaryota; kingdom Metazoa; phylum Arthropoda; class Insecta; order Hemiptera; family Pentatomidae; genus Arma; species Arma custos. Next base: position 36,447,760 of record CM073765.1, read on the forward strand.
TGGACATTGGTGAGGACGTTAAATACTGATAATTCGTGACGCTCGGGAGCGACAGTATTAGCGATAGGTGAAGGGGAAATGGATGTTAGATCTGCAGAAGATTGAGCACGCCGGGGACGAAGCGGGGGGCGAAAAGTCTTGCCTTCATTATCTTTTACTTCTTTGGCCCAGGTAATATGGCGCTTTGTCCGACGAGGACGACATTCCCCCATGAAACACCATCCAAATATGGTATTCAAGGCCGTGGGTCCACCCTTAAGTGATGGTTCGATTCCGAGGAGGATTCGTGGCAGGGCGTCGACTCCGAAGAGGAGATCTATAGGGCCAGGATGGCATAGCGATGGATCGGCGAGCGGGAGTTCCCGTATGTACGGTCAGGGTGATAAGTCCACAGGCATGGCCGGAAGTGAATGGGTTATGTTTTCGATGACAAATAACTGAAATCTTAAGGGATCAGAGTCCGGAACCTGAATGGTTGCGGTGGTATACCCGGGGCAGGATAGGTTCGACGATCCCCCCAGGACACTTACCCCGACTGGGGATGATGATACGGGGAGGCCCAGATGAGACACGGCCCTGATGGTGATGAAGCTCACCTGGCTTCCAGAATCTAACAAGGCTCGGAAAGATTGAGCTTGGTTATCAGAACGCGATATTGAGACCTGCGCGGTGGGCAACAGTGCAGGTGTCATGCCCCCCGAGGATCCTAGCATAGTTAATGGTGATCGATGCGAGACGGTAGTTAGCGGTATAGAATTATCGGCGGCACGGTTGCGTGGTAATTGATAGCGGCGGTGTAACAAGGAAGCATCCTTTTCGACCACGATAGGCGAGCATTGAGGTCGGGCGCGAGAGGAAGGCGGCGATACGGCGGAAGAATTGGGTCATTGAGAAATTTTTAATTTGTCCGGGGGCGAAGCTGAGCGCACAGTGATTTCTTCGGACAAGCGGCGATCTCGATGTGGGGTCTGTTGATACGGACGAAAGGATGGCGGTGGGTTCTGGTAACATAACAGTGCGTCGAAGGAAATGGGTTCATGCGATGCTTGGCTTGTCATATGGTTGCGAGAGGACGTATCCCGTGTAGTGGCTAGGACAGGCGACCCGTGCATGGGTTGTGGTGATGACGCGTGTAACGTCTGAACCATTGGGGAGGATCGGTGACTCTGGTTATTGTTTGGGACACATTTTTAACTCTAGCTTGGCGACGATTAACCATTTTGATTTTATACAATTTACTAGAAAGCTGAAAGAAAATGAATAATTCACAAGAGATAATATTATTTGAATACTTAATTATCTATAATAGTCATGCGTTAGAATATATGATATTGCAAATTAGCAATTAGATTATGCAAAATAAATGAATTTACAAGAGATGATATGATTTAAATGCTTAATTATCACTAATAATTATACGTTGGAATATAATATTATAATTAATAATTAAAGTCTGCATGCATACATTAATATTTTGCTTTTGACAAGGCTGAAAAGACGCTGTGTGATTCACATAAGTTACAGCGGATCCGGATATCCCCTCTACAAAGAAAACCTACCTATTGTTGCGCAATGTCTTTTTTAGCTATGTTAATATCTGAGATCGTAATTATTCCCGGGTTTTACGGCACCAAAATGTTAAGGCGTGATTAGACTGAATAAATTTTGATAGAAGCAAATGGAAGTACCACGGGAATTGAATGAAAGCTCAGATATTAACAAAGCGTTTGATTTATTAATTTAAATAACATGCGAGATTTTCTTAAATACTATTAATATACATGTAAAAGATACAAATTAATAATAGCGTCTACAAAATAACTTAAAACTAAATATGTTACTTAGCGATCTAATGAACAAATAAATCTTAGACAAAAAAAAAGAAGAAAAAAATTATTAACATGAATGGGAGCGATAATTAAGAATAACAGAAATGCTCCATGCTAGCATAATGGCCAAAGATATAAACAACAAAATGAACGTTATACTGAAGAGTTCAATAAGGCGCGAAGATGTGCGAATTATTATTATCTTCGCCAATGATCACGGCATGAAGGAGCAATGAGTATGATATCATGAATTAACTTGAACTGTCCGGTTGATACCATGTGATACGTTGATCCGGAGAAATCTAGTTGACAATTTGAAGCCTTATGGTAATGAAATGTGACTTACAATTTGTGTGATGTATGCTCAATTATCATCTCAGCATAGCTTCTGGCGAGTGACAATCTTGAAACCTCTGGACATCCTCACAGAAGTAGCGGCTTGAAAGCGGATTACTTGGCGGCAGTGTGCGATGATCTTAGCTGCAAAGGGCTGATAGAACTGCTCCGCTCGGCTATCTGATGATAAGTGAAGGGCGCTCTGAGCGTCAATCCCCCCTCTCCTTGATTTTGGCGGTACAGTATTTCCGATTCAAGAGGCAAGGATTGGTTGGTTCCATCTGGCACGTAGTCCAGGTTCGCGACTAAACAGAATGTTTAAACGTCAGAGCTCAGTCTTTACTTTGTGATGTACTCAAGATCATGACTTTTAGAGGTATAGTTTTGTATCCATGACTGTTTCCCTATTCGACTTTTTTCCAGTTCCAAAGCACCGCTATGCGTCGTAAAAACATTGCAGGCAGTTTCAACTTCCCGATATTGACTCAATAAGCCTTAAGTCATTTGATCCCTCGAAGTCTTTAGCAGAGGACAAAGTTTCCCCATCGATCAGGACCCAAAGCCTTCTTATTTGGCTGTTGACAGATTCTTCCTCTGGGACTCCTCCATCTTATCTTCATTCGTCCTACGATTTCTTTTTGTTATATTTCTATACCTTGGTAAAGCCCCCTCCATTTCTTTATTTCTAACTGCTATTACTGCTCACACAGCCTCTCTCAAGCGGCAATCCTTAATTGGGGCAAAACCTGGCGGATGAGCGTGATCTTGGGCAAATTATTTCTCTACACAACGATTGTCCTAGAAACTGTACAGGCTCTACAACGTATTGAACCTAAGACCCTTTATGGGCTGTAGTTGTACAGGTTGTTCCTATTATTATGAAATTAAATTATAATTTATAAATATTGTTCAAAATAGCCGTGCGTTATTCCTCAACCAAGAAATTAAATATTCAGAGTAAAAAAAATCGAATGAATATGCTTTAAAATATTAATAAAACCTCATCAAAACTTGCATAATTATGTAAAATATTACATTGAGCCTGTAGAGCCATTCAAATCTCACTATTTCTTCTTCCCACTATTCATCGGGGCCTTTCTTTCCGTTAGCGTTGGCGATCAGATTCATCTATTGATTCGTCAAACTTGTTTGCAAAGTTTAACGTAATCAATTCTTCATTTTCATATTGGTATATATTTATCTTACCATGTATTCTTCTTTCTTTTTATGATTCTATCCTTATTCATTTTTTTCTAACACAATATTCACAAATATATATACTAATTATTATAATTACTTACTAATACACAACTATTAATTTCCCATATTACTGTTTCTTATGTTCTTGGACCTGAAACCTAGACCGTAACTGTTTGATGTTATTATTCGATTATTCTCGTAATTATCAAACAATATCGAGCCCTGAATTCCGTTTTATAGTTTCGATACTCTGTAACCTTAAACTGCTCCGAAGCTGTGGGAAACGACCGGTCGACGAGAACTATGGTATGGCTATTAAAACCATTGCTGTCAGCTGTTGGCAAAATCAATTGATTTACTCCAACAATAGAACTCAATTAGGGTCCCATTTATATTCTAATTTAGGTGTCCATTCCAATTGATAATTAAATCCTACTTCGATTGGCATCTTTTCAATATTGCATCCTCGCCGAAGGAATTTACTTTTCCTAGAACGATCGCTACAGGAGTAAATAGGTCTTGTTTTATAGGTATTGTTTTGCATTGCTTTATTAAGATTGTTATACTCTCTGAATACCTAAGCCCAAGTCCTAAGTCTCGTTTTCCTCATCCACTTTTTTTGAAAAAACTTCTGCTAAACCGATTATTGACGAAGATATTGTTATGGAAACGGTCTTGCTTATTCTCATTTGATTTTAAAGATAATCAAGAAGAGTCCTGTATCATTACTACCCATGACGGGTCTTGGGTTCAGTACGTGATAGAGACTATATTGTTCCTAGGAAAATGATTGTGCAGGAAGGTGATTCGTTCTTGATCACGCTAAACCGCCAGGATTTTCACCCGACTAAGGTTTTACACTTTACACATGCTGAATGAACCCCAGGAAGGTCCTCATATCTCACAGCCCCATCCCCGGATGTTAACAGATTAAATAAACTATCTGCCACAGCCGAATTTCTCATTCCACAGCCTAATAACAATAATTAGGCATAGGCAACCCGAAAGCTCGATTCCAATAACACCAGTGCCTGCTTACAATTCCCTCCACCTAGCACTAAACAAAACCCATATCAGTCAGATTACTCTTAATGCAATCCTCCCCCCCACCGTTTTGGTCAACCCTTCAGACGATACCCAGTCGGCACAGCGCTTATTAACTTCCTAGGAAATCGATAGGTACTAAGCCCAACCACTTTACATGCCCATTTAAATCTTTTTTAAGCTTTCACTCGAAAAATATTTACCGGATGCATATCTTCGTTGTTCTCCTAAATTCTCCAGTGGTCTCTTCCTTTTTCGTACCGAATATTTTACGCAACACCTTATTTTCGAATACCTTAAGACCTTGTTCATCTTTCAGCGTTAGAGGCCATGTTTCACATCCGTAAAGAAGAGATGGAATAATGATGATTTATAAATTCTGTTTTGATTTCGGAATAATAACAAGCGTTTCCTGTCTTTATTTCTCTTGAATTTCGTTTATTCTAGTTACCGTATGCCCTAAGTACTTAACTTAAACCCCTCGACATGTTCAAACTTATTCCTTCCTAAAGCAATATCCCCAAAATCACTCCATTTTCTGCTGCTATTGGTTTTTTTAAAATACAGTTGCGAGGAAATTGAAACCTTGGTGAATGCTGGCATTAAATTTATTACATACAGTTGTGAAAAAGTTGACGCATGCCTTCCTCATATGATAAAACTTTGTCAACTTTTCTCATTTAAATATGTAAATGTTTTCAGAGCCGTTTGAGCTGAATTGCTTTTTACGTGAAACAGAAAAGCTAAATTATTCATTGGGCTAATTTGTAAGTTCGCTTTGTTCAAAAGCTTGAATAAAATTCCTGTATGAATCTGAATTGAAACCATATATCATTCTTGGAAGTACCTATTTGACAATGACATACGATTTCATTACATTGTAGGGAATGGACTGATTCTATCAGGAGGACAAGACCCATTCATGGTATATGGAGCCATGAAAGGAGAAGAATAGGTAGAATAATATACTAGAAAAAAACCTGTACCACTGCAATCCATGATGGGTTCAGTTTATAGCAGAGAATATATATACTAATAGATAGATAGATATGAATGTTCTTTTATTAATAAATTGTTTACAGTGTTTTTCTTTTTAATTTTATTTACAACTTTAGCAACCACAGCATGGTACTTTATACTGTCCGTCTGCCGGGAGTTTGATTGAACTAATAAATAATAACAAAACTAAAAATAAATTAAATTTCCTTTTGACATTAATAATTAAATTCTGAAAATAAAAATTTTCTATATCGACCTGCATTTCTTATAAAATTAAAAAAGCCTATTAAATTCTCCCCATTCAGAATATCTATTAGTGTTTGTTTTGAGATCATCTCATGTTTTAAGTATTTTTTTCTATACGATTTTAAGAGGGGAGTGAAAACTACTGCCAGGAAGTGAAAACTATTTTCAATTTCGTTCAAATTACACAGTGAGCATAGTTGTATATTTTGCGAATCAAATGGTTTTGTAATTTAAATTCAGAAGTTCCCCTCTACATTTCATAACTAAGCTAATATTTTTTGCTGCTTTCAAATGGCTAAGGTAATCTATTGTTTTATTTAAAGAGCTACAGAGTCCGTGGTGTGTGCCCCCTGATGCTTTTCCATGGCAAACATGAATAAAATAATCATTGTACAGTTCTAACATTTTGTACATTTCTCCCTCCCAACTCCCTTTAAAGTTTAAAGTTAAATTTAATATATTTATATTAAGATAAATGTTGTGCAGGGTGGTGATTTGATAGAGGTATGATGACCTACAGGAGGATTTATGGATCCCTTAGGGTCAATCTTAGGCTATAAACAGATTACATAATTTATCTGTCACAGCCGGATTTGAAGCTGTGACCTTCAGGACTCTACACACTCAGCTACTCCGCTCCCTAGCAGCATCAAGTAACATCAACAAAAATGTTTTAAACAAAAAGTAATTCAAGTGACATTACATTCTTAAACTTATTATTAATAACATTGAACTGTCATTAGATGTTGCTACCGTTCCCCATTTGTAAATAAAAACATTAACAGTTTTCTTTATCAAATATATTTATTATAGATGTTTTATTCTTAAATGATATAGAGTTTTTAAACGATGTGATAAGATGTTTTCACCAATTATTTAGACAACTGTGATGAGACTATAATGTTTTCGTCTCTATCCGGATAAGTTCGATTTATTAAAGTTTTTCTTTTTATTTGCTTGATTCAATCAACACTATTTTTAAAGTGGTTTTACCCATTTTTAGTTTCTAATCCTGAGAGAATCCAAACCATACGATTGAAATTTTTTTGGCATCCGTTTGTTTGGTTGTAGCTTCGACTTGAGTTACAAGTTTACTCGTTTCATTTTTAATATTTTCCTCCTAAATTCTCCTTACTTTGTTACGAACAAAGTAATCCATAATGGCCTTAATGTCCCGCTTTTTGCTGATTTGGCCCGAATCCGATATCAATCTTTTCATGACAAACTTCATTCCCACTCACACCTTCTAGTTTCAAGCCTCGCAACCTCTTCAATTTCTGACACTTTTCTGAGGCCTCTGAAAAGAAGATGGCCTCGTGACCTTCTAAAATGAATTTTTATTTGAGTACTACCACAGGGGTAGTTTCTCTACATGCCTTTGTCTCTGGACATGATTTATCTTTCATTATATTTACTTAATGTATTCTGTATACAGTTGTAAATATAATTAAATACATTTAAATAAGCGATATATATATATTTTCCAAAAATAAAACTTATCGAGAATACTTCGGTAATCATTTCATATAGAAATGAACATGTAGATATGCGGTATTGTTTTGACAACGACGATATACTTCAAAATCTTAGTTGAAACCTTTATTTCTTGATTAACTTATTACCGAAAACTACTCATTACTCATTTAATCACATTCTATTTTCCGTACTAAAGCTAACGATAGGCTGTATTCTTGGAAAATGTTAAAAAAATAAATGAATAAACAGTTAAAACTTGTTGTGACTCTGCTAGAAGCGAAAACCAGCGGAATAATTCCTTTTTTTTTTTAAGTTTCCAGGATGGAATTCTCATACAAGACTGAAAAGACAAGAAACCACTCGATGTTTCAGGCTACTTCAACACTTACTAGACAAACGCTCTCAGCTGCCAATTAACTACAAAAGACTCATCTTCATGACATATTTGGACTTACGGAGTAGAGCTTTAGGGCTCCACTAAGCCATCGAATTCCTCTCTTATCAAATGCCTACAACCCAAAATCCTTCGTAAATTACTCAATGCTCCTTATTTTGTTAATAATAAAGTCGTCCATAATGACCTTAATGACCCATTTGTTGATGATTTGAACCCGCTATCGATCCTTTCATAACAAACTTCATTACCACACAAACCCTCTAGTGGATTCACGATAATCCTCCGAGGCGTCTGAAAAGAAGATGGCCACGTGACCTTCTTAGTTAAACTTGTGATTTGATTATTACCAGTGGATAGTGTCTCTCCATGTCATTATGTATCACATAGCCCATTTACTTGTTGCATTATTTTAATACAATTGTAAATATCAATAAATACCGAGATACCTTCGATAAAATGGGGTTGCAGAACACGACATGGATAAGAACTGAGGATAGGAACTGCAGGGGGATACACTGCGTAGGATGCAAGTGCATTTGACCGCTAGGCCACCACTAAATTACTTTGATCCCTGCAGATCCTGGGGTAGAACAACTCGAAGCAGAAAGGAACCTGGAAGAAGTTGAAGAAGAAGAAAATACTTCCCTACGAGAAAGCAGGCTTCCAAAACCACCCTTGAGGTGCTGCTGTGGTTTCGTTACCCATTTTTTATAGTGGATGGTTCGCCGCACTGAATCCAGTAGCAGGAATGGCTGCCTGCTAATGCAATCAGTACAGCCCTATGAAACCACTGTCCGTGCTCCCACTTCGCCAACCTCTCGAAAAGAACCAATTTAGAATAAAGTTAGGATGTTTAAAGAAATAATAATTTGAGTAATCATCTTAAATGATTACTCTGGCATTCCCAAATCAATTTGAATATTTAAAAAATATTTGTAGTATTTCTCTAAGCCCAGCATGATCACTGCCCCTCCACTTCCCAGTACACCAATCTACTGTCCTAATAGCACTACACACTACACACTAATCACTGTACACAATTAAATAGCCATTTCCTACTCTTATCAGAGCAACGCGGTCCTGTTGTCAGTTGAGGTTGTATCCAAGTGATAAATTTCGTTATTCTGGGGGTGCAGTGTCGACCTGCGAGAAAATTCCAAACCTCCTAAATAAAATCCTATGGATCGCAGTAAACGCGCATTGGTTTGTACGAAACAGTCAACTACACCAAGAGCTAAATACACAACATTTAATAATTTAGTTCACTCCCGTTGAAAATTTAATCAAGTAATGAATGAATACTATTCTGTGTTAATGTGAAATCGACAAGGATTCGTAATCGTAATTATTATGCAACAATTTTTGGAAATTTATATTTCATAACTTTTATACATGATACATTTTAATAACAATTAAAATGATAATAATTATAATGACTGGTCTTAATTTATTTAACATTACGATAGGCGCGCGTATCTGTCATATATGCATTGGAAATGTTCACTTTACTTTCTTTGGTCCTTGTCGGTTTTAATATCTCCCTCTCCTTACGACCCAACGAAACTACAGTCTTGGCCGAAAATCCGTACAATAAATAGTTAGGTTAAAGTGTTGTGTATCTGATGAGTAATACGTAAATTCAAGTAGTTTTTTATACCTCATTTTTAATTATGCAATGTTAAATTCATTAGTAATTTAAACAAACAAATTGATTGAATTTTAATTTGATCCAAACTATTAAAGACTATTTCTTGCAAAGTAATTTTTAATTTGAATAATGCTTTAGAAGTGAAAGCTGTGCTAAGTGCAATTATATGTGATTAAGACGATGAAATATCGTGACTTTCCTGGAAATAAGTAAATTTAATATTAAAAAACTAGTTTCAATGTTGTGAGGGATGGATTCCTGGCTCTAACTAATGCAGCCGCCAATGAATCGAAAACAAAATACATGGTTGCGAGGCAATGAAATGAGCAGGAGCACAGGGAAACAACCATCAAAGTAGGAAACTACACCTTACAAAACGTGAACGAATTTCTATATCTAGGTACCCAGATAAATGTCAACAATGAAATGCAACCGGAAATCCAAAGAAGAATAATGGCGGCAAATAGATGTGTTTTTGGGTTGCAAAAGCACCTCAAAAATAATGCCTTATCCCGGACCACAAAGATAAGAATATATAAAACTCTGATAAGCACTGTCCTGACATATACTTCGGAGTGCTGGACTCTCACAAAGGCACAAGAGCTCGCTATCATAAGGTTTGAGCGAAAAATATTACGGAGAATCTATGGAGCAGTGCTTCATGAGAACACGTGGAGGCAACGGTCGAACTTAGAAATAGCTGGACTATACAAAGATGCCGACATTATCAGGTTTATAAAGGTGAACAGGCTACGATGGGCATGACGCATCGCACGTATGAGAACGGATGAAGTCCCTAAAAATTTACTTCAAGAAAAAGTGCATGGAACATGAAGAGTTGGAAGACTGAGGCTCCGATGGGCGGATGGTGTGGCTGCGGACGCTCCGACCATCTTAAAAGCATCCCTAACTGGAGAGCAGCAGCTGTGAACAGGGATGACTGGCGGTTGATGTTGCGGGAGGCCTTGTCCCCACGTGGGATGTAGAGCCATCTATGTATGTATGTAATGAATGAATACTTTTCTGTTCAAATGTGTGGCATGTGTCATTTCGTTATTAGTAATAACAATATGACGTATGAATGCTTGAATACCGTCTTTTTCAGATTGCAAAATCGATGATGGATCAAAACAACAAACTCGATGACGAATTAAAACGAAAGAGGACATTAGCTAATGCATGCTTAACAAAACATCATAAAAAATAGTTTTCACTTCTGCCGTGCGGTCTTAAGCACACACTCTATATTCTTCAAGTTACTAACTTCTTTTTATATTTATAAGTTATAAAGAACCATGATTTTCTTGTTCTGCAACATAAAATTTGGGGATTACAGACACTGGTGATCACAGATGGCAGTGTCTTACTCTTATAAATTCCTCATCAAAAGAATTCTTAGTTATGCTACTAGCCAAGTTATTAACTGAGTAGCAGATTAAAAGATTTCTTGGAAATATTAATACATAAAAAAAATTGTTTTACTTACGTGAATTAGCTTCGTGATGGAGTTGTAACTTCTTCTGCAGTGCTTAAGCTCAAAAAGACTCTTCAACCAGTGGCGCTAAGGATTCTTTCATATTTCATACTAATTTTCTTGTTTTAAATTGACTATTCCTTCAGAAATTCAGTTCACAAATGAGAAAGAATTTCGTTCTTTCTTTTATCTAAATACTCTCAAGTATCATAACAACAGAATAATCTTTATTTCATCGATATTCGCTTAGCAAATTTTGAAATAATTTATAATAAAAATCCTCGTAGGCGAGGCGGCCCATGGGTGGCAGATCTGGGGATAGTCGGTGGAAATTCCTTGCGAGTTCACCCCGGCTAAGTCCGATCCAACTGACTGACCAACAATGTGAGAGGCCCCCAAGCTTGCTTGAGGTTGGAACACCCTACTAACATTATGTTTAACTTAAATAATATTTCTAATAGTCATGGATCTTTCTAAGGTAAAATGCTCCATATCCCAAGTTAAACTATTCCCCCGTTCCGATCTCCAGTTGGAGTATGCTTCAGCGAATTCCTGGTGCAAGTTGAACTATAGAGATTTGCGTACAGCGAAACTCACTAAAAATCACTTTTAAATATTCACAGGATGATAGGGAAGATCGATTTAAAAAAAAAAAAAATCAAGATTGATGAAATAAATGGAGTAAGAAAGAAAATGTTAGTTAAGATGACTAAAAGAGAGGTAGCCAGATGTTAACTGTACGCTGTATCTGGCCAGGCTGAGTGTATTAAGTGTCATACGTATTTTTATTTACTATACATATTTCAATATTATTTCTTGGAGTACACAGGCTTGTTATTTAAATGCTCTTTTTTAAGTAATCACTTTAAATATTCTGTTAGCAAGAGGAATATCTAATAAACTTAAAATGACCAATAATACCACTAGTTATATTGCATGCACAGAGCAATACCGCCTCTGTGACATTTCTTATTTTTAAGTTTCGTTGTAAATTACTGACTCATTTCTTGACAGTATTAATTAGAAAATTGAATGATTCAAGAGACAGGAGTTCGTTATCTTGCGTGCAGGCTGCAGTGGGTCCATCCCCACCCACAACATAAGGTAGAAGTTATCAGTTACCAGACGGCCCCTGGCACCGAATGAGGTTGAACTGTGCTTTTGCCAAACCAGTTCTCTTACGAACTTTTTTATTTTTATTTATCTTTTCTTCTCTGTGTTTTACCATTTATTCCTTTATTTATTTCAGCTGTACATTGAATATAGCAAATATGAAATTCCACCGCCAAGTATAGTCTAGGAGATCCGATAAAAAAGGAAATGCCAAGAGAAGCCGATCCCTAGAATCAACCTCCAGAAATAGTTCCACAAAACCTAAACCTAACACAAGACGTACAGTTGATACACCTCCTACGACTACTTATTAAAATAAAGAACCCAAGCCAGGGCCATCGAAACAAAATACCCATGCAGGGTTATATACCGAGTTGGTTGAAGACTCACCGTTCTATTCACGCAACAGTTTTCAACCCCTGACAAGTCTTCCTAGTGAAGCAATGGAGTCCACTTCGGCTCCTAAAGTGCGTAGGCCACCACCACTTTTCGTACGAAATATAAAACACTTCTCTGCAGCCAATTGAACAAGGCAGTAAGCTCAGTAAAATACTATTGCACTAGTAGGACAAATGATACGAAGATCCAATCAGACACGCCCGAGACATACCGCCGAATAGTGAAATATCTAACGGAGACCAAGGTTGATTACCACACCTACCAATTAAAGGAGGAAAGATCCATCAGAGTGGAGTCAGAAAATTGCATCCCACTGCCCCTGCTGACGTCATAGAAGAGCAACTCACCGCCATAAGCTTCAAAGTTAGACAAATAACAAATGTCTATAAGAACAATACTGGGCAGGATGGAGCAGGCAACAATTCCACTCCCTCTTTTCTTCATAGACTTAGAACCAGACCCTAAGTCGAAAAACCTTACCCGAAGAAAGGCATTGGGCAATGTTATAACTGCCAAGCATACGGGCACACTAGGCACTACTGGATCATACTCCAAGATGCGTCAAATGCGGAAAACGGCATAAAACTGAAGAATGTGTCAAACCGTGAGAAACACCTACTGCTTGCGCGTTATGCCTTCAAGGACATCCAGCTAATTATAAAGGTCTTCAAACCTACTAAAATATAAAATCACGCGTCCTGGCAACACGTCGGCCCAGCGTCGAAGTGAGAACGTCATGAAGAGAACCTGATGATGGAACTGTTTCCTATGTCCAAATGTCCTGTGGTCAGCAAACAAATAGTCTCGGGGATACACTGCAACCCGAACCCCCAAAACACCTCCCTGAACCACAAATCAACCCTTTACAACCACAATATTCCATGAATCAAAATCCAAATAACCAGCACACTTCTGCCAACGGCTTACCAAGTTTTCTATCCCAGATTTGAAAAACGTTGAGTAACGTGATGAAAGGAATTCAGAAAATGCATTTTCAATGTCTAATTTTTCTCGCGAAAAAGAATTTTTCTCGCAAAAAGTTGTCATAAATTCGAAAAAATTGGTAGTCTGTATGGGATGGATCAGGGGAATATGGGGGAGGTGGTAAGACTTCATACCCCAACTCCTTTAATTTATTCATTGTCTGTATTGAAACATGAGGTCAGGCGTTATCTTGAAGGAGAATAGGTCCTTTCCTGTTTACCAGTACCGGCTGTTGCTTGATCAAATTTTGATGCAGTTGGTCAATTTCTTGGCAGTATGTTGTTAAATCAATTGTTTTTCCCTTTGCTAGAAAAGAAAATTGAATGAACCCGGCCATAGACCACCATACAGTAGCCATTAACTTTTTCGGATGCAGATTCTGTTTTGGCATGTGCCGAGGAGGCATTTGGCTGATCGGCATCTAACCATTGACCAGATCAGCGTCGATTGTCATACATGATCCACTTTTCATCACAAGTAATTAAGCGGCCGAGAAATGGTTCGTTTCTTTGACGAGCAAGCAAAGAATCACACGTCTCAACTGCTGACGCTCGAGATTTTTTGCCTTTCCGATCAATTTTAAATGCCTAGAAACTGTCAAACGACATGAGCGCTGTTTAACATTAGCCTGACTGTTTATGAGGGTCTTCTTCCACAGCATTCTTAAGATCTTATCTAAGATCTATTGATGTTTGAGGCCGTCCACGGGGCAGATTTTCTAATGTCGTATCTCATGAGGAAAATTTTGTAAACCAACGACGGATGGTTCTTTCATTAGCACTTCCTTCATCAAACGCATGATTAATATTTTTTGCTGTCTGGGCAGCGGAATGACCGAGTTTGTACTCGTTAAAAAAATCGTTCGAATTGCGTGTGTCCATGGCCACGGTTAAAATTAAACTAAAATCGGTATGCCTACTTAGGAAAAAACAGTTTGCAAATAGAGGATTATCAAGTGCTTATTATAGATAGTAAATATTTTGCTAGGAATCAACAGGCAACGCTTTAATTCTCTATAAAGATTAATATTTAAAAAATCGTACATTTCATGTGTGACAACCCAAGGTCAACTATTATCATTCAAGATATATTAATACATAGTCAGTAAATTTTCATGTATAAAGATTATCATTAATATATTTCTACTTTAATATATCAGAGTATTTCGGTTAGAAATATTCAAATGAACAGCCTCTTTATGATATCAAAAATAACTGAAGTCACTGTTAGAAGGTGAAAATTAACATTAGCAATAGAGATTTTAGATATATAAATAACAAATATTATAAGGCATGAAATATATTTTTATTGAAAAAAATATTTAATTAACAAGACCCAATCAAATTTCATAACCTAACATTAGAAAGCAACCATTCTGAAAGATGAATTAAAAATTATCTACAGAGGGACAAAATATTATATCAATCAAAAGACAATTATAATACAGTTGTCTTGCATATGATGGAAATCTAAATCTATATAAATAACTAGTTAATACAATTTTATTGGTAACCATGAGTATAGATTTCAAGGCACAAATAATTAGTTAACTGAAAATTAAACGATTTCAGTCAGCAGTTAAGTTGTTAAAAAGTTCCCTTAACCAATAATCGTAACAGTTTTATTAAATAAGCAAGATAAATTAATAAATATTTATTAGATAAACAAGATAAATAAATTAATTATTAGATAAACATTGTGTATACTTATTTACAATAAAAATAAATTAATATCTAATATGTAATAATTATATAATTAATTTTTTTATCTTCTAGTCACCAATTTTATATTACAGATTGGGTGAGTTCAAGAAGGGTCTGTAGATCCCGCAGATTAAATAATTTATCTGCCAGCCGGATTTGAAACCGGAACCGGAGAAACTCAGCATCTCGTTTAAAAATTCATTCAGGATGGCAACAAACATGATTTTTTAACACCAAAAAAGTTGTTATTTGTACTTACCTACAACTATTCCATTAATTGAATGAAAATAAATATGCACAAGCGTTTGTTATCCTGTTTTGGGATTGATGTAATTCAAGTTTAGAGCAGTTTCTTGTTAGAATGTCTATGTTGTTGAAATGAGCTATGAGATAATCTCTTATAGGCCATATGAATATTTATATGAAGGCAAGGTGAATAAATGGTTTGTAAGGTGAATAAAGTCGAATTTCGCATAAATTTCTTGCACTTAGGGAAGCAGAATCGTGTTATCCTGTTAGTGCATAAGTGAATAATTCAGGCTTTGGCTTAAAAATGAATTATTGCTTATATTACAGCTGCATTTCAAGCCTTTAAAAAAATTATAAGATTACCTCAAAATTAATTACTCTCTCTATCTATTGCTATGTATTGTCGGCACCATGAAAGGAATGCGGAGCGGGGAAAATATGCCATGTCGGGACACATGAAAGGGAATGTGTTTTGGACAAAGTACAGACCCTTGGTCCCCTTATGATTTTATGGTCCAAGATGGTGGAGAAGGAAGGAGAGGGGAAGAGGAGAAAAACTCAATTAAGATTAAGGAATATTAATAATAATTTGAGTACTCATCCTAAATGAGACTCTGGCATCCCAAATATCAATATATATATATATATTGATATATATTTATATATATATATATATATATATATATATATATATTTATATATATATATATATTTATATTTATATATATATATATATATATATATATATATATATATATATATATATATATATATATATATATTCAAAATAAATTTAAGAGTAGAAACATCTCTCTCTCTCTCTCTCTCTCTCTCTCTCTCTCTCTCTCTCTCTCTCTCTCTCTCTCTCTCTCTCTCTCTCTCTCTCTCTCTCTCTCGTCAAAACTCGACTTAACCTACTTATCGTCTACATTATATTTGAACATCGTGATAATTGAAAAAGAAAAGTTTTGACCGATTGATTATTTACTGCTGGTTTTATGTGCTTGATAATACATCTTTTTTCAAGTTCTTTAAAGTTTGGGTGTCATTCTTAATCTACTTATATTTATTGTAGTAGATGTATTTTAAATATTAAACTTCCTCAAGGCAGTATCCTTGGCCCAATCCTTTATACAGTTTATACAGCTGACATCCCAACTCATCCTAATACTATACTTACTGCCTATGCTGATGATACATGTGTATTATCAGTCAACGGGTGAATGGTGTCAAAACCTGAGAATTAAAATAAATTCTAAAAAATCGCATCAAATCACTTTTACCTTACGTCGTAAACCAATGACTTCCTGCCCTTCACCATCCTTTAATAATATCCCACTGGTGCCTGTAGAACAGATCCGATACTTAGGGTTGCATCTCGACAAACGATTAACCTGGAATCCTCATATAAGACTGAAAAGACAAGAAACTGGTCGACGTTTCAGGCTACTGCTACACTTACTAGACAAACGCTCTAAGCTCCCAATTAACTACAAAAGACTCATCTACATGACCATTATACGACCTATTTGGACTTACGGAGTAGAGCTTTGGGGCTCCACTAAGCCATCGAATTCCTCTCGTATCCAATCCCTACAATCCGAATTCCTCAATGCTCCTTATTTTGTTAAGAATAAAGTCATCCATAATGACCCGTTTTTGCTGATTTGGCCCGAACCCGCTATCGATCCTTTCATAACAAACTTCATTACCACACAAACCCTCTAGTTTCTAACCTAGCTTCCTCTTCAATTCCCGATAATCCTCCGAGGCGTCTGAAAAGAAGATGGCCACGTGACCTTCTTAGTTGAACTTGTGATTTGAGTCCTACCAGTGGATAGTTTCTCTACTTGTCATTATCTCATGTCATTATGTATCACTTAGACTATTTACATATTATTTACTACAATAATACTGTAATATAGTTGTAAATATCAATAAATAAATTTTTTTAAAAAATGTCTTCAGGATAGCTTGCAGTCTGAGATCCGATAAACTTAAATTACGATATCTCTTAATTTTCGAGGCTTCATTTTACAGGGAGTAGATTATGTCACAGTCAACCACCAGGTTTTGCACTTTCTTTATTTCAATTAAAACGTGGCTCAAATATGGTTTACATAGTTTATATATTTAATAATTTACTCAGTATTGTATTTATTTAATTGTATAAATAATTCCCCGGCAGCCTAACGAATTTGAAACGAGATAGTGTAAGAGATAAATATTTAGATAGGGAAATAGAGGGAGCATGTAACAGGCAAAGTTGGGGCTCCCAAAGGACTCAGGTCTCCAGTGTAACTTCTCTACCTGCACTTCAACCGAATCGTCAAGAGCCAATCTCTCAGAATTCTCTTCAGTATTTCCGTCTAGTTTCAGTACAAAAGCCACTAAATAATAATAATAAAATAATGATATTTTAAATATAATTTTGTTATATTGAATCCTCATAATATAAGTAAATAAGTAAATGATTTATCCGAATAAATAAAAATCCTGGACCCCTGCATCCCATGAAGGTTCTTGGGTTCAGTAAATTGTAAATACTTTACTGTTTCAGGGAGAACGGTTGCGCAGGGAGATGATTTGTTCGAGATCAGGCTCAACCGCTAGGCTTTTACCTCAATCAGAGATATGCACTTTATATAGGCTGAGTCAACCTGAGGAAGGTCTGCCTGAAGATAGGATATGTGTAGCATCGTGGAATCAACGATTAATCATAAAAAACTTTTTTATTATACTAAAATAATACATAAAATTATAGCAATAAAATCACTTACAGTTTTCACTAGATACTAAAATATATCTATTAGATAAGTATTAGAGAAAAATAAATAACCTGCACCACTAGAAACCTTGATCTCTTGGGTTCAGTACATGTTAGAGAATGTTTCAAGCCCGAAATCACGCTCAACCGTCAGGTTTTCCCCATAATTAAGCGCTACAACTTTATATAGGCTAGTGAGCCCTAGAAGAGACTGTTGATACCACATGGTCTATCCGTGAATGTTAAGAGGCTAAAAGTATCTGCCACAGCCAGGTGTGAGGACGGAACATTCAGCTTAGTAACTCATCACCCCACACACTTTCCCCCTCCCAATAAAAATAACTAAAACATAAAGATAATAATGAATTCCTAAGAATGCCTAAATTGGCTAAAAATATCGGAGAAATTCAGAATTTCTCCACTTATTTATGACCTTTTAGCAAATAAAAAATGATAATAAGAAAATAAAGTAGACTATGCTGAGCAATATAGAAATAGATTAAACTATTACTTTAAATTAGAGCATGTATTTTTACAAAAATAAAAAAGACACAGTAACATGGGGGGATAAGCATTATCAATATGTTATTCACTCATTTATGCTGCTATTGCTAATCGGACGATGCTACAACGGGAGCTCTAAATTTTGCCTATCCAGGATTAATTAGGATAGGGATTTTTAAAGAGTACCTGACATCGTACAGGCTCGGGACCCCCGTTTAACGTCCCTTTCAAAGGACGGAGTAACTAAGGATTTTTTACTCCCTTTAAAAAATCCTAGGGCCACCTGGCGGGCTACGAACCCGTGATCTTGGGCTTAGTAGTTACGTTAACCATTAGACCACAGGTCGCCCCCACAGTCGCGATGAGTAGGTGGTTAAGTCTGATTTTCTCCAGAGAGAGTTAAGTGCTTTCAGATAACCGAAATCGTGCCATTCGCGTAGTTTTTGGCTTGAGATGCAGTTATAATATGAATCAATAACTCCTTTTCAAGCCAATACCTTACTTAGACCCTTATTCACTAAGAAATAACTCGATTCCGCTTACTTAAGTACAAGAAACTCATTTTGGAGAAAATTAAACTTAACCACTTGTTCACCGGGGCTGTAGATATGTTTTCTGTTGTTTAATTTATAATCAGCAGTTTTTATCCATTTATGAGCACTTGATTATTATAATTTATAATTGCCAAACCACAATTATACAATGATAACGGGTCCGTTGCCAGGCGGCTAGCATGATCATGCTCTGCTACACTAGGGAGTCCCTAACCTGATGTCAAATCCCCATCCTGATAGGCAAGAGTTAGCCTCCCACTGTAGCATCCGATTAGCCATAGTAGCATAAATTGGCGTTAAATGAATAAACCACTTAATTACTTTCATTTATTAATGGCACTTTGCCATTTTACATTACTTTTAATCCGATCAAGAGGATTCTGAAGTTATATTATTTTTAAATTTGATTTTTATCTCGCATTCCTCTTCTTCGCTAAGCAGGCCGAGCCAATGGAATTTAATTAAAACGGATTCCTTTTTGTCCTTTTGAATTCAAGTTGTTGGAGTAATGGAGGGGGAAGTAGAGGCCAAGAGAGAGTGAGAGAGTGTGGGAGGGGGGGTTGCAATGGGAGGAAGAAGAAAAAAAAGTTTAGTTGGGTTATGAAAGGATAAAAGATGACTGAGGGAGTATAAAAAGTTCCTATAAAAGTTCCGAGGCCTAACTTTTTATTTCAGCCCTTTTGATAACTTTTAATAGATGACCCTCCTCCTTCGAGGACTAACCCTCCTTCAGGGCTAATCTACGGTCTCTTGGTCAGGGGAGCAACTTACATCGCTCCATCCCGTTTAATTTTAATCATTATTTTAAATGTCAAGGATGGGTATTAATTTCCCTCCAACACCTTCTCAACCCCCATCGTGTTAATATCAATTAGGGGTTAAAACTAATTTTAAAGAACGATTACTTTTCATTAAAACCTTAATGAATAATGTAGTATTTTTGACTTAGCTATGTGAATAAGTCTTGAAAAGTTCAAGTTCTTCACGCCTTAAAGCACAATATATTAAAGCGTTAAAAGGTTTAAGTTCATCAAGTAGTATTGAAAGTTACAAGTACAAGTTCTTCAATCCTTAAAAAGTGAAAGATTCAAGCTTTGGAAGGTTCAAGGTTCGTGCCTTGAAAGGTTCTAGGTTTAAGCCTTAAAAACATTAAGTTTAAACCTAACTGGTTACAGATTCGTCAAGTTTATCTGAAAAAATAGTAGGTAGCTTAATTTTTTATCGTCCGTTTATTAGTAATAGAATTGTCCACTATTCAATCACCACTTCCGCAATACCCGTTCTCGGCTCTCAGATCTATATACAGCACCATACCGAACAGCTTTTGACAGAGTTTTCCTTATCCGATCCTCGTCCCTTTGCAACTTTATACCTTCTTCCATTCGTCATTCCAATAACCCTTCAACTTTTAAATCCCGTATATTCAATCACCTATTTTCCTTAGAATACCCAAAAAATCGGAAATAGTATGTTCAGTTTTGAAATTAAGGTTTTCTAAATGATGGGTGAATGATTTATTTGATATTTTTCTGTGTATCTGCATAATTGTATGTATGCATACGCCTGGGGGTGAGGTGTGTGGATATATATATATTTTTTCTTTTTTTTTTCTTTCTCTGCTAATTTGGCTGTTCACACTTCCAGTCACATATCTTTATGTTCACTTATTTATAATAGTTTTAATAATTATCATAGTTAGTATTGTTTATAGTTCTCCTTTCATTACTTTATTCCTTGTTTTGTTGTTATTTTGTTTTCAAAAATTTCTATATACATATGACTATCAATTGTTTCTCTGTCTATAATTATTGTTTTTTATTTCTATTTTCTTTTTCCTTTATAGTAAATAGTTTTCTCTGAATATTGTTTTAGGAGCTAATTGATATTTTTTTCAATTATTTTTTTATTTATTCCTCCTTTATTAATTTAATTGTAATTAGTTAATTAAATGTAATCTATTTTACTCTAAGACATTTTTGGTTATACATTATTCCTGTAATTTTATTCTAAAGGGACTTGTCCCAGAATAAATAAAGCCTTTATTATCATTATTATTGAAGATCAAAATAATTACTCAAATAAGAAAACATTTATTAGAAACCAACATTTCGAACCACTTGACATGTCCACATCAGGGCTTTATTATTTATAAGAATATTGAGGGCTGAGTATTGAAGGGGAGTGCGTGTACCTCAGTGTGTAGAGCCCTGATTTGCTATGAAAAGAGTGCAAATAAGGCTGTACTAGAGATGTAATTAGTTAACACCCATTCATCGACCATGTATGATGTACAGACCATGCTGGGGCTCACTCAGTATATATAAATAAGGTACCCTAACTGGTATTCTACTTCGACTTACCGGGTTAGAAATTTGTAGACCCTGAAATTTTGGCGGTTAATTGTTATCATCTCCCTGTACAACCGTTGGCGTAGTAACTACAGCGTACTGTATTAACCATCAATCATGGGTTGTAGTGAATTTTTTTTTGAGAGAGAGTGATGAAATATATTAATAATGAATATTATAATATTGTCAGAATATTAGAATATTGAATATTAATGAAGGATATTAAGCCCTGAAAGAATATTGAGTCTCTTTTACTCTCTCCTTTATTTTTATCGTTATATCTTCATTTTCTGTATTTTTTGCTTTATACTATCTTGGAGAATCATTCTCATAACTTTTATTAATCCTATCAGGAAATAAAAATTAGAAATTTTATTTATTTTTCTCTTTTTTTTTCCTTCTATTATTATAGCCTCAGATAACATCTAAATTGTCGTTTTTATCCAATAACAATAAAAAAAATAACTGTAATTTAGATAACTGAGGCTTATGGAATCATACGTTGTTATACCCCTGGTGCTTTGTAAGTCTAATCAAAGTTGATATCGGCCAAGGGCATTAATAGGGACTCAGATTAGAAGCCATAACTTTCAGGCCCATGTGTAATCTTTTATCTGATCCTATACGCCCAAGCCTCTGTTGTATTTCGATTTCAAAACAACTATATCTGCTTCCGGTTTTACACTTCAGGGAATAATGTAATTTAACAAACGCCTGCTACATTCAAAAGCGTCATACAAATATGTATATACAATTGGATCTTCTGAACAGCGAAGAGTGATTGTCCTAGACAGTTAGTTGCTTTATCTTCTACGAAAGAGTATCAAAAAATGTGTCACCTATGGTGTTAATGGTAAGCATAACAACCTTATATGCTCAAAACAGCATTATTGTAACACTTCAAAAAATGTTTAAAGAGAGAAAAAAATCCTTTCTTATGACATCCGTCAGATAGGACGTACTTCTAGCCTCTGTTATGTCTGGTACTTGTTGAAGATCCGAACTCCCAGTAGCATCGTCCGATTAGCAATAGCAGCCTGAAGTGACCTTGAACGAAACAAACAAGTATAGGTATACACGCCAATTTCACACATTGATGTCATGTGTGCAGATGGACGTTTCTTATGTTCACCTAGGGTTTATAGAGCCCTAAACTGGTGGTGTAATCTCGAGCAAATCACATCCCTGAACAACCGTTGGTTTGAGGCTGGTATCCACTATGTTCTCCTTCACGAAGTGGTATAATAAGTGGATATGTTTTACCGCATCAAGCATGGAGAAGCTCGCGAACTTTCCAGTGTACATTGTGCAAAGGATTGTACATATGAAAGATGTCTAATTCTAATAAAATTTTATCTGTGTAAAATGTGGAATCCTTTAGTTAAATTACTAAGAAAAAATTGAAAGATGAAAATTTCTCCAAAAGGTAGTTGACGAAAAAAAAAATCTAAATAAATCCAAACTTTTGCCTGATCAGCCCAAACTGAACATAAGAATTATTTTTTAAATTTTTTTTTCAAAAACCCTCAAAATAAAAATTGCTTGCAATTTTACTATAATTGAAAAAAATATTTAATGATATGTTAGGTGATTATATTGAAACAATTAAGAAATATCACGAAGGTTGAAATGAGCTTGAAAAGTTGTTGGGCATGGTAAAAAAGGAATTCCTAAAAAGCTAATATGCTTTTAATATGCTCTGAGCCGACTGGTAAACATTCGAGGGGTGGACCAAGGCGTAAGTGGGAGGATTGGATGGGAGGATCATGTACTGACCCAAGAAGCATCATTGACTGTAGATGTAAAGGTTTAAAAATAAAATTCCACAAAATAATTGCTATCGCGAATATTTTATAACAATTTTGTACTCTCTAACCTTTTACAAATTAATATTTCATTTGAATTTCAATAGCTCCGAGAAGTGTTTTCAATTTAATTAAGGGAAAATTAATTAACTAATTGACTTTTAATGACGAAGAAGAAAAGTGTGAAATAAAGAAAAAAAATAAGTCAAAGAGGCTGTAAACAACCACTGCCTCGAACGAGGTGACATTTTAGTTTAAATTATAAACTTCTCCTGAAATGGCTCTCTTTAGCCTTGTCATGAATAATAACGGCCTTTAAACACTGCGTCTGTTTTTCGCCGTTCCTTTCATTCCTTTCTCTGTTGACTAGCTAACCTCCCCCCCCCCCCCCCCCCCCTCAAGTCTTTCAACTCCGTAATCAATTCATATTCCATGAACCACTCTTTGCTAAAAAATAGCTTCCAACGTTGAGGACTCGACATTGGCATACCTATGAGCATAGAGAAGAAGTAGCAATATTCTATCTTTGTTTAAATTTTTATTTTTTTAAGTGAAAACTTCTTTAGTCGCGTTTAGCGTAGGTTAAGTTGTAGGTTCCCTTCGGCAACATGCTCGAGACTGGCGACGCCTAGCGGCCTCTGCATGAGTTACGCAGTTTATTTTTAAAAACTTTAATTTAAACGTTAGAATTCCCTTGATATAGGCATTATAATATTTATCTAAAAAGTCTTTTAATAATTGTACAATTGATATTAATAATAACTTAATTATATTTATTAAAAGTGACAAAAACATAATGAAAATAAATATAGAAGTGAAATAACTTAAAAAAGTACAAAACTTGACAGGATTTTAACTAATTGTCTAGAATAAATATATTAATAACAACAATTACTAAGTAAAATAAATGAATGGGATAGCATGCGATAAAGTTTTTACATAGTCTATTCTATATCTTCTTTGGGAAAAATTAACAAAAAACGCGTAGGCAACGAAATTATTATTATTATTATGATTATTCAATGATTGATCTGCTTACAGAGCATCTTTATGGGATGTCGAGATACATTGCAAAATCAAGGATTTAAATGAAGCCAGTGAAGAAGCATGGCGGATGAAAGGAGGGATTGAGTTCTACAAAGTGGTGGAGCGGGCGAGGAAGGAACGCTCGAATGTTTTGCTTCTGTGTGAACGACTGTAGGGATCGGAAAGGCGGGATTCTGTTTGGGGCGCTGGACTGAGGATTTAATTGGAGGAGATTGTAGATATATGAAGGGTGTTGCGAGTTAATGGATTGTTATAGAAAAGCACTAAGGAAATATTGTCTACGAATGGGAGTGAAGAGCCACTTTAATTTATTATAGTGATGTGACACGCGGGATCGCCCCGGAGTACCAAGAACAAATCTTAGAGCGCATAACTATATTAAAAAAACCTGTACCACTACAACCCGTGAACCGGTTTGAGGTTATGTGCATGGTAGAGACTCTACTGTTTCATGGACAACGGTTCTGCAAGGAGATGACGTGTCCTAGGTCACGTTCAACCTCCAGGTTTCTCCCCCTTATTTTGGGTACCCTATATGGAGGAGGGCTCTAGATCCTATTCATCTCCGGCTGCAAACAGACTAAATAAAGGTACTGCCTGCAGCGGGATTTGAACCAGGATTTCCGGCATGGCAACTCAGTGCTCTACCACTGAGCCAATCCGTTCCCTTGCATAACTATATACTAATTATTATTTCGATTACATTATTGATATTTTCTTTAAAGCTTGTCCAGCACATCGTATGTTTTGATTAATAAATAAACCACTTCAAAATGTTGATAATTATTGTTCGATGTACCAGTCAGTATATGAAAACCATAGTAATGTAAAGAATTTAAATTTAAAAAATTTAAATTTAAATAATTCATACTATAATTTATTTAGATATTCAAAATAGAACGCATTTATTCTAATGTAATCAGTTTTCTATCAGTAGTCCATATGACTGCCTATTTAAATTTGATTTGTCATATCAATAATTTTCATATTTTTTTGTAGTAAAACTATTAATAAATCAATAAATTAAATATTTATAGGCTTTAGATTAACAATAAATCACTTGAAATCATATTATGTTCGAACTTTAAAGAGATCAAATTCAGTTTAGATCTGAAACCTATAAAGGAAGTTTAGTTCTGGTTTTGCTGAAAGCTTTACAAAAAAAAAAATGTAAAAACGGTTTGGTGTTGATTCTCCGCAGTTGGAAACTCGAAATGGATGAAATGGAAAACCACTCGCTTGTCAAAACAATGCCTGTTGTCGAACAAATAAAAACCCTGTTCAATACAAAGTCTAGTAAACTGAATTTATCCGGATGTAGGAAAAAATACTTATAATCTCATTAAAACTATAGTCGAATTAATTGGTCTAATCTTTTGTCTAATTTAAGATAATAGATTATGCGCGTAGAGCAGATAAATTATTTTAACAGCCATAGATGGACACTACAGGAATTTCAGATCCCTCTGGGGCTCACCCAGCCCGTGTAAAGTGGGTCAGGGAAAAACATATGTGTGATCTCGATCAAATCATCTCTTTGCACAACCGTTTGGTTTAGTACAGTCATTGCTTATCCCAAGACTTTTTAGGGGATACAAATGTAATTTAATTAAATGTTAACTCGTAGGAATGCTAAGTTTACAAATTTGGAATTACGACAAAAGAGAAATTTCAATTGAAGTTCGGTGATTGAAATATGTGATCCGTAAACTCAGGTTTAATATCGCAAAGACTAAATATCACAACCGTGTTATTAAGAAAACAAGTATCTTTAGGTTTGACATTTTAGGTTTAATTTTGTCTAAAATATTATTTGTTCTTATAACAATTATTTTATGCAACTGCAACAATGCAATATAAAGTATTAGAAATTGTTTTCCCAGAAAAAAACTGGAGAGAAGTTGGAAAATTCTTTTATCTTTTCCTTTTTTTTTTTTGTATGTATCCAGTGAGCTAAAGTTGAGTATGATGGAAAACTCTTGTTTGTAGTTCTTTGGTTTCTTGATATTGAATCTCTTCTACTCTATCCCCTAGTACTGATATTGCCTTACATGGAATTCGTTCTTAAGGGAGTAGGGATTCTCCAATCTTTACCATGTCTTTTACATTTTGCTCTTATGTAACTTGAAACTTGAACCCATCCTAATGGGACTTAATAATAATAAGTAGTCAGGTTCCTATGCAATGATGCTTAAATTTACTGCTAAAACATGTTAAAGTCTAATAAAGAGGTAGTAATTAAAGAAATAGTAATT
The DNA here is from genome assembly GCA_037127475.1 of Arma custos. NCBI lineage: Eukaryota > Metazoa > Arthropoda > Insecta > Hemiptera > Pentatomidae > Arma > Arma custos. The sequence goes on from CM073765.1 coordinate 36,474,137, forward strand.
AATTGGAGATTCTTGTTGTAAATGTATATTAAAAAATCTAGTAAAATCATGGTCATCACCCCTGCAGTTATCACTACTTGACCTGTCAATTACTTTTGAGAATACTGTATACTATAAGCTTAAATGTGTTATATATAAACTTAAAATAGCATAATCATAAATCATACATCTCTGATCTCCTTTTTTTTTTTTAAGATTAATTTATTGATATTTACAACTGTAATAATATTACAAGTAAATTTGCTGATATGAAAAAATTACATGAAAAAAAAAAACTTCTGGAGAAACTACCCATCGGTAGCACTCCAATAAAGTTCTATAGTAGGTCTCGAGGCTATCTTCTTTTCAGACGCCTCGGAGGGTTATCAGGAATATTATGGGAAGCAAGTTGAGAGACTAGCGGATTCAAGTGTGTATGGAGCTTGTCATGGAAGGATAGGTATCTAGTTTGGGCCGAATCAGCAACATATGTGATATTAAGATCATGACGGATGGGTTAGTTGTGACATAATAAGGAACATTGAGTATTTTACGAAGGATTTTGGATTGTAAGGATTGGATACGAGATGAATTGGATGGTTTAGTAGAACCCCAAAGCTCAACTCCGTATGTCCAAATAGGTCTGATATCTGTCATGTAAATGAGTATTTTGTAATTAATTGGGAGCTTAGAGCGTTTGTCCAGTAAATGTTGAAGTAGACGAAAATGTCGAGCAGTTTCTTGTCTTTTCAGTCTTGTATGAGCCGATATTCAAAACCTCGATCCACTCCCGTAACACCCGGTCTCGGATCTCAGCCCTTCATACAGCATCCCTCCGAACAACTGCTTTGACAGTCCTTTCCTTATCCGATCCTCCTCCCTTTGGAACTATATACCTTCTTCCATTCGCCGTTCCAATAATCGTTCAACTTTCAAATCCCGTATATTCAATCACCTTATATCCTTACTAATGCCAAAAAATCGGAAATAACATAGTCAGTTTTCAGATCAAAATTTTCTAACTGATAAATGAATGATGTGTTTTATTTATATATAAGTATATTTATATCATTATTTATATATAATTATATTATTGACGCTTCACTCATCCTGATAGATATTTTTAAAAACAAGTTATATTAGATTATATTGTTCATATTTTTGTTTCATTTCCTGCTTTCTTAGTTTCTACTTGACATTGTAATTTGCATACACGTGTAATTATCTATTGTTTCTCTCTATATAATTATTGTAATCTTATTTCTGTTATTTTTTTATTTCTTGTACCCTGAATCCTTTTTTTTTTAAATGTTATCACTGGAGGCAATTCGCATCTTTTTTTTTTCTAATTATTCTTCCTCATTTAATAAGACATAATAATACCCTGTATCAATATACTCTAAGACTTTTTCATTCACTAATTTTTTTTTTCACATCAATTCTTTCTCATTTAATTAGACATAATAATACCCTGCATCAATATACTCTAAGACATAATAATACCCTATATAGACACCTATAATGTTATTCTAAAGGGACTTGTCCCAGAATAAATAAAGAATTTATTATTTATTAACACTATTTTAATTAAGGAAGAAACTGACACCATTTTTCGGTTCTAACTGAAATTTTCAAAAATTGACTTCAAAAATTTCGAAACTGCAACTGCCTCGAACGCTGCCTGTTTGGGAGTTCTGTGAGAAACGAACAGAAGAATTCTAAATTTAAACTCGAATTAAATAATTTAAAACAGCATTATCTATAGGATCGCATTGCGAATCAAAACTATTCCCAAGCCCACTTTAACATATATCTGTTCTACTTATTTAAAAAAAAATGTAACCACTACGACCCGTGAACGAGTCTGGGGATTAAATGAATTAATTACTGTAATAAAATATTTTTTTATATAGGCAGACCCGTGTTCGTGTAATGTGTAGCACCCATGTTACTCCACGTCCATAAATGTGTAATGCTACAGGGCCTATAGACTATACATTCAGGGTCCTTCTGTGGCTGGTAATATATTAAACAATTTATCACAGCTGGCAGATAAATTATTAATACATTTAGCATAACAACTCATCACTCAACACCGCACCCAAAAATATAAAAAAATTCATTTTTAAAATAAAATCTGTTCAAGAGATTATAAATATATTTAAATTTTAATTTATTTCTCTGCTGAGTAACAAGAACAGTTATTAAACTTTTTTAATTTTGTAATATATCTGTAAATAGTAAATGGAACTACAACCAATTCAATAATAATAAAGTCTTTATTTACTATATGACAAGTCCCTTTACAATAAAAATACAAAAAATAAAATATGGACTATAATTAATTAAATGGACGATGTAATTAATAAATGAAAATAAATTATGAGTTAGCTCCCAACAGAAAAATATATAAATGGGATTATTTTTTAATCGAGTTTCCCTAAAGTTGGGTAACAAAGTAACTTTGGAGAATGCACACCAGGAAAAAATAAATAATAGTAAACAACACAAAACTTAAGACAAAAGACCATATGAATAATGTTATTTTTTTTTCTTGCAATTTTAATTTCATTTTTTCATATTGACTTTTGTCTTATGTTTTTGTGTTGTTTACTGTTATTTATTTTTTCCTGTTGTGCTTTTTAAAGTTTGATGAGTGTATATAGAATTTTTAATTTCTGAAGTATTTATCAGCTGTTTTTATCTAACCTTATCCAGCTGGGGTCGAGTAACCTTCCTTATGATTCTTTAGCTGCATTTGAGCCTTGGAGGTGGTGGGATGTTTCTTGGGTGCATTATTCATGTTTTGTTTTGCTGTTATTCTCTTTCTACCCTGAGGATGCCTGAATGGGTGAAATATTAGACAAATATTTTCAATTTCTGTATTAGTTAGGAGACTTAAGGACATTTCGTTGGAATTTTTCCACGGTCTTAACATTTATGTAAGGTCTCTCTTTACATTTCCCTTTTCAATATTAAAAAAAATATGTATATATACGTTATATCTGTACCACTATAAACCATTAAAGGCCTTGGGTAATGTACGTTGTAGAGACTGTACTGTTTCATGGACAACGGTTCTGCAAGGAGGTGACTTGTCCTACGTATGAATTTGGGTACCCTATTTTTATAATATTTTATAGAGGCTGGGTGAGCTTCAGGAGGGTCCTAGATCTCATATGATCCATCTCCCGCCGCAGACAGACTAAATAAAAGTACTGCCTGCAGCGGGATTTGAACCAGGATTTCCGGCATGGCAACTCAGTGCTCTACCGCTGAGCCACCCCGCTCCCTACTTATTTAAAAAAATCTATAAAATTTAAACAGAAACAGTGCAGCCTCTTGAGTAATGAACTCAAGATCGTCCATGAGTTTAGGTACAGATTGACAGGAATAAATGGACCTGGGGCTCACACAGCCTCTATAAAATTGGTGGGAAAGGTGATAGAGCATGTTCTCGGCTAAATCTCGTCCCAGCACATCCATTGGCTAAGAAAAATTACAGTCTCTACCATGTGCTTTTTTTTTACTCCTCTATCATGTATTCGTCCTGAGGTGGCACATTTTCCCAGATATTTTGATAATTACATTGGCATTTTTAAACAGACTTATGATTTGTTGCATTCGCACATATTTTCCAATGAAATTATACATATAGTTTTACTTTTGGTACTAGAAGTTAGAAGAAAGGAAACTGAAAGAATGAATGGACTCTTCACTGGCCCAATTTAAAGGTGCCAATCAATAAAAGGATATAAGAGAGGATTCCATTGGAATTGGAGCTCTTAGGAGGAATCAAGTGGTCCCTTCGGCCTCTCTTCAATAATGCTAAGTACTTGGCCCGACTTTTAGGGCAGCGCTTAAAGTAAAAGGAAGTGAGGTGGTGATTCTTTAAAATGAATTTGTAGAAATATAAGAAGAGCTGTCTAGAGATCTTTTTAGAGAACTTCCTCGATAGATCTTTAAATAGAACTTGTTAGAAGACGTCTGAGAGAAATCCTAGAGAAGTTTATGGAGAACTATTTAGAGAACTTCCTAAAAACTTCCTCGAGAACATTTTAGAGAAAGAGCTCGAGAACTTCAAATGGACTTGCTAGAGAACATTTTAGAGAGCTTTTTAGACAATATTCTAGAAAACGTAATAGGGAAGATGCCAGAAAACTTGATTGTGATCTTGCTAGAGAACGCTTTAGAGAACATGCTAGAGATTTTCTTAGAGAACATGCTAGAAAACTTCCAAGATAACTTGGTTGTGAACATTTTAGAAAAAAATGTAATTTTCTTAGAGATAAATTGGACGGCCTCGGTGCAGAAAGAAACAAGTCAATATTTTGATTTTTTTTTTTTTTTTTTGAAAACAAGTTAACAAATTTAATTTAACTTTCGATTAAATAACGTAACTTTAATTATTTCAACAATCACTACTTGTATAATAATATTTTATGTGAATACCAGCAATTAATTTTTCAAAGGAAATTGTAGAAACGTTTTATTTTATTATTTCCTGAAAAGTTGAGATTTTGACTTGTTAATTTCTGCATCGATGCCGTCCAATTAATAAAATTGGGTGAAATACGACTTTTTACATCATTAAAAGTTGCATCATGTACTGTATCACCCCTTAACTTTTGGTGTGTACAGTGCTGTTGCTGTACCGAAGCTCCCTGAGTCAAATCCAGCTGTGATTGATACACTATATATATCCTATACTATCCATACTACGTATGCTGATGACACATGTGTATTATCAGTCAACACCAATCCAGTTATTGCATCCCAAAGCCTCCAATCCCATATCACTGATCCTGAAGAATGGTGTCAAAACTGGAGACACTTAGAGTTGCATCTCGAAAAACGATTAACCTGGAGTCCTCATAAAAGACTGAAAAGACCCTCTAGTTTCAAACCTAGCTTCCTCTTCAATTCCCGATAATCCTCCGAGGCGCCTGAAAAGAAGATGGCCACGTGACCTTCTTAGTTGAATTTTGATTTGAGTACTACCAGTGGGTAGTTTCTCTACTTGCCATTATCATGTCATTATGTATCACTTATCCTATTTACTTGTTGTATTATTGCCGATCAGATAAAAAAATATATACTTTTTATTTTTTAAGGGATATCCTATTTTTTATTATCGTGAATTCATTCATTTATGTGCAAATACTTCCCCCACCCTGGTGTATACTTTAGTGTCTGAAAATATAAATAATTCAATAATAATAATAGTTATTGATATATAAAACTATACTTATAAATATATATAAATTGTAAATAAATAAACATCAGTGTGAATGGAACTTGGCTATAGACTCAGGTGATGATGGTACCGTATCGACCTGTTGACTCGTATGCTATACATACCTTGCCACCCCCAACCTTGCCACCCCCAACCTTGCCACCCCCAACCTTTCCATCCTTTTCCACTTTCCACCTTATACCTCCTACTTCGTCCCTACATATCCTCCCTTTCTTCCCTTTACTACCATCCATTTTTAAAACTTCTTCGGCATTCCCTCCTCTATATGGTTCTTCTGCATTTACTTCGCAGGCATCTCTATAAATCTTCAATTTTGCCTTTTCATTCGGTGATCTCTTGTATAAATACGCAATACTTCTTTTGTTATAAATTCATCATTCGATTGAACGAAACGTCATCTACTGGAATATGATTTTTATTTATTTATACACTACTAAACAATTCTCCTTTAACTAAAATAGAGCCAAAAAGAAACAATATTATTTATTATAATGCAATTGGGAAAAAACACAATGCAAAGCCTTATGTTCCAAAAATACACCCACTTACCAGTCCACGTTTCGCCTATTCAGGCATCATCAAGACACAAAAACAAAAAAGGTTATGTGAATCACATCTCGAAGAAAAAGGTGCAATACATCCCAATGATCATCAGCCCAAACAGGCTCCAAACATGAGATAGCACCCCACCACCAAGACGTTCAACATACAACTGAAAACCCTACCTACCCCCTAGGAGGTTCAGTTGTAAGTTATCATGTGCCTTAGTATGGAAAATATAGCGTAATTATGGGTGCTGGTTAGATTACGGTAATCATTTCATCGGTGAATGTAGGTTTCAACAAGCATATATCATCTAAAAATTAATTTATTTATTTATTAATAGGATCGGTGAAAAGAATGGATTCGTCTGGCCTGATACGAGCCTGTTAGCTCAGTTGGTTAGAGCACCGCACTAGAGATGCAGAAGAACGGATTCGAAACCAGGACAAATCTTTTCTTCAAAATAAAAATATATCATCTATATTTCGAAATGTTAATTGAAACGTTTATTTTTTGATGAAATGATTACCGAAATCTGCTCATTGCACATAATCACATTATCTTATCCATACTAATGCTCAGGACAACTTGTGTTTTTTGGAAAATATTAAGACTGAAACGAATGAAATGTTTGTTTATTACTATTTAAGGAATTACTTCTTTGACCTCCGCCCAGACCATTTTCTTCCTTATTTAAATATTCCTTTAAAACTTCAGTATTTTCTCTTCTTATGAGTGACTTTTCACTTTAGCTTGTTACTATATATCAAATATTTATAATACATAGTACCTAATGTGTTAGTTGGTACAATACAGTGATAGCTGAAATACGAAAATTTGTATATTCATGTGTCCATGATTTGATATTAGGGAGTGGAGTGGTTGAGTTGCGGTCCTGGGTTCAAATCCCGTTCACTGGTAGACTTAATTTAATCTGTTAGCGACCGGAGATGTATTTTCTTGGGGCACACCCAACCTCTATTAAGTGGGGTATCGGTCGGTTGGGAGTGGTTTAGAACAAATCACCTTTCTGCACAGCCGTTGTTCAAGGAACAGTAAGGTCTCTACCAAGTACTGAACCTATGACTCTACATGGTTCGTAGTGGTACAGGTTTTTGATGATAAAGCACCTATTTTGCCAGAATTGGCTCACTGAAAGAACAACTCTTTTACTATTATATCGAAAAATGATTTTATGTTTCGATCAAACTTTATCGATCTACTATTAAATGACATTTAAGATCAGTTAGGTTTTATCTTGATCGGAATCGTGCGGTCAAACCAGATGAAAAAAATAATAAAATGTATACATTAAAAGGGGGAATGAGATTGTGTTGTGATTTAGCAAAAGGTCGAACGGGAATCCTGGCCGGTGATAAACTCTGTCTTTAAATGTCAACTTCTTTGCTTACATTAACTTTGTGCATAAATGCCCACGTTTATATAATAATATAGTTAAAATTAAAACAAATATTAATATTATACAATATATGATATATTTTCGCAATAATGGCTAATGCACAAGTCCGCAGGTTGTCGCTTTGAGTTGAGTTACAACAAGTTTTAACTGTTAATTCGTTGCATTTTTAATATTTTCCAAAAGTACAAATTATCATAAGCTTTTGTATGGAAAATATAACACAATTATAGGAAATGTGTATACCTAGGTAATCATTTCATCTAGAAATGATCGTTTCAACAATCATCTAAACTTCGAAATGTTTGTTGAAACTTTTATTCCTAGATAAAATCACTACCGTAATCTACTCACTACCCATAATTACGTCATCTTTTCCAAGCTAAACCCCAACGATAGCTTGTATTTTTGGAAAATATTAAAAAATAAAACGTAAAGTTATAACTTGTTGTCCTCAAGGTTCTTGGCCCAATCCTTTCTATAGTTTATATAGCTGACATCCCGACTCATCCTAATACTATCCTTACCACGTATGCTGATGATACATGTGTATCAATAACCAATCCAGTTATTGCATTCCAAAGCCTCCAATCCCATATCACTGCAGAATAGTGTCAAAACTGGAGAATTAAAATAAATTCTCAAAAATCGCACTGGTGCCTGTAGAACAGATCCGATACTTAAGGTTGCAACTCGACAAACGATTAACCTGGAATCCTCATACAAGGCTGAAAAGAAATCGCTCGACGTTTCAGGCTACTGCAACACTTACTAGATAAACGCTCTATGCTCCCAATTAATTACAAAAGACTCATCTACATGACCATTATACGACCTATTTGGAATTACGGAGTAGAACTTTGGGCTCCACTAAGAAATCGAATTCCTCTCGTATCCAATCCCTTCAATCCAAAACCCTTCGTAAAATCCTCAATGCTCCTTATTCTGTTAAGAATAAAGTCGTCCATAATGACCTTAATTTCCCATTTGTTGCTTATTTGGTCCGAACCCGGTATCTATCCTTCCATAACAAAGTTCGTTCCCAATCAAACTCTCTAGTTTCAAACCTAGCTTCCTCTTCGATTCCCGATAATCCTCCTAGATGTCTGAAAAGGAGATGGCCACGGGACCTTCTTAGTTGAACTTGTGATTTGAGTACTACCAGTGAATTTCTCTACTTGTTCTTATCATATGTCATTATGTATCGCTTAGCCTATTTACTTGTTGTATTATTGTAAGGCAGCTGTAAATATCAATAAATACATATAAAAAAAACTTGTGAATCAACTCGAAGGGACAACCTATTTAGATAAATATTTTCTCCCACTGTAGCGATGCCCCGTTAGATATAGCAGCATAAAGTAATGTTAAATGAAACAAGGAAGCAGTCACTGCAAGTTTTATCTTTTCATTCGTCTCCTTTTTAATATTATCGAAAAATAATTGTGAGCTTTAGTGCGGAAGAAAAGTGTGTAATTAATTGAAGTGAAAACATGGTTATGATTTCATCAAGAAATGCTTACCAAATATACACATCTTACATGACTGTACTCTATTTTGAATAGAATAGAAAAATAATTTTATTCTGCGACTAGGTCCCTCAGGATAGCAGATGATTACAAAATTTAATGAATATTATAATATAACAATACTGGCCAAAGGGCTACATTATTGGAATAGTATAATATTTACATAAGTACATGAAAATAAGTTTACACTAAAAGATATGTCCTGGTAAAGAAAAAAAATAGAATAAAAATCTAAAATAACAAGAGTTAAATTGAGAGACAAAATTAATAAAAGCACCTAACATTGTAAAAATAGTATCGTTATTAGTAAAGAAAATTAACAATAATTCATCAGCCACTTGCTATTAATTATAAGTGATGTTATTTATAACCGATCATAGAGCATCTTGTTGGGAGTTTAGGAGATGTAGGAAAAGTTTGCATTTGAATTTGTATAAGGAAGAAGCTTGACGGATATCAGGTGGGAGTGAGTTCCAAAGTTTGGTGGAACGGGCGAGGAAGGAACGCTCAAATGGTTTGGTTTGGAAAGGCAAGATCTTGTGCCATGGGATTGGATAGAGGATTTAAAAGTTGTTGTTTTTTTCAGTCCATTTTCTGTAGCATCGCTTCGACTGCCGAGACCATTAGCGAAGACAGCTCTCCTTAAATTTCTTGAATTAACTTCGTATGTTTTAAGTACATCAGTTCCAGTACAGAATATCATAAGTACAGAATCCTTTGTAGTTTGAACGGTTGGCACGTTTCAATATCCAAATTGATTCTTTCTATTTGATGCTTCACGTAATTTCTATATGATCACAGCTTAGGCAGGTTGGTTGGTACTGCCCTAAAAGCAGATGGAGATGTGTCAGCTATTCTATTTCTTCACCTATTCTTAACTTGCTTATTTTGTCTTTAGACCGTTTGGAGAGGTCCAAGCAGTGTTTTTATCTTGTATTTTACTATATTGGTTTAGCGGAAGGCTCTCCCACTCTTCCTATCAATTTTCTTTAATTTTATTGCTTACCACCTTTTCCAGCTGCTTTAGCCACCGCATCTGCTCGTTCTTTGCCGCTTATACCACCTACATGAAAGTATTTTATAAGTAGAACAAGAATATGTACTCCTCTGTTCTTCCATGTTCCATGTTCTTCAGGATATGATCTCGAAGACAGATCCTCCTCCGCAATTAGTATTCAAGGGGAAGTAGGAGACTAATATCTCAAGGAGGACCGATATGAGGAAGATAAGAAAAAAAGGATCCATTGTTGTGGCCTATTGTTCGTTGCCTTTGTTTCAATCTTCCTTCCTATTCTCTCCCTTTCTCCTCATCCTCATCCTCCCGCTGTCCTTAATTCGTTTAGGGGGCACCACTCGACTAATGGAAGCACCTCGAGAGTCCATTATATTCCCGTTTGTCCCCCCGACGACTCCGCGAGAGTCCATTACATCTGAATAATGTTCCTAAGTCCTAATGATGCCAGCTTTTGTTTTTACAAATGGTGAAAGAAGAATTGTAGAGATTAGATGAATGAGTCTCTCATAATCCGTTGTCTCCAAAAGAAAAAAAATGTATAATACAGATTCCATTTTGTAAGAACAAAACGATAATTAATCCCTTTCTCTTATATAACAGAAAAAAGTCCTTAAAAAGAATAATTATATTAATCATTCTAAAAAAAAAGTTCATGAACAGGTCCACCATAAAAAATCATGATAAACTTTATCTTCAAGAACAGAAAGTCTCTATTTTGGCCTACAATTCAAAATTCTTAATTATTTTTTTAAAATATATTTATTGAAATTCGCAACTTTATACAGAATACATCAAATAAATATAATGAAAGATAAATCATGTCCAGTAACAAAGGCAAGTGGAGAAACTACCCAGTGGTAGTACTCAAATAAAAAGTTCAACTTAGAAGGTCACGGGGCCATCTTCTTTTCAGACGCCTCGGAGGATTATCAGGAATTGAAGAGGTTGCGAGGTTTGAAATTAGTGGATTAGAGCGGAAATGAAGTTTGCCGTGAAAAGATTGATATCGGATTCGGGCCAAATCGGCAATAAGCGGGACATTAAGGTCATTATGGATTACTTTGTTCGTAACAAAATTAGGAGCATTGAGGATTTTACGAAGGATTTTGGATTGTAAGAATTGAATACTAGAGGAATTCGATGGCTTAGTGGAGCCCCAAACCTCTATACCGTAAGTCTGGATGGGTCTAATGATTGTCATGTATATGAGTCTTTTGTATTTAATTGGGAGCTTAGAGCTTTTGTCTAGTAAATGTTGAAGTAGCCTGAAACGGCGAGCTGTTTCTTGTCGTTTCAGTCTAGTATGAGGATTCCAAGTTGAGCGTTTGTGAAGGAGTAGTCCTAAGTACCGGACCTGTTCTACAGGAATCAGTGGGATGTTATTAAGCGATACAGGAAGACAGGAAGTCGTTGGTTTACGACGGACGGTAAAGGTGATTTGATGTGATTTGTGGGAATGTATTTTAATCCTCCATTATTGACACCAATTTTCAAGGTCAGTGATATAGGATTGAAGAGTACGGGATATTCATAATTATAAATTATAATTTTTTTGTTATGGTACTTGTTATTACTGATCATTATGTTCTCAAGCAGAAATAATTAATTTTATGTCTCAAAATCTGTATTCCCAATTCTGAAAATAGTTATTGAGGTGGTAATGACATTTTGAACATTACATTTTAGAACAAGATGGCATAATTTAAAAAAAAAAATAACATAACACACAGAGAGTATAAGATCTCATAACCTGTCTCAAGAACCTCAGAACATTGTTTTTTTTTTGTTTTTTTTTCCAATTTTTAATATTCATACTATTAACATTTTAAAATAAAAGAGAGAAAATAGGTCAATATAGACTACAAATTACTAATTTATATTATTTGACCTTTCATGATAATTATATATTTTAAGGAGAAAACAAATTAAAATATTATTAAAATATAAATTATCATAACAGTCCAAAGTTCGATTCATAAATGTTGATAATGACCATGGAGTACATTACAAACTCCAAGTATTAAAAGAAAAATTTGAATTAATTGACAATCTACACTTATTAAAAGGTATCTATACTTATTTTCAGTATTTTAGGACATGTTTTTATATAATTATGTATTTATTGGATTATTCTTTTTATTTAGGTTAATAATGTACAAATTTATAAGTAAACAAATATTTAAATTAAATAATAAATGGACTTATAAGAGATGAAAATTGAAAATAACTTAAGAAGTCGAAACGTATTTTTAAATAAAGAAAAAAATGTTTGACTAGAAAAAAGTTTTTTTACTCACTTGAATGAATGACTTAAAAATATGTACTCCAGTAACATAAACAAGAGAATTAAAATAAAAATTATTTATTGAAGTTTATAATTGTATTATAATAATATACCTTGATAAATGATCAATAGAATGAATGATACATAATAAAATGAGACTACACATTTGTATTACTCAAATTAAATATTCAACTTAGAACCTCTCGAGGCCGCCTTATTTTCTGACACCTCCGAGGAGTATCGGGAATTGAAGAAGGTTGAAATTAGTGGGACTAAAGTTTTTCATGAAAGGATTGATATCGGGTTCGGGCCAAATCGGCAAAGAATAAGAAATTGAGATCATTCTGAATGACTTTCTTCGTAACAAAGTAAGAAGTATTAAGGATTTTACGAAGGAATTTGGATTTTTAGGATTGTATACGAGAAGAATTTGTTGGCTTAATAAAGCTCCAAAGCTCCACTAGGTTACTCCAAATCGGTATTAAATAGTCGACTACGAGACCTATGAGATTAAATAGCTCAATTGAAAAATTAGGTTTTTTGAATTATGACGTTCTTTTTTTATTGGTGGTCCATACAGGTCCACATCTTCATTGAATCCCGGAGATGTTAATTTTTGAAGGGATAAATAATTATAGTAATGTTACTAAAGGTTAAGAAGCTATAAACAATAGATTACGACTACTCTGATGATGAGTATTGTCCCCGCCAATAAATCAGGTTAGACTTTCGACAATAGTAGTCACCCAACACGCTACAACTCGAGCCTCCATTCAACTATATAATTGAATTAAAACTGTTCGTCAGTGCAGCCTAACTTTCTAGATACTCTAAACACATAGCTCTTAGCCTGTCCAAACTCCGAAACTAAACTATTCCACTTCAATGCAACTGTATCGAAAATTGTGTTTTATAAATATGTTTAACAACAAAATAATTATTGGGAAAAATGGAAATCTTAAATTTTAATTATGGAAAGAAAATATTTGTGTATTATCTGAGTCTTATAAATGATTCTGAGGGTGCAGGGTAGCTCAATGTGTAGAGCGTTGATGTTTCTGTGCTAAAGGATCCGGGTTCAAATCCAGCTGTGACAGATATGTTATGTAAGATATTGACAGCCACGGATGTGTCTGAAGATCGTACTCTCTTACTCTTTCTAAGATCATCCTAAGGATAAAGATTTGATCTGCATTGGCATGTTATCCAACCGTTGCAACGCGTTGTTCATTTTTCTTGTTTTAGCACCCAAATACTTCAGTTATTAGTAATAATTTTAGGTTAAATTTTTCTTGTTGAGCCGTGGAACTTATGATGAATATGAGCCATAGTACTATATGGATTTTCATATGTATTTAGTTTTAACAGCATTCATTTTCAGTCAAATTACTATCCTTTGTTTATTAATTTAAAGTCACTTTATGCTGCTATGAGTATTCGAACGGTGCTACAGTGCGAGTCCTAATTTTTGCCTTCATATAGAATAGAATAGAATAGGAAAAGTAACTTTACACTGGGACTAAGTCCCTTTCGAATAACAAATATGAACAGAAAAATAAAAATAATATTTATTTGCCCAGAAGGCTAAATGTTACAAACCAGAAAGCATGTACAACGTTACAGAAAACAATTTAAAAATAAATATTTAAACAAAAAATAATATTAAGTATATAAACAGTACGAATCTCTTACAAGATATTAAGCAATTAAAGGGTAGCATGCAATAATTTCTTTACATGATATACATCTTCTTAAAAAACAAAATTAAAACAACTAAATAACACAATGAAATATTCTATATGTTACATTCTAAACAAATGACTAACCTGCTTAGAAAGCATCTTTTTGTGAAGCTAGGAGATGTTGGAAAAGCAAGGATTTAAATGACGATAGTGAGGAACTATAACTACGGATGTTAGGAGGGATTGAGTTCCACACTTTGGTCGAGCGGGCGAGAAAGGAACGTTCGAATGCTTTGGTTCTGTGGGTACGAATATAGAGTTCGGAAAGGCGGGATCTTGTTTTCTGGTGTTGAACTGAGGATTTGAATTGGAGAAGACTGTAAATACATGAGGGGTGCTGAGAGTGAATGGATTGGTATAAGAATGAACAGAGGAAATATACAGTTATAATTGGGGTAGGGATATTTAATAAGGTACTTAGCATTGTGCACTCCTCCCCTCACCGTAACAGTAATAGGTGGTGTCCTTTTGAAAATACCTAGAGTCGCCTGGCGTGCTGCGAACCCGCGACCTTGGGCATAGTAGGTTGTTATGCTAACCACACCACATCCGATTCCATTGACTCTTGTTAATAATAATGTTCAGGCGCCAAATAATCCCATCAGGAATGGACGAAAATATTTTTATTGACTCACCAGAACTTTCTAAACGAAATACTAGCTTAAGTGAGTAAGTTTGTGGATCAAGCAAAGCACATATCTAATACATTAATATACATACACAGTTACTATCCTTTACTCGTTTAAACTACAGCAGAAACCCGCTTTACTGTAGCTGTTTGTGAAACATCAGAGAATAAATCATCTGCCAACGGAAGTGCAATTTCCCCCTCATTTCCTAACGCAATTAATTCATTTAGGTAATAAAAAAATAACAATTTAATAACCTTCTATTGTCCCTCGCTAATTAGACCATTAATCTTCAAATTAATATCTTTGACTTTTACAGTTTAAACAATAGCTCTTAGCTGCAAGGGGTTGAACAAAGATTTTCTCAGCCATAAACTGGAAAATGGCTGGCTGGGGGGTAGGATCATTTGTCCTGATTATTTTAGAACTTGGGTCCTTTAGAAAACTGCGAGTGATTAATGGAAAAACTGGGGAGGTGAGTCTTTTGTAAAAAAATATATCCATTCATCTCAACGGAAGTATTAAGATAATACTCACTTTTGAAATATTTTAACTCCCCATCTAGGCGAATCTGAAGCTACAATCTGTTAATTGTAATGGAGTCGAATGAACTACAAAATAGTTGACTGGATAATTCTAATGATGGATTGAATTAGTCAGGGGGGCAGTCAATGATAACACGAAATAAGCTTAACTTATTTTGCTGTGCCGACGTTTTGGCTTAAGATGTAGACCATCTTCAGGGGTAGGAAAGAAACAGACAATAAATATAAGCTAAAAATAACCTAGTGGTACCAAGGAAGAATAACACATTTTATGTACAGAATAGATAATAATGTAAAGAAATAAATATATATTAAGACCGTGGAAAAATTCCAACGAAAAGCCATTAAGTCTCCAAACTAAAACAGAAATTGAAATTATCTGTCCGATATTTCGCCTACTTACTCGAACCCGGCTGGATAAGGTTAGATGAAAACAGCTGATATATACTCCAGAATTTGAAAATTCAATATACACTCACCAAACTTCAAAAAGCACAACATGAAAAAATAAATATAGTAAACAACACAAAAACATAAGACAAAATACCATATGAAAAAATTATAGTAAAAATGCAAGAAAAAAAATGCTAGGAAAAAACAGGACAGATAGGAGGACAGATAATTTCAATTTCTGTTTTAGTATGGAGACTTAAGGGCTTTTCGTTGGAATGTTTCCACGGTCAGAGACCTTAAATACTCTTTTTACTTTTCAATGTTGAAAATTAAAAAATCATGGCCGATATATTATTACTAATTGTTATGTACTAACTCTAAGTGTTGTTTGTTGTTATGAAATTTATACCGTCACATTTTAGACCCAAAAGATTTCATTTTATGGCAATAATTATTCGCTTCTTTTAAATAATAAAAAGAAAATCGTGAAAAATTTAAAATCGTAAGACTGATTTTAAAAAACTCATAAATAGGTTTATCACTAAAAAAAATGAAAAAATCATGGCTGATTTATTATTACCAATCGTTATGTTACTACAGTATAAACTCCAATATTTGGGCTTGGCATTAGAAATTTAAAAAAAACCTGTACCACTACAACCCGCGAAGTTTCTGTTGATCAGGGAGGTGATTTGTACTAGATCACGTTCAACCACCAGATGTTCCCCCTTGTTTATGGTACCCAATGTAAAGAGGCTGGGTGAACCCCAGAAGGGTCCTAACTCCTATATGATCCAAATCTGGCTACTAATAGCATAAATAAATGTCTTGCCCGCAGCGGGATTTGAACCAAGATTTTCGGCATGGCAACTCAGTGCTCTACCACTGAGCCACTCTTCTCCCTGATATTCGAAATTTCCTATTAAGACCGTGGACAAATTCCAACGAAATGCCCTTAAGTCTCTTAACTAAAACAGAAATTGAAAATATCTCACCAGTCTTTTTACCTTTCCCTTTTCAATATTAATATATTTTGTGTTATAGCCATAAGTCCACTGGTTTCTCGATAATGTTCTTTTTTTTCTTGCATTTTTACTTTCATTTTTCCATATGGTCTTTTGTCTTATGATTTTGTGTTGTTTACTATTATTTATTTTTCCTGTTGTGTTTTTTAAAGTTTCATGAGTGTATTTTGAATTTTCTATTTCTGAAGTATTTATCAGCTGTTTTTATCTAACCTTATCCAGCCGGGGTGGAATAACCTTCCTTATGATTCATTAGTTGCATTTGAGCCTTGGAGGTGGTAGGATATTTCTTGGGTGCATTATTCAGGTATTGTTTTGCTGTTATTCTCTTTCTACGCTTAGGATGCCTGAATAGGCGAAATATTGGACAGATATTTACAATTTCTGTTTTAGTTTAGAGACTTAAGAGCTTTTCGTCGGAATTTTTCCACGGTCTTAACATTTGTATAAGGTCTCTTTTTACCTTTCCTTTTTCAATATTGAAATTCCCTATTGTAAGATAAACATTTTTTGAGGTGATAATGACATTTTTGATTCTCTTGGAGAATTTTTGAACTGTTTATAGTAACTGTATTTTAGCTATGACAGTAATGGTAATATTGATACGAGTATTTTCACGTCATTAGTAATTATGTTGTTGGAGGATCGTGTTGACCACCTTCTCGTCAAGAACCGTTGACTCAGTAATTCTAGAATTGTTTATCATTCCCGTTGAGGTTTCGATTGTGTTTTATAGAAGTAGAAATAACAGAGTCAGTTCTCGTGAAGCTCGAACCAGAATAAATATCAAACACGTAGGAAGATATTCCTCCACCTCCGATGTTGATTTTAAACCACACCTGAATTGACCTTTCAGTGCAGTGTTGTTTTGTTCAGCTTAGTAAAAATAAAAGAGGTAATTTCAAGCAATTTCAAAGGCAGAAGTTCATCTGAACTTCTTATTTCAGAGAGATTGAATTCTTATTAAATATTTTTTTCTAACTTTCCTGAACGAAAATAAAATGAGAGGCAAGAAATTTTTTTAGATTAAATAATTTTTTCTTTGGGTGTGTAAATACACAAAAACCTTTAGTCCAAAATTCATTTGTTTCATCTATTCTTTATATATGTTTCGACCCAAATATTTTCAATACATAGCTTTCATCATCACGCAAAACAGTATAAAGCTCTATATTTTTTTTAGATTAATTAATAATAGATTGAATATTTAAAATAAGCTGGGTGAGTTCCACAGTCAGTTATTATAGCTAATAAGTCCAGTACCCTAGACGATTAATATTGATTAAATAATTTTAAGAACGAAGGCCTGAGACTTCACATCTCGCATCAATTCAACATTTTTGGGTTAAATTTAATTATTTATTTCAGACTAAATCAACCAAAAAAAAAACATGAAACAGTTTAGAGTAAGTTTTTTTAATGAAGTGGCATTGTGTAGTTATATAATTAGCATCCGTAGTTTCAGAGTTTACTCATTTTTAGTTTTTTAATCATAACTAAAAGTGAGCCCAGTCTCGGTGACAGGATGTAGAGCCAGCTATGTATGTATGTAATCATGACTGAAAAAAATGAGAACATAACATACATAATCAACCTATATATTAATACAGTTTATGAAATGTATCATTAAAAAACTGAAAATGAGAAAGAATTACATTATAAATTTTCTTCTTGAATTATATTAGGTTAATAAGAAAATGGTCTGGGTGGAGGTAAAAAAAATTTCCTCAGTAGAGTTGAACTGTTTATTTGAAAGCCAACGTTTCGACCTACATTGCATGCCTTCTTTAGGGCTAGTACACAACATTTTGTATCTTGTATCGATATATAACATCTCACATATCCAGCCCTAAAGAAGACTTCTCAACGTTGGCTTTCAACCCTATTGAAGACAATTTTTCTGGCCTAAACCCGGACCAATTTCTTCATACATACATATACATATATATGTGTGTGTGTGTGTGTGTGTGCCTGTTTGTGTGTGTGTGTGTATATATAAATATATATATATATATATATATATATATATATATATATATATATATATGAATTTGTACTTGGCGATCGCGCATGTCCCATCTTTATGATGAGTTCGTGTGGCTTTTCACTCCCTTCCGAAGACAATGCTTCTTCTGTTCATTCTTTTACCAATCCATTCACTCTCATCACCCTTCATATATTTACAGCCTCCTCCAATTCAAATCCTTAGTTCAACACCATAAAACAAGATCCCACCTCTCCGATCTCTATATTCGCTCCTACCGAACTAAAGCATTCGAACGTTCCTTTCTCGCCCGCTCCATCACAGTGTGGAACTCAATCCCTCCTAATATCCGTCATAGTCCCTCACTATCGTCATTTAAATCCTTGCTTTTCCAACATCTCCTAGCTTCCCAAATAGATGCTCTCTAAGCAGGTTAGTCATTTGCTTAGATTGTAATGTATAGAATAATTCATTGTGTTATTTATTTCTTTTAATTTTGTTTTTTTAAGAAGCTGTACATCGTGTTAAGAAATTATTGCATGCTAGCTCACGCATTTAGCAAATGCTACGGATTTATCAATTCTCTTTAATTGCTTAAAATCTTGTCAAGTTTTGTACTGTTTATTTACTTATTATTATTTTTTGTTTAAATATTTATTTTTAAATTGTTTTCTGTAACTTTTTACACGCTTTCTGATTTGTAACTTTTAGCCTTCTGGCCTGATAAATATTATGTTTCTTTTTCTGTTCATATCTGCTATTCTAAAGCGACTTTAGTAAAATCCCAAAATTAAGTTACTTTTATATTCTATATAAGGTCAACTAATTCATTCAAGGAGAAAATTCAATGTGTTAGGTTTTTTAATTTCTTTATTTAATTAATTAACATAAATAATAATAACATTGTCTATTTCTCTGTTTATGAGATAGCAAAGACAGTTTGGTTGAAGTTAGCTATGCTGTATGTAATTCATTTCGATTGATCGCATTGGGTTACCTGTGAATACGGAAGAAGCATCTCAAACTACTTGTGATTATTATTCGCTTAAAATTTAATTTAAAAAAAAATCGCTATTCAGAAATCGGTATCTTTTCCGCAGCTTGTCGGGCGATTGGGCGAAGGATACCTTGAGGACTACAAGTTAAAACTTTACTTTTCATTTTTTAATATTTTTCAAAAATACAGCAAGTTATCGTGAGGTTTAGTATGCAAAAGAGAATGTCATTATGGGCAATGAGTAGATTTTGGTAGTCATTTCATCAAGAAATAAAATTTGCAACTAACATTTCGAAGTATATCATTTTTTTTTTCATACGAAATCTTACGATAAATTGTATTTTTGGATATTAAAAGAGAAACGAATGAAAAGTTAAAACTTGTTTCGACTCGACTCAAAGCGACAATCTGCGGAATAATTACCCAAAATCTGTTATAATTTGGAAGAAAACAATAATTTCATCATATCCAAATCTGGTTCTCTGGAGTTTTTTTCAGGTTACACTTAAAACAAAAGGCCTTAACTTCGTGACGGAATTGGCTTGTTTACGCAATCCCCTTACGCAATTTTAGTAGGTTAGAACGCAGTCTGACCAAAAATAGGCCGTTCAGACGCACTTGGCGACCTTCATAAATGGCAAAAACAAAAAAATAAAAGATTACCTTGACTGAACTCGGATTAGATAAAAGTGGTCTGTCAGATATGGACCCATCAGGAAACTGTAACACAAATACATTATTTAAAATATATAGAAACAGATATATTTAAGATATGAAGGGCCTTGGCCTAATTACATGGTAGAAACTATACTATTTCTAAGACTACGGTTGTGCAAGGTGGTGATAGTCCGTGATCACGCTCAACCGCTTATTAAGGGGAATTAATTAATCCCCAAATGGGTCTTTACATCTCACAGAGTCCATCCGTGGCTGTCAACAGATTACATAAATTATCTGTCACAGGCGGATTTGAGCCCACACCATCAGCAAAGTAACTTTGAAATCTACACACTCAGCTATTTCTTTTTTTAGTAAATTGGAGTATAAATTGCCGAAAATTACACTTACTTGGAGAGTTCCAGAACGCTAATTACTGGAATTTTACACAATTTATATAATAGCAAAGTGCATCAAAATTCAAAAAAAATAGTGTATTCCAGAAGCTTTCGGTTATTGTTTTTATTAAAATATATTATTATTCAATAATTATAAAAAAATATTGTAATAGTTCTTAATCCAACTAATTTTTGTTGAAATAATAATAATGATAATAGTAATTTTTCCTACTTATGTCACTTTAATAATCACATTTTTGAATATGAAGTAGACTCATACATATTTATCATTTCATTATGAAACGTATTTATGTTACAAAATTTTAATCTCTACTAGATTAAATTAAATAAAGGCTTAAGAATATGGTGACATTGTATTTTATTATTAATATCTCAATTATCGCTATAGCGCTCAAACGGTGTCAGAATAATACACGATTAAAGTTCGTCTCTACATTTCATTATACATACACAACAAAATTTTTATATGTACCACTACAACCCAAGAAAGGGTGTTGGTTTCAGTACATGGTAGAGACTTTACTGTTTCTAGGGAAACGGTTGTTCAGGGAGGTGATTTTTGCTAAACCAAGCCCAACCGCCAGATATTTCTATTTCTGCTAATCTCTTTATAGAGGTTGTGTGAGCCCCAGGAGGGGCTTAGATCCCATAGGATCCATCTCCGGCTGCAAACAGATTAAATAAAAGTCTGCTAGCAGCGGGATTTGAATCCAGGACCTCCGGCACGGCAACTCAGTGCTCTACCACTTCGCTACCAGCAAGTAAAATACTTGCTATCAGGAAATAAAACAAAATTATCGAGATATTGAATGAAATTCGAGATAATGAACTACTAAATAATTAATATTAAAGAGGGTTGATATTTTACGCGATATTTCGTTGTTACTTCCTACTTTAACAGGACCGTTGAGTGAATGCAAACGTTATAGATATCGAGCGACGGTGGTTTTTCCCACGATATTTAAATAATAACAACAAAGTATTTCTGGGGAAGGTGAATATTTTATGTGTCGCAGGCCATCGAGACCTGTCGCGTATTGATTTGTCATTTTCCTATAATAATATACTTGGCTATGTAGAGCAGGAAATTCCTATCTTGTTTGGAGTGCATATTAGGCATAACGGTGAAACTTAAACCTCAATTACTCTAGTCTAGAAATGGAAAGATCATTTACCTTTGATGAAATGGCGGTCGAAATTGTATAGTTCCATTATTACAAATGATGATGGTATTAAATAGCATAATGCATAAATGATGTGGTTCCTAATGGTTTATATATATAAGCCATCTCGCCTAATGGTTTATATACGTATAAACCGCTCCTTCGAAAGAAAAATTTCATAACTTATTTTTTCAATAGAGGTATTTGAATGTTCCATGTCTTGTCAAATTTAATGCAGATTAAAAAAATTAAAATTCCCGTATTGGTAAAACAAAGCATTCCTATTGTAATGATGGTATTGAAATTATTTTATTAACCATTATAAAACATTTAAAAGCTTGAAACATTTTTAATTTTAACTTATGTTACCATTCTCATAAAACTTTAAGTTCAAGCATGCTACAACTGGAAATATGACTTTACTAGCTTTTGCCCGCGGCTTCGCTCGCGTGGAATTTTGTCTGCCACATAAATTTTCGTGACAGATCATTTTAAAGGTTTAGGTTTTATTGCTTATAGACGCACAACATCTATGGTCATTAGCGTCTTTCTTCTTTTTGTTCAAATGTTTATTTCATTATTTATTTATTTATTCATTTATCAGCCTCTTTCTTCTTTTGGTTCAATATTTAGTTCTTTATTATTTTTAACTTTTATTTCCATTTAACCTATAATTATTATATTTTACTGAAAATATTATTTTCTTTAAGAAAGGTTATCACTTTGTCTATATTTGCGGCGTTATTTCCCAGGATAGTCGAGGTTTTCCTATCAATCCCCAAGCCATGAAAATATGTTTCATACAGGGGGCATTCTTCCAAGATGTGGGTGATAGTTAGTTGCACCCTGCAACTTCCGCACTTTGGTGGTGCGTCTTTTTCAATAAAATATCCGTGTGTCATCCGCGTGTGGCCGATTTTTAAGTCTCGTGATGACTACTTCCTCTCTTCTGTTGCTACGGCAAGAACTTTCCCACGGTTTTATTTCCGCTTTAATACTTTTCAATTTATTATTTTTATCAGTTGCCTCCCACAGCTGTATCCACGTCATGTGTGCTTGGTGTTTTAGATATTGTGAAATGTCCGATATGGTATAAACATTTATAATGGCCGGGGATGATGCTGCTTTCTTGGCTGCTCGGTCTGCCGCTTCATTGCCTTTTATTCCCACGTGAGATGGTATCCAAACGAATACCAACTCCTTGTCCATGTTTTCGATCATCGTCGAGTAAGTTTGGGCATTTAATTACTTTGTCTTCCGTATATATATTCTTGAAAGCCGTTATTGCAGATAATGAGTCTGTGAAAATAACGAATTTCCTTTCTTGACATTGCATAATATTATATAGGGCTGCTTTGATTGCGTAACATTCTGCGGTGAAATTACTGGTTGTGTGTGGCAGCCTGTATTTAATTGTGTTAGAACCGAAAATTATAGAACTTCCAACGTTATGGTTTGATTTGGATCCATCTGTATAAATGTGCTGGCTATTTCTGTATTTGTCAAAGATTTTTCTAAATTCTAAAAGATATGTGTGCTCTGATGTGGTGTTCTTATTGTATTTTTTGAGACTTAAATCTATCGATGGTAGTTTCAAGGTCCAATGTGGGTAGCTGTTTTCATCTGTGCTTGTTTGAAGATTCTTGATTTCTTCTATATAGCTTCTTGCTCGTATTCCAAGTGGGGCTGGTAGTCTTGGGTTTTCCGTATATCTTCTTGTATTAATGTTAAAAATATATTTCCATGCTGGATTATTATTATTGAATTTTAATCTTCCAATGTATCCAGAAGCGAGTTGGTGTCTTCTGACAGCTAGCTGAGCAAGACCGGCTTCTACGCATAGACTGTTTACAGGGCTAGATCTGAATGCACCTGTTGAAATGGGGATTCCCGCGTGATGGACTGAGTCTAAAGTGAAAAGCAGTTTGAGATTTGCTGATGAGTAGACAAAACTGCCATAATCCAATTTTGATCTTATTAAACTGGTGTAAACCTTTAACATGCTGGATCTGTCTGCTCCCCAAGTGCTTTCAGCCAGAACTTTGAGTATGTTTAATCTTTTTACACACTCTTCTTTCAGCCATCTGATGTGATCTTTCCAGTCAAGTTTGTTGTTGATAATTAAGCCTAGAAATGTAACTTTTTCTTCAAAATTAAGGTTTATGCCTCTGTATGTTAATTTTGGAGGAAAAGTTGGTATCCTGCGTTTTGAAAAAAGGACACATTTTGTTTTTTCGGTTGAAAATTTCAATCCAGATTGAGCGGACCATGTTTCCAGTTTTGAAATACAGTTTTGTATTGTTGTTTTCATTCTACTTTGATTTCTGAAAGGTAGTAAGAGGGCTATATCGTGGACGAAAAGAAAGGTCTTAATAGATTTTGGTATTATATTGGTTACTTTATTAATTGCAATAGCAAAAAGGGCGCAGCTCAAGACACTTCCCTGTGGTATTCCATTTGTCATTAATTTTATTGAGGAAAGATGGTTACCCACCCTAATTTGAAAGGTACGTTCCCTCAAGAAGTTTTTTATTAACACGAGAAGTCGACCACAGAAATTCCATTCTTTTAGCTGTTGCAATACTAGTGATGGATTTAAGTTGTCGTAGGCTTTTTCTATGTCAAAAAAATACCTACGCATTCTTTTTTCTCAGCGAAGCAGTCAAGTACTTCATGTTCTAAACTAACCAGAGGATCTAACGTAGAGCGACCAGTTCTAAATCCACTCTGTGCTTCAGATATTAGGTTGTTTTCTTCTAATATCCAGGTTAGCCGTTTAAGCACCATTTTTTCCAAAAGCTTACACAAACAGCTGGTGAGTGAGATAGGCCGGTAACTAGAAGGTTGTAGTTTATTTTTACCTGGCTTTAGGATTGGGATCATTTTAAATAAATAGTTTAATTTTTTTTTTTTTTACTATAAGTTACTCGTACATCCAAAATTTCAGATATCTAACTTCAAAACTGACGGATTCCATACAATTTTGAATCCCTATTATATTAAGGGGGAAACTCTTGGGGGTGGAATTATACAAATTTCACGTGCCCCCGCGCTCCTCCTAAATCCGCCCTTGCTGTAGCCTATGTGTTATTCTAATGTATAACCTATATTACTGTAAAGTTTCATCCAAATCCGTTCTGTAGTTTTTGCGTGAAAGAGAGACAAACATACAAACTTTCGCATTTATAATATTAGAAGGATTAAAAACACAATAGAAGGTTGGAAATGAAAGATCTATGCCGTATATATATATATATATACTTACGAAATATTACCATTGGTGTAATACATAATCGGACGATGCTACAGTCGAAGTCCTATTTTTTTTCTATCAAGGTATAATTAAGATAGGGGTCATTAGCGAGTGTCTTGCACTGGATAAGCTCGTGAACACCATTTTAAAATCCTTCCGAAGGACGGCATAACCCAAAGATTTCTTACTCCCTTTAAAAAAATTCATAGGGCCAACTGTTGGGCTGCGGACCCGCGATCTTGGGCATAGTGTATATATTTGCATTTAATACTACAATACAAAATATTTTTCTATACGGAAAAAAGTATAAATAAATGTATTTTTTAAAAAGCATCAGAGTTCAATAAAAAATGCAATAAAATAAAAAAACGTTTAATAAAACTACTCCGCTTCCTTAATATAAGTCTCTGGTCTCATAAAGCATACAGTAATATAGGAGATCCTGAACCGATAAATTAATTACAGTTTCTCCGACTCATTTAAGCCAGCCATAGCTAGAAGATAGATGCCAGCTCAGAACACAGTTTATCGCTAAGAGCTCCCCACACTTCCTACCTAAAACCATTTGCCACTGGAGTAAGTGTTTCCTCGAGAACTTCCAGCCAGTGAGGGTAGACATGGAGGTGCCACCCTCGACTTATCGCCAATCACTTTACCAAACTTATGTTGCAACTCTTTCTTCCACAAGAAATAATCTAACCAACCTTAATTTTACATTAAATTTTAAAATTTAAAATTTAACAATAACAATTTTGTTTTAATTAATGAGAAAAATATTTACTACATATAACGTAACTAAATAAATTAATATTGACCTTACATAAATGTTAAGACCGTGGTAAAAATTCCAACGTCACATCGAACATCCCACCACCTCCAAGGCACAAATGCAGCTAAAGAATCATAAGGAAGGTTACTCGACCCCAGCTGGATAAGGTTAGATAAAAACAGCTGATAAATACTTCAGAATTTAAAAGTTTCTTAGTTGCATTATTCATGCTTTGTTTTGCTGGTCTACTCTGAAGATGCCTGAATAGGCGAAATATCGGACAGATAATTTCAATTTCTGTTTTAGTTTGGAGACTTAAGGGCTATTCGTTGGAATTTTTTCCACGGTCTTGACATTTATGTAAGGTCTCTTTTTACTTTTCAATATTAATATATTTCGTGGAATAGCCATATGTCCACTTGTTTCTTGATAATGTTCTTTTTTTTTTTATTGCGTTTTTACTTTCATTTTTTCATATGGTCTTTTGTCTTATGTTTTGTGTTGTTATTTTTTTCCTGCTGCGTTTTTTTGAAGTTTGATGAGTGTATGTTGAATTTTCAAATTCTGGAGTATTTATCAGCTGTTTTTATCTAACCTTATCCAGCCGGGGTCGAGTAACCTTCCTTATGATTCGTTAGTTGCATTTGAGCCTTGGACGTGGTGGGATGTTTCTTGGGTGCATTATTCATGTTTTGTTTTGCTGTTATTCTCTTTCTACCCTGAGGATGCCTGAATAGGCGAAATATTGAACAGATAATTTCAATTTCTGTTTTAGTTTGGAGACTTAAGGACTTTTTGTTAGAATTGTTTCCACGGTCGTAACTAAATAAATATAAAGCGGCTACAATATGGCTACAAAAGCGTGTTTTTTAGTTTAATTAATTTTTAACTACTTTTTTGGAACACTCTGATAGTGTTGCAATACAGAAAAATTATAATTAACTTATCTTGTTAGTTTTTTTTATCGATCAATCGTCAAAGCCTGAAGTTTAGTTTACTCAGTGTTAAAAAAACTATGTTTTAAAAAAAATAGTGGCAAAAAAACTGCTCAAGTGCATTCAAAATAAATTATTTCTTCCTTGTTCTGTGATCTTCCTATTTTCGTAAAAAAAAACAGCCAGATAATTTTTAAGGACTGATATAAATATATATAATTGACTTGATGAGCTAAATTAAGCTGGTACATTTTTTTTTAGAGTCATGGTAAGTTTGTAAAACTACTTTTCTAAGTTGTAAAAGAATATGAGATTGTTTGGTGCTCTAACATTCCAGATTAATTATGGTTGTGAGATCTTCATATTTTCGTATATGGCCCAGATACCATTTAGAATAGATATTCGAATTGATGGGTTTAATTCAGCTAGTACTTTGTTTTCAAAGTTATGATAGTCTGTAAAAGGGCTTTTCTCAGTTTTAAAAAGATCTGAGATTATCTAGCGCCTAAAAAGGCTAGATAAATTATTCCTGCAAGGTTCTGAGATCTTCATATTTTCGTATATGTCCCAGATACCGTTTAGGGTACTAATAGATGTTTAACTTGAAGAGCTTAACTAAGTTAATACTTTTTTGGATATTTCTGTAAGTCTGTAAAACTGCTTTCCTCAGTAGTAAGTTCTGTTATTATTTGGAGCCCAAACACACCTGCTAAATATTTCTATATTTTCTGTGACTTATAGATATTTGACTCAAAGTGCTTAACTAAGTTGGTACTTTGTGTTTCAGAGCCGGAGCCAACAGGACCGGGTAAGTTCGGGGACAAATGTACTTCGTCGGAGGAGTGCGGTTTCAGGGGCAGCCGTTGCGACAACGGGGCCTGCTCCTGTCGTCCGGAACTGCCAGCCACCAACCACTTCGACAAGTGCGGAGTCGGTAAGTACAGTCTATATATATATATATATATATATATATATATATATATATATATATATATACTATATACTATTTATAATTTGTATAATTCTATGTACTTAACGTTTTAGTAAAAGTACCCGATATTATTCTAAAAATTGAAGTTCATTTTAGTACTTATTTCGTACCCCCCTAAAGAGCCTACTAACCTTAAGTGCCAGTTTGTATTTTCTTGAGATATTAAGGATATTAATTCCTCAGGTTGTTGTTTGTTCATTTAACGTCACTTTATGCTGCTATTGCTAATCGGACGGTGCTCCACTGAGAGCGCTAAATTTTGCCTATCCAGGTTTAATTAGGATAGGGATTTTTAACGAGTACCTGACACCTGACGAGTACCTGAGTACAGTCGTTTAACGCCCCTTCCAAAACATGGCATAATAAGGGACTTTTCACTCCCTTAAAAATTTAAGGGTTAGTTTTTAATTTTCATTCATTTCCATTTTATTATTCTCGAAAATAAAAATAACAGTAAGTTTTCGTATGAAAAAAAGAGTGCAATTATGGGAAATTTATATTTCGGTAATCACTTTATAAAAAAATGAACTTTGGTGAATGTTTTCCAACAAGCATTTCAAAGTATAGATGATGATATAAACAGAATGTGTGAGTCAGTACTTTAGTCTATATACAGTCACTAATAGCTACTGCGTTATATACAATCAGTAATAAAATTATATTTAAAACGAAGCGAATGAAAAGTTAATAATTGTTGTGACTTAACTTGAAGTGACACTGACATCTTTTAAATCGACGATTTCCTAAATTAATAAATAGTACTATATTTCTTGTAACGGCTTAAAGAAGTCAAAATGCATATAAGAATCCATTATGATTTTTTCTTTCTGATAATTATTCCGTTTTATAGTTTCATTAAGTATAAACTATCCATATTCGTTATTATTATTTCCAGAATTGAAAAAAATATATCCATATTAAGGAATTGAATCGATATAAGTCCTGAGTATTTATCTGATTAATTAACGAAATAGAGCCAAAAAAAAAAAATAGAGTGATAGATCGCTGAGTTGCAGTGCCAAAAGTCCTGGGTTCAAATCTGGCTGCTTGGCAGAATTTTATTTAATATGTTAGCTGCCGGAGATAGACCCTCTTGGGGTACACCCAGCCTCTATAAATTGGGTACCTAAAATATGTGGATAATTCGGTGGTTGATCGTGATCTAGGACAAATCACCTTCCCTGCTGACTGTTGTCCAAGAAAACGCACAGTCTCTATCACGTGCTGAACTCAAGACCCTTCATAGATTGTAGTGGTACAGGTTTTAATTAACCAAATGGATTGCCCCCTGCTTCTCCAAGTACTGTAACTACTAATCAGTGAAAATTAAATTATCCTTTACAGGGTGAGGTAGCATGTTGCCCATGAAGGGCGGAGGACAACTGCCTCTAGGGCCTTCCTTCTCTAGGGCGTTATCAGATGAGATAGCATCTCTTCCATGTATCTCTTCTCAGAGCTAATTCAATAACGGCTTGGGCTGGCCACATCTGAAAAAGGGTTTATATTTATATCTCTGGCTATAGCAACGAAATTCAATAAGCTTTTACTTTATTGTTTTAAAATATTTATAATTTAATAAAAAAGAAAATATAATCTTACCCGTGACTGTTACCAGACTGAATAACGTGAAATGTTACAGGATTTAAATGTAATTCATTCCATCTATCTCCATTTGGAATATCTTATCACTTAGTTAATTTTCAATTTCGCATTAATTTTTAGTATTATTTATAAATGAATTAATTACTGTAATAAAATATTTTTTTATACAGGCAGACCCGTGTTCGTGTAATGTGTAGCACCCATGTTACTCCACGTCCATAAATGTGTAATGCTACAGGGCCTATAGACTATACATTCAGGGTCCTTCTGTGGCTGGTAATATATTAAACAATTTATCACAGCTGGCAGATAAATTATTAATACATTTAGCATAACAACTCATCACTCAACACCGCACCCAAAAATATAAAAAAATTCATTTTTAAAATAAAATCTGTTCAAGAGATTATAAATATATTTAAATTTTAATTTATTTCTCTGCTGAGTAACAAGAACAGTTATTAAACTTTTTTAATTTTGTAATATATCTGTAAATAGTAAATGGAACTACAACCAATTCAATAATAATAAAGTCTTTATTTACTATATGACAAGTCCCTTTACAATAAAAATACAAAAAATAAAATATGGACTATAATTAATTAAATGGACGATGTAATTAATAAATGAAAATAAATTATGAGTTAGCTCCCAACAGAAAAATATATAAATGGGATTATTTTTTAATCGAGTTTCCCTAAAGTTGGGTAACAAAGTAACTTTGGAGAATGCACACCAGGAAAAAATAAATAATAGTAAACAACACAAAACTTAAGACAAAAGACCATATGAATAATGTTATTTTTTTTTCTTGCAATTTTAATTTCATTTTTTCATATTGACTTTTGTCTTATGTTTTTGTGTTGTTTACTGTTATTTATTTTTTCCTGTTGTGATTTTTAAAGTTTGATGAGTGTATATAGAATTTTTAATTTCTGAAGTATTTATCAGCTGTTTTTATCTAACCTTATCCAGCTGGGGTCGAGTAACCTTCCTTATGATTCTTTAGCTGCATTTGAGCCTTGGAGGTGGTGGGATGTTTCTTGGGTGCATTATTCATGTTTTGTTTTGCTGTTATTCTCTTTCTACCCTGAGGATGCCTGATTGGGTGAAATATTAGACAAATATTTTCAATTTCTGTATTAGTTAGGAGACTTAAGGACATTTCGTTGGAATTTTTCCACGGTCTTAACATTTATGTAAGGTCTCTCTTTACATTTCCCTTTTCAATATTAAAAAAAATATGTATATATACGTTATATCTGTACCACTATAAACCATTAAAGGCCTTGGGTAATGTACGTTGTAGAGACTGTAATGTATCCTGGACAAGGATTGTGGAGATAGATGATTTGTCCTAGATCAACAACGGATCAACAACAAAGGATCCCTTCCACACTCATATATATATATATATATATATATATACATATATATATATATATGTATATATATATATATATATATATATATATATATATATATATATATATATGTCTTTAAATAATAAGTTCTTTTTTTCGTGTTTATGTCACTGAACTGAATTAATAATCATGTCAGATATTTTAATGATTTTTATCAAAACAGTCCAGATTATTAAAATCTTCGTAAACAATTTTATATTATAAATATATATATATATATATATATATATATATATATATATATATATATATATATATATATATGTGTGTGTGTCTTTAAATAATAAGTTCTTTTTTTCGTGTTTGTGTCACTGAACTGAATTAATAATCATGTCAGATATTTTAATGATTTTTATCAAAACAGTCCAGATTATTAAAATCTTCGTAAACAATTTTATATTATAAATATATATATATATATATATATATATATATATATATATATATATATATGTGTGTCTTTAAATAAAAAGTTCTTTTTTTCGTGTTTGTGTCACTGAACTGAATTAATAATCATGTCAGATATTTTAATGATTTTTATCAAAACAGTCCAGATTATTAAAATCTTCGTAAACAATTTTATATTATAAATATATATATATATATATATATATATATATATATATATATATATATATATATATATATATGTGTGTGTGTGTGTGTGTCTTTAAATAATAAGTTCTTTTTTTCGTGTTTGTGTCACTGAACTGAATTAATAATCATGTCAGATATTTAAATGATTTTTATCAAAACAGTCCAGATTATTAAAATCTTCGTAAACAATTTTATATTATAAATATATATATATGTGTGTGTGTCTTTAAATAAAAAGTTCTTTTTTTCGTGTTTGTGTCACTGAACTGAATTAATAATCATGTCAGATATTTAAATGATTTTTATCAAAACAGTCCAGATTATTAAAATCTTCGTAAACAATTTTATATTATAAATACACATATATATATATATATATATATATATATATATATATATAATGTAGACAACGATCGAAATTAGTATGTATGTCAGAACTGTCGCCGACATTCCTGTCCTGTCGGACGGATGTTGTATCATATTCAGTGAATGTGAATTCGGCAGTTATAGACAGATAGCTATGATTTTTTTTTCCTCCCGTGGAGGGACCGTGTATTAAGAATAGGACATGCATCGTGCTTAAATAAACACATTACATGAGGGTTTTTTTCATATTAATCATATTTACAGATCAATTTAAAGAATTACACAAAAATGCAACAATATAATAAATATATCTAAGATATGTGTGGGAAGATATTTCGGTTAGCGGTTCCCATAATCTACATCCATCGTAATTGAGACGTCTTCGACTAGAAACCTGCTCAAATTTCGTATTTTTTTTTGCCATTTTATGACCCATCCATCAATTCTCGATCCATCAGGTCTTGCAAACTCGATTCGCATATCGATTTATCGAATTGATAACAAGCTAAGCGGTTCGCGTTAACACGGAGCGATATCGATTACTTCAGGCGCCGCTCATATCGATTCCAATCTCAACCAGACTGGCCACTTTTTCCTCCAAACCTCTCCCGCCTGTTGGGCATTCCATGCGCAGTTCTGTCGCATTAAGGCCCTTTATCTCTGGAGCGTTGTTGATGGGCCTATAAGTCATCACTCCAGCCGGGCAAGATGAATATATCGCGTATCTCATATTATTGTATATTATAATATATATAGTATTATATATATATTATTACGTACATAGTTTATTGTAATTGTAATAGATAGCGCGTAGCATAATCTGTGTAAATAGCGGAATCATTCCAGTGAGTCAGTGTAGAGTCTGGAGATAAAGTAATATGTTTGTATCCCTCAGGGCGTTTTATCTATGAAAAAATGTCAACAATTGTTAGTTTTTTTGTTGTTTTGTTTAATATGCACTGATATTTTTTAAGAGGATTAAAATGGTCTGGGTATAGTTCAAAAAATTCTCTTATATAGGGAGAATTGTTTATTTGGAATTCCATGTTTCGACCCATATTGCAGGTCTTCTTGAGGGCTATTATGAATCACTTGATCAAGGATCACACTTGACACTAGACTTTGATTGGTCCTAGATCAATTGATTCATAATTGCCCTGAAGAAGACCTGCAATGTAGGTCGAAACATCGGCTTCCAAATAAACAGTTTTCCAATATAAGAGAATTTTTTTACCTCCACACAGACCATTTTCATCCTCATTTGTATAAGATCGACTAATATTATTCAACATGTTATTTTTTGAATTATTGTTCTTATATAGAAAGTTACAACTAAATAAAAATAAATAAAATAAAGTTTTATTCCTTGATTTTGCTAATTTACAATGTTGTAAAAATTATTTAATACATGTTGAAGTATAACAATTTACATTGCAAGTTGAATAACATAATAAATAAAAGCTGTAATATATTTATAACAGTAGGAAAAAGAAAAAAAACTACCCAAAATAGAAAAATAAAATAACAGTAAAATAAATAAATAAAAATAAGTATAATATTTGGTAATAAAAATAAACAATTTTAGTACAATTTTTTTTTTCCATTTAAGGAATAAATTCGCTTATAATTGATAAATTATCATAATGTAATAAATTAATTATATTTATTCTAATAGTATATGCCTAATTCGTCTACGTATGTATCGTCTTAAGGTTTGTTTGTTATAATAGCCTATTGATTGCATTAAGGGATTTCCTGAGTTTTTGTTGAGTTGAAAAAGTTCCAAGTCTGAGAGTGAATAAACTGTTTAATTGTTTGTAGGTCTAAATCAAGTATCATGTCGGTTATTTTTGTGTACCTGGGGTAGTCATTTATGATTCTCATACATAAGTTCTGTATTCTTTCTATTTTTTTATACAACTGAATTATAACAATATAGCAAGTAAATATAATGGCAGAAATGATCCACAATGGCATGGACATAGTCAAGTAGAGAAACTAACCTGTTTTAGTGTTCAAATAACAAGTTCAACTTTTTGTATGTTATTTAACTGAGTAAAATGCATATTAATAAAAATAAGAAAAAAGATCTGGAACGCCTTCTTAGCTATTTAGATTCTCGGGCTATTACGAAAACTAACACGATGATACGAATTTTAGTGCATAAATTTAATTAATAAAGTAGTTGGAACAAATAAAGTAAGTTTTATTTCTTTATTATACCTAAATAATTCATAACGATGGAAATCTGTTGGTGTGAATATCTCCTAAACAAAGCGCTTGCGTACACACCTCCATAGGAAATTGTTTTCTCGTTTTGAGATCCATACTTCAAATTTTCAGTTTGGCTGCTTAACCCTGAAACACCCTTTATAAAAACAAGGCGTAAACTATTAGTTTAATACTTTTATAAATATGTATTGCTAAGTTTATATATGAGTCAACATAAGTGTCGCCATTTTGCATAAGAAGTAGCTCGATTAGCATATCGGACTTCGGCATCACACGCTCCACCTTGTTGAATCATGGGTCCTACCAAGAAATGCTTTGTTATATTTTTAACCCCATGATTATTTGAGTTATGAGAAAGATATTTTATTTTGTAAATATATATTGACTAACACAAAAGTTCTACGAAGGAAACATCAGATAAACTGGTTCATGATTCATATTTTTTTAAATTTATTTATTTATTAATTAAACTATAACAATACAACAGGTAAATGTAATGAAACATAATAGCGTGGATAAAGGCAAGTAGAGAAACTACCCAGTGAAAGTACTCAAACAGCAACTTAAATAGGTCATGAGACCATCTTCTTTTCAGACGCCTCTGAGAAGGATTATCGGGAATTGAAGTAGTTAGGTTTGGAACTAGTGGGTTTGAGTGGTGATAAAGTTCATCATTAAAGATATCGCGTTTCGTCCAAATCAGTAACAAATGGGACTTTAAGATCATTATGGATTACTTTGTTCGTAACAAAGTAAGGAAAATTGAGGATTTTACGAAGGATTCTGGATTGTAAGGATTGTATATAAGAGGAATTCGATGGTTTTTGGAGCCCCAAGCCTCTACTCCCTAAGTCCAGATGGGTCTAATGATTGTCATGTATATGAGTCTTTTGTAATTAACTGGGAGCTTAGAACGTTTGTATATTATGTGCTGAATTAGCCTGAAACAGTGGGTGATAAATTTAAGCCAAAATTTATAATTTGTCTATCTCAGAATAAATAAAACATGTTAACAAAAAAGATAAACTATTTTATAATCGAATTGTATCGGAGCAGACTACATGAAGACATTGGTGGATATCAAGAAACTAGATTTGGAAGAAATAAGGGATGGATGAAAACAATTAAACGTGTGTTAAACAAAATTAATTTTAAAAGAAAACATTGAAAAACTAGTATCATTGGGGTGATCGGGTACTGACTTGCTGAAAAGATTTTTGCGTAATTATTTGGGAGCTTAGTGCGTTTCCCTAGAAAGTATTGAAGTAGCCTGAAATGGCAAGCAGAAAAAAATTGTGGAATTGAAAAATAACATCATATTGTATCCATTCAGAAAAATAAAATTCTTTACTCGTAACAAAGTAAGAAGGAATAAATATTTTATGAAGGATTTTAGAATGTAGGGAATAGTCATGTACATGAGTCTTTTGTAATTAATTGGGAGCTTAGAGCGTGTGTCTGCTAAGTGTTTAAATCACCTAAAACGGCGGATGATAAATTTAAGTCAAAATTTATAATTATGCGCCTATCTCAGAATATATAAAATATATAAACAACTGTTAAAAAACACCTATTGTAAATTGAAAAATAACAAAAAAAGTATGGTGACCGAAATAATACACGATTTAAGTTAGTCTCTAAAATTCATTTCATATATTAAAAAAAACCTTTATCACTCACTACTACTCATTAAGAGTCTTGGGTTCAAGAAATGGTAGAGACTGTACTGTTTCTTAGAAAACGGCTGCGCAATGAGGTGATTGGTCCTAGATCACGCTCAACCGCAGTTTTTCCTCCTTATGTTTGTTACCCACTTTATAAAAGCTGGGTGAGTCCCAAGAGTATCATAGATCCCTAGGATCCATCTTCGGCTGCTAACAGATTAAATAAAAGTCTGCCAATGAGCGCGAATTGAACCGAGGACCTTTGGCAACTCAGTGCTCTACCACCGAGCCACTTCTCTCCCGTGAAAAAAAACAAACAGAAATATTAAGTACTAACCACACACAAAAATAAAATTAAACCTTTTGAGTATTTTTTCACATGTTGTTTTGGAACGCTTCGTTAAAACCCGTTGACGTCCTATGAGTTCATACATTTGATGAAACGCTTTGACCGGAAAATTGGATTTCCCGAAAAGTCATCGAGAGTATATCAATGAAATAAATGACAGAGATAAAATGGAACCATGGATAGTGGGAGGGGGTATTCTGTTGATAATAGCAATGGCGTTCCGACGACCCGATAGGATTTGGCGGGAGTAAACAGGAAGAGCGGGTCAAAACATGACGGATGATAGAAGATAAAGCTGGCACTGGCTTAACTTCCTCCGCTTTAGCCAGATCTAGTTAGCAATGGCGGTTTATGCCTTAGCATCAATATTCGTTGACGGATAGATATAGATTTTTTTATATAAACACTTTATTGGAATATTACAATCTGCAACTTTTAGGCATAGTGCTACATAGCTATAAAATCATTCAATAATAAATAATATAAAATAAAAAAATAATAATAAGGTAGAAAAATAAAATAATAGTAAATAAATAAAATAAAAAGTATACTATACTAAATATAAATATAATAAAAAGCATAGTACATGATGGTATTAAAAACAAAATAAATACTTAATAAAAAAAAAATGCTCACATTCATACCATAGTTACAATGACGGGTATATAATAGTGTAATTTTTAATATTTATTAATTGAAAAAGATTCGCCCAACCTCATGGTTTCACGTACTGAATAATAATAAGGATTTTAATTATGATAATTTAGATAAAAAAATCTTGTACATTTATTTTCGGATCAAAAGTTTTAGTTATTATTTCTATCTCAATTTCGAAGTTCATTAGATCACTATCAAGACAAGATTGTTTAATCAATAAAATAATTACTGTAAAATGTCATTATACAGTATAAAAATAAATAAAAAATGTTAAGGCGGTTTATTCATTTAATACCACTTTATACTGTTGTATCTAATCGGACGATGCTGAAGTGGGAGCTCTAAATTTTGCATATCCAGGTATAATTAGGATGGCGATCTTTAACGAGTATCTGATACAGGATCGGGTCATTTTACTTCCAATACGAACGTTTTTTAAACTCCTTTTAAAAAATTTGAAGATCACCTCCCGGGCTACTAACTCACGAGCTTGGGTATAGTACGTTTTTATGCTTACCATTGCACCAGAAGTGATCTCCTAAGCGTTAAAGTACAAAGCTTTACAAAATCTATTTAATAATAATATACACAATTATCTAGAACCCTTTGATACCAGGGTTTCTGCCCTGAGTCAGTGATTCCTTTTATAATATTGGCGTGGGGAAGTGTCCCGTCTATATATTCCATTTATCCATTAATTTAATTACTTTTAATAATCTATTAAATTATCACCAGCCGTTGGTGGACCCTGTGGGATCTACAGACCCTTCTGGGGCTCATTCAGGCTCTATAAAGTGGATACTCTTAATTGAAGTAAAATCCTCACGGTTGAGCGTGATCTCGTACAAATCACCCACTTGCACTGTTCAATAGGCAGTACAGTATCTATTATGTACCGAACACAGAACCCTTCATGGGTTGTAGTTGCACATTTTTAAATTATTGCAATTTTATTTAATTACTACAAATATTGTCTATATTCACAATCAGATATTCATAAGCTCCCCGCTGACAAATAGAAATAGGCAAGGCGTATGTTTGATAGTACCCTTAATACCTCACGGTTATGAGGGTTTAGTATGTACTAGCGACTGATACGATCGAATACGACAGTGATATAATTAATAAAGTTATTCCGTGACCCAATTTATTCCATTCTGATTCACTAAGTGTTTTTAAATTTATTTTATAAATTGCCCACAGGATTTAATTCATTATATAATTATAATGCAATTGGGAAAATTGTGGTTTTAAAGGAAACCACCTACACAAATTTATACACATTAGCGAAGTTAGTAAAATTTATCTTGTATTCTGAAACGTTGATTATTTTAAAAGATAAATTTTACTAACTTTGCTAATTGTGTATAAATTTGTAAAGGTTAGTATTACTTGATATGTTTTGTGGATCAGCTGATTCAATAACCTTCACAGCTGGTTGCGTACTACTTTCCTTTCAGTTGTATGTTGAACGTCTTGGTGGCGAGGTGCTGTCTCAAGTTTGGAGCCTGTTTGGGCTGTTGATCGTTGGGATGTATTGCACCTTTTTCTTCGAGATGTGATTCACATAACCCTTTTTTTGTTTTTGTTGTCTTGATAATGCCTGAATAGCCGAAATGTCGACCGTTAAGTGGGTGTTTTACTGGAGAAATTTGAAACATAAGGTTTTGCATTGTGTTTTTTCCCAATTGCATTATAATAAATAATAGTGTTTCTTTTTGAGTTCTTGGCTCTATTTTATCGGTACAATATATAATGTAAATCCTGTTCTATTCGACGAGGTCATTGAGTCTGTATAAAATTTCATCTGAGGGGCGTATTAATAAAATTTACTGAATGTACAATACGCCCCAATATCCCCATACTCTACTAGTAAATTATGTAGATATCCTCAATTTTGTTTTTAATTTTATGTTGTAAATTAAACATAATGTCATTCCCTACATGTCCATGGTCAAAAATTTCGCCAATTTTAGATTCGACGTCTTATAACCTGTAAATTGATTATAAGATATTAATCATTTTTAATACTAGCCTGAATCGACAAGAAACTGTACGCCCTTACAGGCGACTTCAACATTTATTACACAAACGCTCCAAGTTCCCAATTAATAAGTATAAGAGACTCATATACATGACTATTTGAAGGCCTATTTGGACTTACGGAGGAGTACAGCTTTGGAACTCCACTAAGCCATCGAATTTCACTCGTATCCAATCCTTAGAATCCAAAATCCTTCTTAAAATCTCCAATACTCCTCACTTTATTAAGAATAAAGTCATCCATAATTACCTTAATGTTCCATTAGTTGCTGATTTGGCCCCGACCCGATATCAGTCCTCTCATGAAAAAAGATTATTCCCACTCAAACCCTCTAGTTTTAAATCTAGCAACCTTTTCAATTCCCGATAATCTTCCGAGGCCTCTGAAAAGGAGATTGCCTCGTGATCATCTACTCTATTTACATGTTGTATTATTATAATACATTTGTAAATTTCAATAACCAAATTTTAAAAACAAGTATCTTATTTTTCTACAAATTTTTTAGATACTTAAAATTAAAAAAATATATACTCTTTTAGGTTTCCACGGCCACTATTATTACAAAAGACATTGTTGATTTCTTCTGGTTTAGATCGTGTTGATAAATTTTTCGCCTACGTTCAAATGCGAAGGACGACTTGGGGCTCAGGACACCAGGGATTTATAGCATTCCGTGCTCCTGTGGAAAGGAATACATTGGACAAACCGGTAGGCTTATCTCCACTAGACTCACAGAACACATAAAAAGTGTCAAGAAGATGGACGGTAAGACGTCCGCCTTGGCTGAACATTTCGTCACCACAAATCATGCTATAGAATTTGATAAGGTCAGAGTGGTTAAGAAATGTAACAAAGCCACGGAAAGAAAAATTATGGAAGCCATTGAAATAATTAAAAAACCGGATAACTTCAACGGGGAGAACGGTTACAAATTGAGTAAGCTCTGGCTCCCCAATATAATAGAGAACATGAATAAAAAACAGATTAACCAAGTAGAGCTACACAAATCAAAAGGGAATCAACCAAAGCCCGAATAATCAGAATCCAGCCAATCGTGTTCATGGAAAAGTAGACTCCGTCCCAGACCACGAGGAGACCCGATCGACTAACGACGGGATCCGACAATTGACGAATGGACCCGAACGGACCCGAGTGGGTATATAAAGCCGAGAGCGCACGGATCATCCTCATTCTCATCTCAGCCCTAAAGAAGTCAGCAGCATGGCTGGCGAAACGTTGGTGAAAAATTTATCAACACGATCTAAACCAGAAGAAATCAACAATCTTTTGTAATTAAAAAAATATGTTTGAGTTTAGGCATAGATTCCTTGGTCGGTTGGTTGCCTATAAATACATACATAATTATATATTAAAAAAGTTTTAAAAATACATAACCATTACACGTCCTTTCACATGATTTTTCTTAATGAATTCCTTTTTTTTTCTAATAATCCTTAGCTTTTAAATATTTAAAATGGTTGAGAGAAATAAAATTTACACAAAATAAGTATAACTTATTTTACTTTAATTTGTGCAACGTATCAATTTTTTTATTCAGAAGCATTGCGAAGAATAGAGAAATATAAATGAAAGGTGATAAGAAAATTTCATCAATATGATATTGAATTTCTCCCCCCTCCCTTTTTTTCTCTTTTTTTGGAGACACGTTTCTCTCTGCACGAAATGAATTTATAGGGTAATAAATGGGAACAACTGTGAGTTAAATTTTCGCATGACGGACGTTTTCGCAAGGAATATACGGATTAACATAAATAATGTTGCATTTATAAAAGGAAAAACTTAAAAGATATTACAGGCATTTAATTATTTTGAAAATTCCATTGTTTTTCGTTCCAAAAATATCGAAATTCCTTGACAATCTCAAGTATTAGTTTATTTATAACTTATAAATAATAATAATAGCCATATTTATTGTATTATGCTCGTGATGAATTTTATGATTATTTAATGAAAACTAGGGGTACCCACTATGCGCTGAGCGACGGACCAACCCACATTCTTTCAATTGTACAACTGTTGAAATCACTCATCCACTGTTGTATTATTATTGTATTGTATATATTTTTTGTCCATTGAAATTAAAAAAAAAAAATCAAATTTTTTCTTCCTAATTAATGAATTAATTAAAAATGGGTCGTATAAAATTGGAATAATTGAGGCAAAATTGAATATTACACGATAGTCACGGTCTCTGAGATATATTTTATATAACAGAGAAATTTAAGCATTTTCATTTGAAGTTTTATTTAGTTTATTTGTTCATTAACATTTTTTTAAATTTAGTAATAATAAATATTCAACACAGACTTAACCTGTGATTGGAACAATATAAAGTAAAAACCTCTAAATTGCTAAATCTATTGTGCTAAAAATCACTATATATTGTTCAGTCAAATTTAGTTTAAATGTTTTATTACACAACTTTTTGGCCTGTATTTTATTTGGCCAAGAAATACGCAAAATTTTCCTATATCTAAACTTTTTGTTTGCGTCTTAGCGGTAGGATAGTGAGAATGACGGAGAAATGAGAGAGAGAGTGAAAAGGAGAATGAAAGTAAGAGTAATAGTGAAATCTACATTGAGAGTGAATGAGATATTTAGTGAAAATG
Organism: Arma custos; assembly: GCA_037127475.1. Lineage (NCBI taxonomy): Eukaryota > Metazoa > Arthropoda > Insecta > Hemiptera > Pentatomidae > Arma > Arma custos. The sequence goes on from CM073765.1 coordinate 36,515,228, forward strand.
AGAGTGGGGTAATTGAGCTTGAAAGGGATAGTCTCAGTGGAAGATAGAGGTAGAGTGAAAAGGAAATTGAGAATGAAAGATAAAGTGAGATTGAAAGTGAAAATGAGATGGAAGGTAAGAGCAAGAGTGGTAGATAGGTGAGAGTAAGGGTGAAAGTGAGAGCAAGAGAGAACTATATAGTGTGAGTGCGTGAGAGCTAAAGTGAAAATAAGAGTGTGGGGGATTGCCAGTGAAAGAGATAGTAAGAATGAAAGATAAGTTGTTAATGAAAATGATAGTGAGAGAGAAATATATAGTCAGAGCGATAATGAGAATGAGAGTGTGAAAGGGATACTGCACCACTACTATCGCTTCACTCTCATTTCACTATCACTTTCATTTTCACTTTCACTTTCACTTTCATTCTCCCGCTTACAACTGTGTCCTCTTTCACTCTCACTTTCATTCTCTCGTTACAATTGCTGTCACTTTCATTTTCACTCCCCCGTTTACAACTGAGTCCACTTTCACTCTCACATTCATTCTCTCGTTTACAATTCCCGCAACTTTCACTCGCACTTTCATTTTTACTCTCATTCTCTCGTTTAAAATTGCTGCCTCTTTCACTCTCACTTTCATTTTCGCTTTCATTCTCCAGTTTACACCTGCGTCCATATTCGCTCTCACTTTCAATTTCGCTTTCATTCTCCCCTTTACAACTGCGCCCACTTTTACTCTCACTTTCGTTTTCACTTCCATTCTTCCCTTTACAACTGCGCCCACTTTCACTCTCACTTTCATTTTCACTTTCATTCTCCCGTTTACAACTGCGCCCACTTTCACTCTCACTTTCATTTTCGCTTTCATTCTCCAGTTTACACCTGCGTCCATATTCGCTCTCACTTTCAATTTCGCTTTCATTCTCCCCTTTACAACTGCGCCCACTTTTACTCTCACTTTCGTTTTCACTTCCATTCTTCCCTTTACAACTGCGCCCACTTTCACTCTCACTTTCATTTTCACTTTCATTCTCCCGTTTACAACTGCGCTAGCTTTCACTCTCACTTTCATTTTCATTCTCCCGTTTACAACTGAGTCCACTTTCACTCTCACTTTCCCTCCCATTCTCCCGTTTACAACCACTTTCATTCTCCCGTTACAATTGCTACAACTTTCACTCTCACTTTCCCTCTCATTCTCCCGTTTACGATTACTGCTTCTTTCACTATCACTTTCGTTTTCACTCTCCCTCTCATTCTCTCGTTTAGAATTGCTGCCTCTTTCACTCTCACTTTCATTTTCGCTTTCATTCTCCAGTTTACACCTGCGTCCATATTCCCTCTCACTTTCAATTTCCCTTTCATTCCCCCGTTTACAACTGCGCCCACTTTCGCTCTCACTTTCATTTTCACTTCCATTCTCCCCTTTACAACTGCGCCCACTTTCACTTTCACTTTCATTCTCCCGTTTACAACTGTGTCCACTTTCGCTCTCACTTTCATTTTCATTTTCATTCTCCCGTTTACAATTGCTGCCTCTTCCACTCTCACTTTCATTTTCCCGTTTACAACTGTGTCCACTTTCACTCTCACTTTCATTTTCACTTCCATTCTCCCGTTTACAATTGCTGCCTCTTTCACTCTCACTTTCATTTTCGCTTTCATTCTCCCGTTTACAACTGCGCCCACTTTCACTCTCGCTTTCATTCTCACTTCCATTCTCCCGTTTACAACTGCGCCCACTTTCACTCTCCCGTTACAATTCCTACAACTTTCACTCTCACTCTCACTCTCATTCTCCCGTTTACGAGTGCTGCTTCTTTCACTCTCACTTTCCCTCTCATTCTCCCGTTCACAACTGCGCCCAATTTCACACTCACTTTCATTTTCGCTTTTATTCTCCCGTTTACAACTATGTCCACTTTCACTCTCACTTTCATTTTCACTTCCATTCTCCCCTTTACAACTGCGCCCACTTTCACTTTCATTCTCCCGTTTACAACTGTGTCCACTTTCGCTCTCACTTTCATTTTCATTTTCATTCTCCCGTTTACAATTGCTGCCTCTTCCACTCTCACTTTCATTTTCCCGTTTACAACTGTGTCCACTTTCACTCTAACTTTCATTTTCACTTCCATTCTCCCGTTTACAATTGCTGCCTCTTTCACTCTCACTTTCATTTTCGCTTTCATTCTCCCGTTTACAACTGCGCCCACTTTCACTCTCGCTTTCATTCTCACTTCCATTCTCCCGTTTACAACTGCGCCCACTTTCACTCTCCCGTTACAATTCCTACAACTTTCACTCTCACTCTCACTCTCATTCTCCCGTTTACGAGTGCTGCTTCTTTCACTCTCACTTTCCCTCTCATTCTCCCGTTCACAACTGCGCCCAATTTCACACTCACTTTCATTTTCGCTTTTATTCTCCCGTTTACAACTATGTCCACTTTCGCTCTCACTTTCATTTTCACTTCCATTCTCTCGTTTACAATTGCTGCCTCTTTCACTCTCACTTTCATTTTCCCTCTCATTCTCCCGTGTACGATTGCTGATTCTTTCACTCTCACTTTCATTTCCACTTCCCCTCTCATTCTCTCGTTTACAATTGCTGCCTCTTTCACTCTCACTTTCATTTTCGCTTTCATTCTCCCGTTTGCACATGCGTCCATATTCACTCTCGCATTCATTTTCGCTTTCATTCTCCCCTTTACAACTGCGCCCACTTTCACCCTCACTTTCATTTTCACTTCCATTCTCTCCTTTACAACTGCGCCCACTTTCACTCTCACTTTCATTTTCGCTTTCATTCTCCCCTTTACAGCTGCGCCCACTTTTACTCTCACTTTCGTTTTCACTTCCATTCTCCCCTTTACAGCTGCGCCCACTTTTACTCTCACTTTCGTTTTCACTTCCATTCTCCCCTTTACAACTGCGCCCACTTTTACTCTCACTTTCATTTTCACTTCCATTCTCTCCTTTACAACTGCGCCCACTTTCACTCTCACTTTCATTCTCCCGTTTACAACTGCGCCCACATTCACCCTCACTTTCATTTTCATTTTCCCTCTCATTCTCCCGTTTACAATTCATGCCACTTTCACTCTCACTTTCATTTTCACTCTCAATCTCAATCTCTAAAGGACTTTTTGTCTTAGTTTTTCTGCCCCCTATAAGTTCCTGAAGTTTTGCCATTTAATTTCGGAACACCCTGTATAGATTTCAGACGCGCCTTAGACAGCATCAAACGACCGTAAAACTCTACGAGCCTACGAGAGAGTTAGGAGTACCCTTAATGTTAACTCACCATGTAGCAATGACAATGGATGAAACCTATTGTTGTCAGAATGCAGGGGGGTTTGTCTCCTGAATTCAAGACTGTAAGAGATTTCACTCTCACTATCACTTTCACTCCCATTCCCACGTTCAACATTACTATTACTTTCTCTCCATTTTCTGAAGGATCAGAAGGTAAAACAGTAAGAAAAGAAACATTCTGATAGTAGGAAGAGGAATCATAGTGAACGTACAAGGTACAAGAAGGTATATTGGAATAAAAAAATAATGAGATATAAATATTGAAACGTTGTCCTCAGGTGGCCTATTCAAAGAAAAACCAAATTAATCAATTCTCTTGAAGATTAAAAACTAGTTTAAACTAAATATCGTATTACGCCACTTCAGTGCGCATATAAAGTATTTTCTAATATCCTTATTAAAAACTCGGGTCATTTGCTGAAAGAAACAGGAGACTACCCCAGGCAGGTTTTCGAAGTAGCAGGGCGACTACCAACCAGAATTTTAGCCTTAGGACCATCCTGGAGAAGGCAATCGAATATAGAACGCCCACACATTACCTGTATACAGGGTGCCCCGAATTTAAATGGCAAAACTTCAGGAACTTATAGGGGACCGAAAAACTAAGACAAAAAATCCTTTAGAGATTTGCTTGTTTTTGCTTAGTTTTAGAGAAAATCGCAAAAAAAAACTAACAAAATCAAAATGTTACAGGTAGCGATTATCACCTTTCAAAGTTCGTCAGTTTCGGCAGTGAGATATGTAAACACTTAATGTTATCCTTTACATTCTTTTATTTGTTTGCATTTGGCTTCCTTCTAGGGTTAGAATTCCTAAATCAGCCTTCAGTCAGTTACTCAGATATTTTTGTGTGAATAGCATCAGCCATAATGCCGCATACATATTCTAATGTTGAATACGCTGATATGATTTTTGTGTATGGTTTCTGTAACGGTAATGCTTTAGAAGCCGTTTGGGAGTATGCGCGCGGGAGTATGAGTCTTTTCGTTAACTTTTAATAGACTACAAGAGACTAGGTCATTCTTAATACGTAATGAAGGCGACCAATTCCAGGCAGCAGTAAGAGCAAATTATCGGAGAAGAAATTGTTTCCAACGCCACTTCAATAACAATCCTGAGACTAGCATCCGAAGAGCATCTGCTGCATTAGCAATATCGCGGCAAGCAATATGGCGAACTTTGAAAGGTGATAATCGCTACCCATACCATCTTCAAAAAGTTCAGAATTTATTACCTCAAGATTATGTTAAGAGATTGAATTTTAGTAACTGGTTTCTTAAAAAAATTCGCGATGATAATTTATTTCCATTAAAAATTATATGGACCGATGAAGCTACCTTTACAAGAGGAGGAATTGTTAATCAAAGAAATTCTCACGTATAGGCTCTTGAAAATCCCAGAGCTATTAGAGAGAATAGGTTTCAGCATGAATTTGCTATTAACGTTTGGCTTGGAATTTGGGACGGATTACTGGTGGGACCATATTTTTACCTGGAAGATTGAATGGTATCACATTTACACATTTTTTTGGAGAACGCGTTTCTAATTATTTAGAAGACATTCCCTTACAACAGCGGATTGAAATGTGGTTCCAACTCGATGGATGTCCAGCACATTATAGCAGAGTTGCTCGAGCTTGGCTGGATATAAATTATCCACAACGATGGATTGGACGTGGAGGAGTAGTACCTTGGCCACCCAGATCACCTGATATGACACCCATGGATTTCTTCGTATGGGGAACCTCGAAGCAGAAAGTTTATTCGGTGTCAATCAACTCAAGAGAGCAATTAAGAGACCGAATCATAGATGCAGTGCACCAAATATCATCAGAACAATGTTTAGCTGCAATTTATCAAGTGAGTGTTAGATGTAATGCTTGCATTGGTGCAAGAGGACAACATTTTGAGCAATATTTACATTAAAAAGAACATAACATAAATTTCAAATTTAAATAGATAAGTACGAGTATAAAAATGAAAACTTGTTTTGTTTCTTTTTTTGCGATTTTCTCCAAAACTAAGAAAAAACGAGCAAATCTCTAAAGGACTTTTTGTCTTAGTTTTTCTGCCCCCTATAAGTTCCTGAAGTTTTGCCATTTAATTTCGGGACACCCTGTATAGATTTCAAACGCGCCTAAGACAGCATCAAACGACCCTAACTCTACGAGGCTATAAGAGAGTTAGGAGTACCCTTAAAGTTAATTCACCTCGTAGCAATGACAATGGATGGAAGATATTGTGTTGTCAGAATGCAGGGGGGTTCACTCTCACTATCACTTTCACTCTCATTCCCACGTTCAACGTGAATGTAACAGTGATACATGTCCATGGTCAAACCTCTTAAAACCTGTAAATTGATTATAAGATTAAAACTACAAGAAACTGTACGCTCTTACATGCCACTTCAACATTCATCATACAAACGCTCTAAGTTCCCAATTAATTTCAAAAGACTCATATACATGACTATTTGAAGAACTATTTGGACATACGGAGTAGAGCTTTGGAGCTCCACTAAGCCATCGAATTTCACTCGTATCCAATACTTAGGATCCAAAATCCTTTTTAAAATCTCCAATACTCCTCACTTTGTTAAGAATAAAGTCATCCATAATTACCTTAATGTGTCCATTAGTTGCTGATTAGACCCGAACCCGATATCAGTCCTTTCATAAAAACCTTCGTAAAATCCTCAATGCTCCTTACTTTGTTGCAAATGTTCCATTAGTTGCTGATTTGCCCCCAACCCGATATCATTCCTCTCATGAAAAAATATTATTCCCACTCAAATCCTCTAGTTTTAAATCTAGCAACCTTTTCGATTCCCGATAATCTTGCGAGGCGTCTTAAAAGGAGATAGCCTCGTGATCATCAATTCTATTTACATGTCTATTATGATGCAGTTGTAAATTTCAATAACCAAATTTTAAAAACATGTATCTTGTTTTTCTACATTTTTTTAGATACTTAAATTAAAAAAAGTATGTTTGAGTTTAGGTATAGATCCCTTATGTTGTACGTTGCCTATAAATGCATAAATAAATACATATTAAAAATGCTTTAAAAAAACATAATCTTTTAAACTATTAAAGGTCTTTTCACATTTTTTTCTTAATTAATCCCTTTTTTTTTCTATTAATCCTTAGCTTTTAAATATTTAAATTGTCGGGAGAAATAAAATTTACACAAAATAAGTATAACTTATTTTACTTTAATTTGTGCAACGTATCAAATTTTTTATTCGGAAGCATTGCGAAGAATAGAGAAATATAAATGGATGGTGATAAGGAAATTTCATCAATATGATATTGAATTTCTCTCCCCCCCCCCTTTTTTTTTCTCTTTTTTTGGAGACACGTTTCTCTCTGCACGAAATGAATTTATAGGGTAATAAATGGGAACAATTGTGAGTTAAATTTTCGCATGACGGACGTTTTCGCACGGAACATACGGATTAACATAAATAATGTTGCATTTATAAAAGGAAAAACTTAAAAGATATTACAGTCATTTAATTATTTTGAAAATTCCATTGTTTTTCGTTCCAAAATATCGACATTTCCTGACAATCTCAAATATTTGTTTATTTATAACTTATAAATAATAGTCATATTTATAGTATTATTGTATTATGCTCGTGATGAATTTTATGATTATTTAATGAAAACTAGGGGTACCCACTATGCACTGAGCGACGGACCAACCCACATTCTTTCAATTGTACAACTGTTGAAATCACTCATCCACTGTTGTATTATTATTGTATTGTATATTTTTCTGTCCATTGAAAGTAAAAAAAAAAAATCAAATTTTTTCTACCTAATTAATTCAATTTTCTAATAAAAGTGGAATAATAAAATGGGTCGTATAAAATTGGAATAATTGAGGGAAAATTAAAATATTACACGATGGTCACGGTCTCGAAATAAATTTTATATAACAGAGAAATTTCAGCATTTTCATTTGAAGTTTTATTCAGTTTATTTGTTCATTAACATTTTTTTAAATTTTATTTTAGTAATAATAAATAATCAACAGATTTAAACTATGATTGGAACAATGTAAAGTAAAAACCTTTAAATTATTTATCGGAGTTTATCGTTCTAAAAATTACTACATATTGTTCAGTTAAATTCAATTTCAAAGTTTTATTACACAGCTTTTTGGCCTGTATTTTTATTTGGACAAGAAATAGGCAAAATTTTCCTATATGTAAACTTTTTCTTTGCGGCTTAGCGGTAAGTATTCTAAGGTAATTAGTAAATATTATTGTATATACTTTTTGCTTTCTTATTATTATTAATTATTTCTTAATTGTTTTTATTTGGTGTTATGGTATTATGCTATGCTAAGTTATGTTTGTTTGTTTTATTTAACGTCACTTTATGTTGCTATATTTTTTACTCCCTTTAAAATGTACTAAAGCCACCAGCCAGGCTACAAATCCGCGATCTTAGACTACGTAGTTTGTTATGCTAACTACAAGACCACGAGTCGCCCCTATGGTATGTAATGTTACAAATGCGTCGAGAGTGAGAGTTAAAATGAGATTGATAGTGAAAGTGAGCGAGGGTAAGGGTGACAGTGAAAGTGAGATTCAAAGTAATATTGAGAGTGAAAGTGAGAGTGAAATTACAAGTGAAAGAGAAAGTGAAAATGATAGTGAAAGGTCAAGTTAGAGGTAAGTTAAAATGAGACTGAGAGTGCTATTTAGAGTGAGAGATAAGTTTATAGTGAAAATGAGAGTGAGAGGGAAAGGGGGAGTGAGAATGAAAATGAGAGTAAGAGTGTGCCAGAGTGAAAGTGAAAATCATTATCGCTCTTGATCTCACTTTCTATTTCACCCTTACACCCATTTTCACTCTCGGTCTCACTTTCACTTTTACTCTCTCTTTTTTCTTCATTTGGATTTTGATTCTAAATCCTTTAAACCTGGTCACACACTTTATTATACGCCGTGAACATTTTCTTATAATATACCAGTGACCCGCCCTGGCTTATTATGCCTACATGTTATGTCTGTCCAAGGATCGCATGCGCTGAATACGTGAATAAGATTTAAATGTGACATAATGTCTACACTACATGAAGTATTTTATTGTGCAGATATTATAAACATAAAAACAAATTACTATACTTTTTCTAACACTTATAGTTATAGTCAAACCAATTTACACAGAGCCTTGACAAATTATATACATATACTCATGAATCACTCTATCTATTGGTGAAAACCGTATGAAAATCTGTGCAGTAGTTTTTGAGTTTATCGCTGATGAGGTGGAGGACTTTGTTTTATAATATGTACAGATGGTTGGAGATAATTTATGATATATAAATATAATTTTCGTGATTCGAATATAAAAATGTGTAAAAGCTTGAATAAATAAATAAAATGTGTAACATAACAAGACGGAGAGAATTCGGAAGGAGAGTGTAGAATAATCCAAGAGGAAATAACTTCTGACAGGCGGGTAATTCCCCTGACTTTTATTTATGTACGAAAGAGAAGTTGTAATCATGGAGGACTTAGTCTGAATAAGCCGGTCTTAACAACAGAGGCAATTTTCTCCAGATATATCCTTTGATATTAAAAAAAAAATACATCAGTTTAAAAAAAATGTTTATAAACGATCAATCTTTTGAGAGCTGTAAATGGACTCAATCATGTTTCTCTTTTAGCTTCATTATAGAATGTGAATGTCATAATTTTTCAATACTAGCTGAAGCCTCCCTTTTTCCATTTTATAAATATTCATGACAATTTATCCATCACCAGTGAAATGGATTTTTAACAATTCCAGCTTATGTAATACCCTATTTTATATTCCATAAAGTAATACCATATATTATATTACAATATAAAAAGTTATCACTATATATTACATCCTGAGGTCACCTGTGGTCTATTGGTTAGGTTTTTATAGTTCCAGAAGGTATAAGAGGCAAGGTGAATGGAAGATGAAAGCAATAGCTTAAGGTATTAATAAGGTATTATCATGGAAGATTTGTCCGTTCATTCCAGAATATTCTCCTTGAAAACAGTGTATTAATGTTTTTTCCAGAGGTTTAGTGATTAGTATAACAACCTACTATCAAGATCGTGGGTTTTCAGATCGACAGATGGCTTTAGAATTTTTTAAAGGGAATTAAAATCCTTGGTTATGCCGTTCTTGAGATGGGACGTAAATGATGGTCCTGATCCTGTACGATGTCAGGTACTCGTTAAAAATCCCTACCCTAATTTAACCTGGATAGGAAAAATTTAGAGCTCCCACTGTAGCATCGTCGATTAGCTATAGCAGCATAAAGTGACGTTAAATGGATTAACAACAACATAAGACATGGCATAATATATTGCAAAATAAAACATTTTTTCGACGTCATACTAAAAACATTAAAATATTTATGGGAGCTGGGTAGCTCAGTGAAGGAGCGCTGAATTGCAGTGCCGAAGGTCACGGGTTAAAATCCGGCTGTGGCAATTAAAATTAAATCTTTTAACCTGTTAACCGGTCGGGACGTATAGATACGCCAAACATAATTTTGTATTTTCCTTTGTGCTATAAGTATATATATATATATATATATATATATATATATATATATATATTTATTTCATTGTATTTTCATTTAGTTTAAGCAAAAATATTTGTGCTGTATAAACACACACACACACACACACACATATATAAATATATATATATATATATATATATATATATATATATATATATATATATATATATATATATATATATATATAGCACAAAGGAAATACAAAATTACTTTTGACGTATCTATACGTCCCGACCGGTTAACAGGTTAATAGCTGAGGATGAATCCTTTGGGATCTAAGGACCCACTAGGGGCTCTCACAGCATCTATAAAGCTCCCCCTTAATAGGCGGAAAACCTGGGGTTTGAGCGTGATCTACTGCAAATCACTTCCCTGCATTAACGTTGTCCAAGAAACAGTACAGTCTCTATCACGTACTGAACCCGAGACCCTTCATGGGTTGTAGTGGTACAGGTTTTTTAAAATAAAATATATCTCATTAATATAAAGGAAACACGAACACTTTTTTCTCTTATATATAATATAAATATAAGGTTTATAATAAATATATAATAGAAGGTTTCATTCCCACAGAACCAAAGCATTCGAGCGTTCCTTCCTCGCCCGCTCCACCATTTTGTGGAACTCACTCCCTCCTTTCATCCGCCATGCTTCTTCACTGGCTTCATTTAAATCCTTGCTTTTTCAACATCTCTTGACATCCCAAAAAGATGCTCTCCTAGCAGGTCAATCTTCCGCTTAAATAAATTAGTATTGAATAATCTATTTCGTTTTGTTTATTTTCCCCAAAGAAGATATAGACTATGTAAATACTTTATTGCATGCTATCCCATCCATTTATTTTATTTAGTAATTTTTTTATTAACTATTTTATTAATTTTGTTTATAATTATTTTTATTTTTGATAATTAGTTAAAATCCTGTCAAGTCTCGTAATTTTTAGTTATTTCATTTCTATTTTTATTATATTTTTGTCACTTTTAATTACTTCATGATTCGTAATATTATATAACCATCTGGCCAGATGTATATTATGTTTTATTTTTTTTGTTCATGATAGTATTGCTAAAGGGACTTGGTCCCAGAATAAAGTTTGTTTTCTGTTCTATTATGTATATATATAAAATCTATTATCTATTATGTATAGATATAAAACCTCCTGGTGATAAGGCTAAATATTTAAGATACATACTAATTTTTCTGTATTATTTTAATTTGTATGTATCTTGTATATTTAGTCCTAAAGAAGCATTGCAATCTGATTCATTGGCTTAATATAAATAGTTATATATTAAATATAATTATTATATATAATTATTAATTATTATATACTTATTAAATATAATTATTTCTGACCTCCACCCGGACCGTTTTCTTCCTCTAAAAATTATATCGATTTAGTACTATTTAGAGACCTGTTAACCTAGACATCATTTCTCTTCAAATGTATGTGAATTATTCAAGATGTCCTCACGGTGTGAAACGCGGATGATGACACGTGAACGTATTATGTCGTCCGTCCTTTGCAAGCGTCCTAAATTATTCAAAAGATGTCAGCCGCTGAATTGTTTGTCCCGTATCGATTTCCCTCTCGGACGTAACAACTTATCGGGCGTTTGTCCCTTGACTTGTCATGTTACGAAAATACGGGTATTATCATCACTTTCAATATTAAATAGCATAATTTGCGAGTGGCAGTATCCGTGAGTAAATGATTTACAATGGTTTGTTTTTTATGGAAAGCGGGGCTGCGCAATAAGTAGAGCGCTGAACTGCTATGCTGAAGGTCCTGGATTCAAATCCAGCTTTAACTAATAAATTAAATGGATAAAATTAAGATTAAATGGACTTTGAGAGATTTGCAGGCCCTCCTGGGGCTCACCCAGCCACTAAAAAAAATTTAACTCAACAAACCCATGAAGGTTCTGGTGTTCAGTACATTGTAGAGACATTGTTCAGTAATGTTGCCAAGACAATGAAGGTAAGTGTTTTGCTCTATACACACAACTGCCAAGTTTTTCTTGTAATTAAAGAAACCAATTCATAGAGGCTGAGAGACTTCAGACCCTCCCTTAGCAGTAGATGTTAACAGATTAATTATTTTAGTTGTTACTGCCGGATTTGAGTCGGGAATCTTCAGCTTTGCAAGTTGAATTACCACATACCTGGAACTCTACTCTATAAACTGAAAAAAATCTGTACTACAGCCCAAGAGTCTTGGATTCAGTACATGATAGAGACTTTACTGTTTGTAAAACAATGTTTGTACAGGGAAGTGCTTTCCCTCTAAGAACGCTACCCACTTTTAAGGGGCTAGGTGGGCCCCAGGAGATTCTGTACATCTCACTCGGTATATCCGTAACTGTTATTATTATGTTTACATTTATCATGTTCCGTAGCATGTTATCACTATGTTAACTGTAAATAATTAAACTGCCACAGACAAATATGAATCCGGAACTTTCAGCATTGCAACTCAGTACTCTACACATTGAGCTACCACGTTCCTGGTGCTCACCCAATCTCTATAAAATGGATTAATAATCACTCATATCACAATAATAATCATAATCATAATAATCACCCAATCTCTATAATCTGGGCAAAATCACATCCCTGCACAATCGTTGTGTTAGAAATAGAACAGCCACTACCATGTATTGAACAAAGACTTTCGTGGGTTGTAGTGGTAAAAGTTTTTTTCTTTTACTTTGTTCCATTGCACAATCATACATATTTGTTATTATTTGTTAATCCGTTAACTTATAGGAATACAGTTTTTTTTAAATACTACACAATAAATGCTTTCTTGTCATATTTTCATATGTGTTTAATATATATATTCTTACAATACTCTGCAAAAAAGATGATTTATATATATATATATATATATATGTATATACATCATTTTTTTTGCAGAGTATTGTAAGAATATATATATTAAACACACATATAAGCATTCATTCCCTGAGTTATATGAATATGAATGTAAATTAATACACTGACTCATCACATTAAAATAATAAAGCACGTACTCTGCATAAAACCAAAATTACTTTTCTCATTACTAGCCTAATTAACGAAAAAGCCAGATCATTAACGAAGGGGCCTTCATTAAATAGAGTGATCTTTATAAATGTTCTTTCACTAATTAGAATCCTTCCTAGATTTTTTTTTAAACAATTAAAAATGAATTTAATAATATCCTTTGCTCCTACTTTTTTATTAATTGTCTGCGTTTTTAATTAATAAAAAAGTATATATAATTTATCTTTTTATGGCTTTATTAAATATTCGCTAAATCTATTCTTTATCTATGAACTGTAATGACCATATAATTCACTGTTCTGGTAGTTTTGGTTTTCGAAAATGTTGAAAAAAAAGTTGGATTGAAAAGTGTTCAAGAATCATAAGCTGGCCTATGTTTGCACAGTTTTATTCAGTATTAAATTAAACTCTAAAGAGTTATCTATCATTACGAGTTATAATAATAGTTAATATTAATTCAAACGAAAAAAGAGGAAAAACAATCAAGGCTTGCTTTTGTTTTGTAGATAAATTATTTATTGTATCAAGGGTGCAAATCTACTCTTGGATCAGCCTCTATAAAGTGGGTACTTGGGAGAAACCAGGGTACTTTGGAACCCGTTCAACCGTTACTATTTGCTGAACAATAGCCTTCATGTATTTTTTTATTATCTTTCAGCCCCGATATTACTTTGGTCACAACTTTTTCCAAAAAGATTTAATTACAAATGTAAAAAAATAATTTTACAAATTAATTAAATTAAAACTAAAACATTGAAAAATTAAAAGAGACCTTACATAAATGTTAAGACCGTGCAAAAATCCCAAGGAAAAGCCATTTAGTCTCCAAGCTAAATCAGAAATTGAAATTATCTGTCCAAATCTAAGAGGACAAATAATTTTAATTTTTGTATTTTTGTTGCGGTCTTAAAATTAAAACTAAAACATAATTCAAGTACCATAAAAAATGAGTAAAAACTCCAAAAGAGACTTCTTCTTTTGCATCACCCTTTAGTGCCTTTCAGCTTAGGGGAGCGTCTACCAGGATTTCCAATGTTCCCTGTTACTTGCATGATTTCCGGCTTGGCGTATATTCTTGTTTCTTTTTTCCCACAGACGATCGAGGTACGGCGTTCTCGGTCTGCCACGGGGTCTTCTACCATCGGGGACATACTCCATAGACTTCAATGGATCCCTGTGATCTGATCATCCATTCTGACGACATGTCCAAGCCATTTAAGCTGCCAAGTCTCAAGGACATCCTTCATCGGGGGAACCCCCAACTCCTCGCTGATTCTCTCATTGCGAATGCAGTCACGTCTCGTTTTCTCTGCGATCCTTCGGAGAAACCTCATTTCTGCTGCACTTTCCTCTCCAGTTTGCCCATCAGCACCCAGCTTTAAGCCCCATATAGGAATGTACAGGTGCACTGCCTTAAATCACCTGCCTGTTGTTTCACTCCTCTGCTCACTTCTCTCTTCCCGACCACAGTATTGCAGATCTGGTACCAAAAGAGACATGAAATAGTAATTACAGTGAAATAGAGTTGTTTGGAGAACTTCTCATAGTAAGGTTGCTATTTGGTTTATTTGATGAGTCTGTGTGGACTGTTGATGTGAGAAATGCTGCAGTTCATGTTGTTTGACGTAATTTTTCTTTTGGTGTATTTCCTAATAATACCTGAATTGGCGAAACGTTGACTAGTTGGTGTTTTCCAGTATCCTGTGGCCTTAAGGCCTTGTTATTTATAAACTTTGGGAATATTTCCCTATTGCATTCTAAATGATTTTAGAATCATATTTTAAAAATCTCTATTCATAGCTATAGCTCATGTTAGTAAGGAATGTTTTCCTGATCCTTATATTAATTATTAATTATTAATCTAGTTAGAAAATACTGAGATTAAGTATACATTACAATCAGTATTTTTTCATAAATATGTGGATTCATTATGAAATCATATTGTGCCGTGATTCGCATTCCATTTAAATGTATTTATATCTACACCTGTACCACTACAACCCGTGAAGGGGTTTAGGGTCAAGTACTGGACAACGGTTTTGCAGGGAGGTGATTTGTCCTTGATCACGCTCAACCGCCAGTTTTTTCCCTTTATGTTGGGACCCAATTCATAGAGGCTGTGTGAACCCCAGGAAGGTCCTAGATCCCATATGATCCATCTCCGGCCGCTAACAGACTAAATAAAAGTCTTGCAAGCAGCGGAATTTGAACAAAATGTATTTATCCTTGATTATAATTCCCATAGTTTTAATATTTATTCAGTCCCTAAATTTTCGAGAACGACCAAAAATGTCTTTAAGGGATGAAGATATATTCGTAGTAAAGGGGTGAAGTTGTCCCTTGGCAGTACTTAATGTTATTTATTGCCGATTACAGAATCCTTAAGGGTAGTATATGCGCAATCTATTAAAAACGTCGGGACATTTTGAATTATGTTGGACCAACTGAATAATATCGCGTATTTGGATAATATTTCACGAGAATAAAGACATTATTCCTCTTAAAATAGGCCGTTGACTTCATTCTGAAATAAAATTCCTAGAGTATATACAATTTTTCATGTCGTTTTCCTGTTCTTATGATTAAATATTAATCTAAAAAGAAGACAGAATAATGTCATAGATGAAAAATTGAGTTAAGCCTTCAACTTCAATTGTATTGGTAAAAGCTTTTTAATTCAGGAACAACATACCTGATATTCAATTTTCAACAATTTTTTTTTTAACAAAGTCATATTTTTAGTTGTATTACAGAATTAAACTTTACACACATTTATTACACAATTTAATTTCGTAAATAATTATTTAAATGAATCATTGTTAAGATTGACTTCTAATAAATAAACTAGTGTACTTAATGAAATATTTTAAATATTTAATAATGTATAGGATCCGCTGAAATTGCCAAAATATTTAACCAGTTTATACAAATCCGATTAAATCGCCCAATGTGATAAACATTAGAAAATATACAACACGCTTTAATGTCAGAGAAGAAATAGTTGACTGAAACTTCTAATGTAAGGAAGAAACATTTGGGGGTGCAGTCAATTAAAACACCATAATAAGTGCATACTTATTTATTGTGTGCCGACGTTTCGACCTACATTGCCCCTACATTACTCCGAAGATGGCCTACATTGTAGGTCGAAACGTCGTCACACAATAAATAAGTATGCACTTATTATGTTGTTTTAATTGACTGCACCCCAACTATTTCTTCCTTACAAAACACGCTTTAATAATTGTTAATACGAAAAAAAGGAAGACCACGCTCATATATAAGTTTTTCCTCTAATTTTGATTACCCACTTTATTGGTGCTGGGTGAGCCCCCTTAGAGAAGTAAAGAAAATAACTTTAAATTTATTAATTAATCTCTTTAATAAAATCGTAGTCATACCCGATCGTATACTTCGCTAAGGTATATTAAACCCTCATAACTGTGAAGTATTGAGGGTCCTGTATTACTGATGCCGTGTGCAGTTCTGTTATATCAATGAGAAGTTTATGAATGTATGATTGTGAATATGTATAATGTTTGTAGTACAGAAATAATTTTTTAAAAAACCTGTACAGCTGCAACCCATGAATCATCTTGAGTTTAGTACATACTAAAGACTGTATTGTCTCTAGAACAGTGCAGGCAGGTAATTTGTCCGACTTCACCTCCAATCGTCAGGATTTACTCCCAATTATGGGTATCCACTTTATAGAGGCTGGGTGAGCCCCAGTAGATTACAGGGAGCATATGGGGCTCGAAATAATTAAATAAATAGCTATAAATAATAATATTAAACATGAATGGTAATTATTCCTCAGGTTGTCGCTTCGAGTTGAGTCACAATAAGTTTTAAATTTTCATTCGTTTCCCTTTTAATATTTTCCAAGAATACAAGTTATCATGAGCTTTAGTATGGAAAAGAGGATGTGTTATTATAGGAAATGTGTAAACTTTGGTGATCATTTTATCTAGAAATGAACGTTTCTACAAACATATATCTTATTAACTTCAAAATGTGAGTTGAAACTTTTATTTCTTGATGCAATAATCACCAAAATCCACTCATTACTCGTAATTACATTCATACTTAAGCTCACGACAATTTGTACTTTTGGAAAATATTAAAAATTAAACGAATAAACAGTTAAAACTTGCTGTACAACCTGCGGAATAATTTACCCTTACGTTGGTTTTTTTTCGTATTTATGCATATACTTATATATGTATATATATATATATATAAAAATATATACATGTATATATATATATATATATATATATATATATATATATATATATATATATAAAAATATATATATGTATATATATATATATATATATATATATATATGTTTCTAGTCGTTTATAATCCATTAGTCTTTTGTCGTCCTTTGAATCTGGTTCGTGTATAAAGCAAAGACAGGTTTTTCCGACCAACAGCAAGCAAAGAAAAATCTTCCTGGAAGTGATGTGTTTGTTCCGGTGGGAAAATCCAGCCATTTTAGCTCATTCTTCTCTAGGGAAAGAGTTCAATATTGGAATAGTACAGTATTTTATAAAGATATACATCACAAACATATACGTCCCATTTTTTATATTTAGTATAAAACTGTAATTTTATTTATTTATTTTAACATTTAGCATGCTATGATTTTATCAGGTTAGTGGTAACAAATTTATTAATTCGTAATTAATTTTAATTAATAAATAGTTTGTTTGTTTCGTTTAATTATGGCTAATCGGATGATGCTGTTGTGAAAGCCCTAAGTTTTGCCTATCCAAGTTTAATTAGTTTCTGCAAATCATGCCAGAATCTAATAACAAAGGTACATTTGCATAACTAATTAATCATTACACAAAGATCTGAACATAACACTCGTGCCTGACACAATCAAGAAAAACTGCAAAAAATTTCATGACTCACTTGGTGGACACCCAAACTTACTGGTCCAACTACAAACTTTACTGACAGAAGCTTTAAAGGAGACTGAAAAGCCTCTGGAGGAGGGATCAACTGCAGTGAGATGAACCACGTGATGAGTGTATGTTGAATTTTCAAATTCTGGAGTATTTAGCAGCTGTTTTTATCTAACCCCATTCAGCTGGGGTCGAGTAACCTTCCTTATGATTCATTAGTTGAATTTGAGCCTTGGAGGCGGTGGGATGTTTCTTGGGTGCATTATTCATGTTTTGTTTTGCTGTTATTCTCTTTCTACCCTAAGGATGCCTAAATAGGCGAAATATTAGACAGATAATTTCAATTTCTGTTTTGTTTGGAGACTTAAGGGCTTTTCGTTGGCATTTTTCTTCACGGTCTTAACATTTATGTAAGGTTTCTTTAAAAAAAAAAAGTAGTACATAGAGTAGAAAAGAAAAATAACTTTATTCTAGCACAAAGTCCCTTTAGAATAGTGAACATGAACAGAAAAGGAAATGTTATATATATCTGACCAGAAGGCTACATGAGAACACAAATCGTAAAATATTTGAAAAGTGGCAAAAACAAATTAAAATGAAATAAATAAAAAGTTATTTAAAAAGTGACAAGATATTAGGCAATTATAGAGAATTAATACATTAACAACAAAAGTTAAATGTATGAGCCAGTAATATTGATGAATAGTTTATTTCCACAATGTATGTCTTCTTTATGAAAAAAAAAAGACTAAGCAACAAAATCAATTATTCAATACTGATTAATTACTAAATGACTAACCTGGTTAGAGAGCATATTTTCGGGAGGCCAGAAGATGTTTGAAAAGCGAGCATTTATAGGTAACAGATTTGTTGTTGTTCATTTAACGTCACTTTATGCTGCTATGGCTAATTGGACGATGCTACAGTAGGAGCTCTAAATTTTGCCTATCCAGGTTTAATTAGGATAGGGAATTTTAACGAGTATCTGGCATCCTACTGGCTCGGGACCCCCGTTTCACGTCCCTTCCGAAGGACGGCGTAACTAAGGATTTTTTACTCCCTTAAAAAAATCCAAGGGCCACCTGCCGGGCTACGAACCCGCGATCTTGGGTTCAGTAGTTTGTTACGCTAACCACTAGACCACAGGTGACCTTTAGGTAACAGATTGGCTATGTTAAATATCCTAGGATAATAGCTTGATTAAGTGCTCTATTCAATTCCAGACATCATTAAAACTGTATTCGCGCAGGCACAGCATTGTGTAATGGATTTATGAGCAGGGTGTGAGCTGCATACTCAGCATTCCGAATGCTGCAGCTCAGTAATCAGCCGTCCTATTGCAATTTATGATGGCGGAAGAATTAGATTATGCACTTCACATATATCAATACTATTTCTTAGGCTGGACATTAGCAAACTATATCAGAGCATTATCAAATAAATTAATTAATTTTTAAGTTAATGTAAACTGGACTATAAATCTTTTGATTTTTATATTCCAGTCATCTAGTCTTCTTAAATTGTATAATTCTTTAAAACGTTTCGACAACTAAATGTCATTATCAATCATTTAAAACAATTTGTCTGTATTGTTACAATAATTATACATAACTTTAAAAAAGTTACATGTCCATACATCTCTTAAATGTATATTTATTAAACATTTTCTTAATATATCCATCCTCCGTGGTCAAGTTATTAATATTACACTTATATATTTATGTAATATATATATATATATATATATATATATATATATATATATATATATATATATATATAATATTATAAAATGCATAGGTTGACTAAGATGGGCTTGTAATGTTGATGGATAGTTTATTAGTACTTAAGGTAAAAATAGAAAGGTATTGTTGAGTAAAAAGTTATTGGATTTCTTACGAAATGTCCGTTTTTATTATTTGAGCCGTTTATTTTGAAAGTGGCCTACCTCCATTTATCTTCAAATGGAGATATTTAAGAGTTTGCGTTTCAATGAATTTAAAAATATACATAGAGGATACTAATGAGTCATACTGCTTAAGTGTGTCTAAGGGTGTTAAATTTATGGTTGCTATTAAAATTGTAACAATTATTAAGTTAATAATGTGCGTTTTCTTATCAAGAATGGAGTTAGGCCACTTTCAAAATTAACAATCAGATTCATTATAAAATTTGAAGGTACCCAAGTCCATTCAACATAATTTAAGATTGAAAATCAATTTATTTGACATATTATTAAAACACTTCGGAAACACAATTTATGCGATTCAAAACATTTTTTAATTAAAGAACATATAAAATTATAACATAAACAAACATAAATTTATAACAAATCAATTTAATATTCATCTACATTTTGCTCGTGTGAAAGGGATTTGAAGAAATCATGATGTTCCGGTGGTATATATCACAAAAGGTCAATCATGTCCTTGAATTTTGCTGTTGTAATTTGTCTGATATTTTTATTGAGTGGTGTCAATACAATGTTTTCGAATTTTCTTGGTCTACCCCGACGTGGTAATAAATTTAGGACTTTCAAATTTTCATTCTCATTCATTGATGTCTTATAGAAAATTTTATATGGTTCATTTCTAACAAAACGCATATTTGTAACCAGTTTACTGATTCTCCATCAGAATTCTTTACCCTTTTAAAAATTGCGTCTTCTAATAATTTTGTTGATACAAAAACTTTTTGTCTCATTTCATTTACAATAAAATTATTACCTTTCCGACCCTTCACCACTGCTTTCAGACATTATCAATAGTAAATATCTTGATATAAGTATAAAATAAATAGAGTTAGGCCACTTTCAAACTACACGGTTCAGTTATTGAACTAATTCTGAAAACTTATCGT
The DNA here is from genome assembly GCA_037127475.1 of Arma custos. Taxonomy (NCBI): domain Eukaryota; kingdom Metazoa; phylum Arthropoda; class Insecta; order Hemiptera; family Pentatomidae; genus Arma; species Arma custos. The sequence goes on from CM073765.1 coordinate 36,535,930, forward strand.
ATTTGCTCGGAATATCAGCAACCTGAAATGCTTCACTGATATATAATGTGAAGTTGTACATGTAACCATGGTAACTGGCAAAAAAATTGAAAAACGGAGTTAGGCCACTTTCAAAATAAACGGCTCATTTCTAAAATTCAAACTGGAATTAGTGGAATTCTGTTTTATATATATATATATATATATATATATATATATATATATATATATATATATATATATATATATATATATAAATAAGTTTACTGATTGTTACAAAATGTTGATGATGATTAATATTATTAATCCTTTTTTTATTTTATAGTATTTACTATCACTAAAATTGAAAGAAAATTGTTTAGTATGTCATGAAATATTAACATAGAAACAGGCAATTTTCGTGCAAGTTTTTTTTTACTCTACCACTGAGTCACTCCGCTCCCCTATTCTTGGGGCTCGCTAAGCCTTATTATTATTATAGCCGTTTTACTAAACAGCCCTTCCTTTGAAAACTGGTATTTCGTATGAAACGACCCAATATTATGTTATTTAGTAACAAAACGGGCCCTGATGGAAGACTCTGTAGCAGTTTACTAAATGGAGTTTGTTCTCCCCGATCCTGTAAAATAGATTTCCGTCGGTTTGGAACAACCTCCCCTCACTAAAACCCCCCACAACCCCGACCCTTCTAAACCCCGAGCCTTCTCATTTACAGGTTGAAAAGGGAAGGATCAATTCCTTTTCTGAGAGGCAAGTTAATTAGGTTAGTTTCTTGTAACTGCTCTATCGATTTCGGGGGAGAGAGCCCTTAGCAATGTATTATTCTTGAATAAATATCAAGTTCATCGTTTAAATATCATCAAGGAAAAATGTCTCGGTTTTAATTCAAATGTGGCGATTGTTTAGCATTCTTTTTTTTTTTTTTAGTGAGTTTCGATTATCTGAACTTTTGATCCACACCCGACAACATTAGTTTGGACAATGGGGTTTCAACAATTCAAAAAAAAAACTGTACCACTAAAACCCTTGAAAGGTCTGTCCTGTTTTTTGGACAGCGGTTTGTGCGGGGAGGAAATATTTCCTAGATCACGCTTAACCGCTAGTTTCTTCTCTTTATAGAAGCTGTCTGAGTCCTAGGAATGACCTACATCCCATAGGATCCATCTCCAGCCAGATTAAATATAAGTCTGCCAGAGGGCGGTATTTGAACCCAGCAAGGTATTGCGCTCTGAGGTACTCCGCTCCCTTAAATAAATCAGGGCACAACATAAAGATTTAATTGAAAAGGAACGCAACTCACATCAACAGCACAAAAATACTAACACTCACATGTTCACCATTAGGTTATTACCTACACATTCTCCCTAGAGAAGCCGGTAGCATCCACATTTTAAGACATTTCTGATTCCTTATTTAAAATTTTAATAAATAATCTATAATTCATATATCATTTAACGCCATTTTATGGTACTATGGCTATTCGGAAGATGCTGCAGTGGGAGCTAAATTTTTCCTATCCAGGTTTAATTAGGATAAGGATTTTTAACAGTGATAACAAATCAACAAGGATTTGTTACTCCATTTAAAAAATCCTAGGGTCAACTGCCGGGCTGTGAATCTCGGGCATTGCCGGTTGTTATCTTGACCACTACACAACCCAATTTTAAGAAATGAAGTTCAATTTATACATTATTGCAGTTTACAAGTAATTAAGGAACATCACACTCTTTTTATTTGTTTTTTTCATTCCGGGTAGATAAATCTACGCTCCTTTGTAGTTGTATTATACATCAAATGTTTTTGTTTGTTGTTTTTTTAATTCATTCCATTTCAACGAAGATTGAGCTTTGACAAAAGGGTATACCAATCTGTTTTCAACACCGGTATTTGTATTACGGACATTCAATACCTTACTTAGACCTTATAGACCTTGAGATCTTGAGACACCTCATTTAATAGGGTTCAGACAAGATGAAATATAGCATGAAAAGAGAGAGGATACTAACTACATAAGGAGTATATCATCAGGATTGGAGGCACGTCTTCCAGTCATCCCTCCTTTCTTAGCTAGCGGCAACATCTGACAGGGATCCTATCACACTCCAAAGCCTCAACAAATAGCTTCTCACCTCAACGCTAACAGAGTATTCCTTACCGTATATGAATATATATATATATATATATATATATATATATATATATATAGAAGTAACTCAGTGGTAGAACACTGATTTTCCATGCCGAAAATTCTTGTTCAAATCCCGCTACAGGCAAGACTTTTATTTTGTCTGTTAACACCCGGAGATAGATCATATAGGATCTAGGACCCTCCTGGGGCTCACTCAGCCTCTTTAAAATGGGTACCCAAAATAAGAGGTCAAAACTTGGCGGTTGAACGTGATGTAGACTTAACAAGCTTGATCATCGTGAACTTAAAAAAAAATCTATTCGTAAAATAAGTACAAGTTACAACATCAATGGCTTTAGCGCTAAATACAGACTCTGAGCTAGACTCTAACTAACGCTAACTCTAACTAGCTCTAACTCTAACAGACTAGCATAATCGCTAGGAGAATACAGCAAAGGTCTAGGAACAGGAGGGGTTTTCAGGATGCTTAATCGGAAGGCCTGAGTAAGGGATATGTGTAGCATTTTCTAATGAATGAGATTGCCTTTTAACATAGGACAAATAACCTCTCTGCACAATCGTTGTCCATGAAACTGTACTGCCGTCTCTACCATGTACTGAACCCCGGAACTTTCACGGGTTGTTGTGCTACAGGCTTTTTTGTTTTTATCATTTATAAAAGACATTGATTTTTATCAACTCTAGAGTTGAAAGAAGGGCAATCGACTAGTTACATAGTTTTTCATGCAATTTATTGTAACTTTTTATGTATAGTTTTTATTTTACTAATTACTGGCTTTAAACTTAATATTATATGTTTATAAATTATTCATGAATGTTTTAGTTGTAGAAATTAGTGTATAAAAACTTTATTTATTTTTATATTTGTTAAATTTTACTATTAATTATTTATTTTATTTTATAATTTATGATTGCAAATTTATTTATTATTTTATTTTCACATGCACCTGCGCAATTGCGCATCCAGCAAATTTGATCCAAGTGTTTCCTCTTTGCTTTTGTACAGAAACATCGAGTTTTGGAATAAAATATCAATAGCTGAGCAGGTCTCTTGGCCAATGTCTTTTTAATCTTTTTTTTTTATCAAGTCCAGGTAACAGGGAATAGTAAAGCGGAAGAACGAGTGGGTTTGGGTGATATTGTGTCGATGAGTGTAGTATTATGTATTTGTTATGAATATATGATTTTATGGTGGGAATGTTCATGTCGTTGTGTATGGTGTGGAACGAAATATACTACGGTTCATTAACATTTTTTCTGAGAATTTTGGGCTGTGTCGTTTATATCTTGTGTAGGTGGACTTGTTTTGCTGAACCCCAAAGTTCTGCTCCATATGTCCATATGTGAAGATCTGTATGTAGTCCAGAAGGTGTGATAGTTGTTTGTTGCGTCTAGTCAGTTCTCATGACAATTCCTGTTGAAAGGAATGTAAATATAAATTAAAAGACTTGGTGATAGGAGCCCGTCGTTGGCATTGGTAATGTTACTAGTAGCTTCAAGGAAAACCGCAGAGAAAAAAAGGAATAATTGTTGACGATTAAATACGATTGTGAAATTCGATCACAATCCAGCACAAATAAAAACGAGTAATATGGCATACGAAGTATCAATAATAATAGCAATAACTAACCTAGTTTATTTTATCGTCGAGGAGCCTGGAGGCTATTTTGTTTACTTTGAATAGATGCAGGTAACACCATATTAGCATATTGCCATTCAATCATATTAGCCCAGCGATGGAGGCCACGTATCCTCGTGACAACTGGTCTCCTGAATATTTATGTCCCTCAGGAGAAAGGGTGACAGGGCGATACCCCCCGGTACTGGGTTTCCTCCAACCTGGAGGGCCAGTGGCTGATTGCAGTCAGATGACTGGGCGATGGGGGCGCCAACTCCTTACAACAGCTCATATTAAAAAAGTTCATATTAACATATATATCAAACTCATTTATTAAAAATATATCAAAGATTAAAGATTTATTATTTATTTACTACATTAAGGCTGACTGTTTAGCTTGTTTAAAACTATTTTAACGAATAGTATTACGAAGAAGAAATACTCGATGCTGTTCAGTTATCTCCTACTACCAGTACCAGAAGATTGCCACATTGTTTCGATGTTTACCAGCGTATGGCGAACTTTACGCGAACAACAATTGTCCATTTCACGTATTGAGTAGGCGGGATTATTTACCATAAGATTATAACAAGCGCAGAAATTTCTCACAGTGGTTAATTCGACAATGTACACGAGATCTTAACTTCCTGAACTGCAATTTTGTTACTGATGAATCTTGCTTTACAAGAAACGGGATTCTTAATTTTCGAAATACCCATACTTGGGCTGAAGAAACCCTCAAACGACTGCTGTTGGACATTACCAACATACCTTTTCTTTAAATGTCTGTTGTGGTCTTCTAGGCGACATCATCAGCGCCTTATTTTTGCCACTTAGGCTGTCAGGTAAATCTTACTTGCATTTTTTGCAAAATAATCTTCATGAACTCCTAGAAGATATTCCGCTAGGCATTAGGCAAAGGCTATGGTTTATGCATGACGGTGCTCCAGCTCACTTTTCTCATAGTGTCACTGATTATTTAAATGCAACTTATCAAGACGAAGTGGACCTGCTAAATGGCCACCAAGATCTCTGGATTTAACGCCATTAGGTTATATTGTGTGGAGCTGGATGAAGTCTATGGTTTATTCTGCGGCAGTTGGCACGCAAGAAGAGCTAAGAAATCGGATCGTGGAAGCCGCAGTAACTATCAAGCACCATCCTGATGCTATACGAAGAGCCAGAGAAGCATGGATTCGTCGTGAATGTTGCATTGATATCTGTTTAATAAATGAGTCTGAGATATATGTTAATATGAACTTTTGTGTTAGAGAAGACATGCCTATAATAGTGCCGTGCAATTCCGAAACACCCAGTATATCACTATATTGATATATGTATTATTACCTTTTATATATTTATATATATTTTTCTTAACTGTTTGTATTTCAAGTTTTTCCAATTCTTGAGCTTCAGTCAAGAATTGTTTAATAATTTACAATTTTTGTTTATTCATTTTATGTCAGCTTATCAGCTATGGCTTATAGGATAGATGCTACACTGTGGATCTTAAATTTTATCTACCCATTTATAATTGGTAAGGAGGTCTTTCAGGAATACCTTACACCACACATGGTCGGGACCTTCATGTTTACGCCCCTTCAGAAGGACTACATAGGAAAGAATTTTTTCTTCCTTTAATGAATCCTAAGACCTGCCGAGCTGCGAACCCGCGTTATTGGGTATAAAAAGCTGTTATGCTAACCACTACACCATAGATGTAGATCCCATTAACAATAGTTAAACAATTATTGACTAACTCTCAAGAGCCGGAAAAACTTAAATATATTTATAATTTATTTTTTTAATTTTTTATAATTATTATAATTTTTAAATATTTTATTTTGAAGAGAAAAGATATGAGATGCGAGGATAGCTCAAGTGGTAGAGTGCCACGACGGAAAACGGGTTCGAACCCGGTCCTGGACATATCTTTTCTCTTCAAAATATAATATTTAAATATGCTCGTATTTAGTTTCAATCATTATTACTGTCAAACCTCAAACAATGTCAGTCAAGAGTTGTTCTCAACCAGATTCGGCGACTTAGCTAATATAGTTTTCAATATAACTTATATGTTTTTTTTGTTTTTCTAGTCTCCAATGTGGTTGTAGGTAGCCAATATCCTAAGTATTAACATAATATTAATTTAATTAGTCAAATATATTTAAACTACGTGACGTTGTTACAGAGGTAGACATCAACGGAACATGCTTCTTTCACGAACAGTGCGAGATGCGAGTGCAGCAGACGGAATGCCGGGACAACAGGTGTTCCTGCAGGTTCGAGATGAAGCCTTCCCTTAACAAGAAGAACCAAATCGAGTGTATTGGTGAGTATGCTACGTTATATAAGACATACTTAAATATTTAATTGAACAATTTTAGTAATGAATATTTTTAACTGAAAACAAAACAACTATGAGGAAAAACTACGTTCTACGGGAACGTGTCGGGTATCGATAATTATCTCCTTTTTATATTTGTTATTTAATTGTTGAATTTTTTTCTTTTCTTTTACAGTTTTGGTTAATTGTAATTTGGGAAATTGCCTTAAAGCTGAAATTGTCTGGCTTTTATTTGAATTCATAGCCGGCAAATTCGCTTAGATCGATGGTTAGCAGATTACTGTTACGAGCCCCATCTTACACAGGCACGGGATTAGGACGGATCCCACAAGTTTCAATAAGCAAATATCCATTGAGATATACAACCTTAAAAGCCAGAGCGGTTGGAACTTAAAAAGATGGATTACTCAAAAACATCAGGATTCTTGTGGAAGAGAGAACGAAGCATGTGCATGGGGGAGGGAAGAAGAAGGCAAAATTCGGAGAGAATGAAGGATTATTGGAGGAGTAGAAAGAAGGAGCGAAAACTATGATGTGTGCGCGGTCCTTTGTTGGTGGGTTCAAGAAATATAAAAATAAAATAATAATTATAGAATGATAAAATAAACAAGTGAGGTATGGTTCACTGGCACGAACACGAACCCCTGAAGTGGACTGAGGGAAGGAGGCGAAGGCAGTTGGAATGGCGTGGTCCTTAGATGGCCGAATGCAAGAAGAAGAAGAAGAAATAAAAATAAATTATCACAAGATTCGTAACGTATTTATCAGTTTTGATGCAGATTAGAATTAACACATCTCACTTTAACAGCCTTAAATACTAACCAATAAGAAATATCCCATTACTTCAAATTATTTGAATTAATATGTTTCTAATACACGTTTGTTTCGCAGAATGGTTCTTTTTTTTTCAGTTTTCCATAAGCTGCTGAGATGATATTTGCCACCTAAAAAAAATTATGTGATTTACCCAAGTTTATCTTAAAAATGTACCTTAATTAACATCTTAAATTGTTTTATAATTTATTAATTGTATTAATCATTTAATGCGGCAGCGGACAACGTACCCTGGGAGCCGGAGAGATACGTAGACCCTACCATGATCGGAGTCCTCGTGGGAATGGCTCTTATGTTCGTCATCATCTGTGTTGTCCTCCGTCTATTCAGCAAGTCAGTAACACATCACCCCTCAAAAACATATATAAATATATGATTTTCTTTTCAAATTCGTTTTATTTTACGCACTATTATCTGTTTTCATCCAAGATTTCTTCATTAATCTTATTTCTTGTAAGTCTCGCTTCTTGATACTAATAATTCTGACCCACCAAAGACTTGCGACACCTAGCGGCCTGTGAATGAGTTACATAATTTGTTTTATAACTTTAGTTAGAATTCCATTGATATAAGAATAATATTTAACGAAAAATTTGTTTGAAAGTTGTGCAATCGATAATAATAACTTAAAACATCAATAACTGGTTGAACTTTTCGTTTCCCCTAAAAGATATTATTTGTCATTGTTAAATCTCTTGTTTTACGAAATCATTTAAAGTAAAAATTATCTGACTATTGTTGAACTTTTGTTGAAGTGATCTTCCCACACTTTGACAATTGTGTCGCATATGAGCAGGTTGAAGACATTCAGGAATTGCTCGTTCCTGTTTGCCTTTAGAACAATGAGGCTGTCTCGTGTGTCTAATCTCTTTGACGAGTTAAAATGGCTCTTCCCTTACATGCCTAGACGATATTTCCTCCAAATTACAGGAAATGAAATCTCACCGTTCCTTTCCAACCCATTTATCTGTTGCACAATGCAGAACTCATTCTCCCCTAATATCCGCCATGCTTCTTCCCAAACCTATTCAAATCCATGATTTTCCAGCACCTCCTCAATTCCCAAGCAGCTGCTCTCTAATCATTTCTAATAACTGGCTCATATTTCATTAGTAACTGGTGATTTTTATTCTTTAGTTTCTTTTCTTCTAATTCAATTATTTTTATATTACGTTGTTTTGTCTTGCTTTTTTAACTTGCTTATTGATTTATGTACTTTTATAGAGATACTTATGTAAATGCTTTATGATTTTTTAGTATGTAGCCTTTTGGTTTGATGTATTTTCTATCTTTGCCGTATTCATTTATTATTCTAAAGGTATCTGGTCCCAGAATAAAATTATTTTTCTATTCCATGTAATTATATATTAAATACTCTTTTAGGTTTCCACTGCAACTATAGGGTTGGCAACTAAGTCATTGCCGTTTTTGTCGATAGATTCACTCTACACTTTCTTTTGTTTTGTTAACGTGGCCAGAGCATCTAACCTATATTTTTTTCTTACTGTATGGACTTCTACGTTTAATTAGTAAAACAATTTTTTTGATTAGTTCTTTAGTTTTGTTTTTATCCCAATTTAAAAATGGAAGAACAGGACGTGTATTTCCGACACATTTTATTGTATTACTTCCGAAAAGGCAAGAACGCATCGCAAGCACAAAAGAAGTTATGTGCCGTATATGGAGATAAAGCCTTAAAAGAAAGGCAGTGTCGAAATTGGTTTGAAAGATTTCGTTCCGGTGATTTTTCACTGAAAAATGCACAACGATCTGGCCGCCCAGTCGAAGTGGATGAAACCCATATCAAGGCCATTATCGATTCAGATCGTCACAGCACAACACGAGACATTGCAGAGAAGCTCAATGTGTCGCATACATGCATTGAAAAAAAATTAAAAACCCTTGGTTATGTCAAGAAACTTGATTTATGGATCCCTCACCAGCTAAAGGAAATTCATTTGACGCAACGGATTAGCATCTGTGATTCGCTACTGAAACGCAATGAAAATGATCCATTTCTGAAGAACCTAGTTACTGGCGACGAAAAGTGGATAGTTTATAACAATGTTACTCGCAAGAGATCGTGGGTGAAGCAAGATCAACCAGCCCAAACAGCATCAAAAGCAGATATTCACCAAAAAAAGATTATGCTGTCAGTCTGGTGGGATCACAAAGGAATTTTGTATTTTGAACTCATGCCGCAGAACCAAAGGATAAATTCAAATGTGTATGTTGAACAACTCGACAAACTGAAGGATGCAATTGAAGAAAAGCGGCCGGTATTATCAAATCGGAAGGGTGTTGTTTTCCATCATGATAACGCAAGGCCCCACACATCTTTGGTTACTCGGCAAAAATTATTGGAACTGGGTTGGGATGTTTTGTCACACCCACCATATAGCCCTGACCTTGCTCCTTCAGATTACCATTTGTTTCGTTCCATGCAAAACTCTTTAAATAGTAAAATTTTTAACAACGCGGATGATGTCAGATCACATCTAATTCAGTTTTTTAATAGCAAAGACCAGACATTTTACGAACGGGGAATTTTTACGCTGCCAGAACGATGGAAAAAGGTCATCGACAAGAACGGGCAATATCTAATTGAATAAAGTTATATTTTTAAACAAAAATTCTGAATTTGCCTTCTTATTTGAAATCGGCAATGACTTAGTTGCCAACCCTATATTATTACAAAAGACTGTGTTGATTTCTTCTGGTTTAGATCGTGTTGATAAATTGTTCGCCAAAGTTTCGCCAGCCATGCTGCTGACTTCTTCAGGGCTGAGATGAGAATGAGCAACAGGGACTACATTGGGAAGAATTTTTTTCTTCTTTTAATGAATTCTAAGACCTCCTGCCGAGCTGCGAATCCGCGTTATTGGGTATAAAAAGCTATTATGCTAACCACTACACCACAGATGTAGACCCCATTAAGAATAGTTAAAAAAATATTGACTAACTCTCAAGAACAAGAAAAACCTAAATATATTTATAATTTATGTTTTATAATTATTATAATTTTTAAATATTTTATTTTGAAGATAAAAGATATGAGGTGCGAGGCAGGATAGCTCATTCTCATCTCAGCCCTGAAGAGGTCAGCAGCATGGCTGGCGAAACGTTGGCGAAAATTTATCAACACGATCTAAACCAGAAGAAATCAACAGTCTTTTGTAATAATTATATATTGTTTAGGAGAGTTGGGGAGCGGAGTGGCTCTGTGGTAGTACTCCGAAAGTCCTGTTGCCGTGCCTAATGTCCTGGGTTCAAATCCCGGTCGCTGGGCAGACTTTTATTTAAGCTGTTAGCGGCCGGGGATGGATCCAATTGGATCTAGAATCCTCCTGGGTCTCACCCAGTCTCTGAAAAATGGGCTACCTAAATGAGGGGGAAAAACTGGCGGTTGAGCGTGTTCTTAGGACAATTCAGCTCCCTTCACTACCGTTGTCCAAGAAACAGTACAGATTCTACTACTGAACCCAAGACCCTCAATGGATTGTAGAGTTACAGGTTTTATTTATTTTTTTCAAAAGAGTTGATAGTACTGAGGGAAGGGCAATCATGTCATTCTCATATTTTGGGCTTGAAATGGAATTGGAATGGAAGCCAATGCTTGACTTGGCCTCGTATTCAATACAAAAATATGACTATTCCGCTTGCTTAAGAACAAGAAACTCATTAGGGAACTAGTTCGACTTAACCACTTATTAACCGTGGCTGTATAGTAATAGAGGAGCATATCCGTGCCCTGCTATATCTATATAATGTGCACACATAACTCTCCAAAAATACTGAAAAAATATAACTAAAGATTTAATGAATCATTGAATAAAAAACATGGAAGGTTTATGATATTTACTGAGATTAAAATCGTGTTTTTACGTTGAAAAAGAGAGTCGTTGTGGGTTAAGGGAAGAGATATTCAATTTCATAAGGATTTAACAAAGTTAATAAAGTATTGGCTACACACGGCAGTTTTATGAGTTCATATATAGAGATTGGAAGAATGAGAACTGTATCGCAAGAGAGAATTTCATAACAGGAGTGGATGAAATATGTAATATGACGTATAAAGGGTGTAAGAAATACAATTTTCAGTGGTTCAGGGAAAACTACTTCATCTAGGACATGTATTCTAGAAGGACTTAAATCATCTTCGTTTTTCCATTTTTTTTTTTTTTGTTATTCCAATTGCTTTCGAAAAGCAAATCTTTTTATGGTAGTAAGTAATCTTATATGCTGTGATTAGATCCAAGAATTGGGTTTAGGGCTTGCTATTAAAAAATATATATATATTTATAATACTAATAAAGGGATGTGGGTAGCTTGATGTGTAAAGCGCTGAACTGCTTTATTAGGGTTCAAAGTCGGCAGTGGCAGATAACTTATTTAATTTGTTAACAGCCACAGTGGACCCTGTGGTATCTACAGACCCCTCTGGGACTTACCCAACCTCTATAAAGTTCATTTATAGATAATTATTCCTTCATTGGGGGAAAAACGTGGTGGTTGAGTGTCATCTCTGACAAATCAACTTCCACCAAAACCTTTGCCCTAGAGATAGTATAGTCTCCACAGTGTATTGAACTCAAGACCCTTCATGGGCTGTTGTGATACGTGTTATTCAATTAATAATAAGGGCAAACTACAAAAGAAATATTTACTTAAATAATTTAGTGATAGGGCCTTTTAACTGGTGCTATGAAAAACAATTTTCTTTGTTTTTCGGAAATAAATCAAAGAAAATTATTTCATTTACATTCCAATGTAATGTTCAAAAGGAATTCAATATAAAAATTATCAATTTTAGATAAAAAGTTAATTTTGGTTCTATCAGGCTGTATAACAAACTGTTTAACGATCAAGTAACACTTAACAAAAAACTAATAAACTCTCAACTAACAAATTTCTAATCACAAAGAACCAAACCGATCGAGCATTCATTCTTAACTCTCTCCACCACCATCTGGAATTCACTCACACCCAGCATCTGCCATACTTCTTCCCTAGTCTTGTTTAAACCCATTCTTTTCCAACATCCCCTCACTTCCAAAACAGATCATCTTTAAGCAGGTTTACTCATTTGCTTAAATGGATGAGTATTAAATAATGGCTTTAATTTATTATCTTTTTTTCTTGTATCTTCTTTACATTAGGTAAAGACATTATTACATCATAGCTTATATTTTTATTCGCTGTTATTCATTTATTTATTGTCTTTCACTGCTTAGTATTTTGTCGCCTAATGTACTTTTGTTTGTTTGGTTTTTATTTATTTATTTTTTGTAGATATCTAATGATTAGTATGATGTAGCCTTCTAGCCAGATGAATATTATGTTTCATTTTCTGTTCATGTTTGTTATTCTAAAGGCATCTAGTCCAAGAATAAAGTTACTTTTCTATTCATCATAAATAAAGTTAATATCCTATATAAATATTTTTAATTGTATTTTTTTAATAAAGTTAATATTCTCTATAAATATTTGTTAATTGAAATGACTAAAAACTCTTAATCTCCGAGAAGTTAATAATAATAATGATGTGTTTATTAGTACAAAAAGAACTATAAATAGAAATTTTTGTGCATAACCAATTTAACCAGAAACTTAACTACACTAGAGATTCACAAATAAACTTCTTCTATAAGTATAAATAATAGTACACCGATAAATAGAAACATATATGTGTATTATTACACAAGAGTGGAGTGGCTCAGTGGTAGACCACTTGTTGCCATGCCAGAAATCCTGATTCATATCCCGCTGCAAGGCATTACTTTTATTAAGTCTGTTTGCAGCCGCAGAAGGATCCTATAGGATCTAGGATGCTCCTGGGGCTCACCCAGCCTCTATAGAATATTATAAAAATAGGGTACCCAAAATAAGGGGGAAAAATCTGGCGGTTAAGCGTGACCTAGGACAAGTCACCTCCTTGAAGAACCGTTGTCCATGAAATAGTACAGTCTCTACCTTGTACTGAACCCCAGACCCTTCACGGGTTGTAGTGGTACAGGTTTTTTTTTACACAATAGTCCATTAACTAAACTACAGATTCAACAAACTTCTAAACATCAGTATAAATAGTAAAAAACCGATTAAACCAGGCAATATATGTGTACTACCACACTATAATCCTTAAGTTCAAAACATCTGTTATATCAAAAAGTAATATCAAAACTCTCTTCTAAATTATTCAATATCAAAACCAAAATACAAGAATTATTTAACTTTTATTCTCAGCACGTGCTACATACTATTAAGGAGGTGTGTACAGCCAATTAATCTGAATATGGTATAATATTTGCTCACAAGCAGTATCATATCGTAATTATCCTGTAATTAATAGTAACCTCGTTAAATTAGCTGTATAGCGAGAGTTGACAGTAATTTGGCATCAGGCTGTCACCTGTCAATAATTGACACCACACCTCTGTTCTATCTAGAGCTACCAATGTCTCCAATCAGATTAATAGCTAATATACTTAAGGTATTAAGGCAGTTATAATTGTTAATTATGCCTAATTACCTTATACAACTACAAGATATAAATATATTTAATATGATAGCTAATTAAACAATAATATTGAAATTTGCCAGTATTTAAATTCTGCCTCCTGGACAAAGTTACCACCTCTAGTTCCAAACCTGCACTGTGCTCACATTTAAAATAGAAAATTGAATAAATAAACTAAATTTACTAACATAAAAATCTTGGTTTACATAAATTTTAGCTAAAGGATTTCCAGGTAGGTACATAATAGTAAGTGTGAAGATATAACATGTCTTTAAAGTGTAGGATTATCAAAAACGTTTTTTTTTTATTATCCTATTTTTCTTTTAAACTAATTATTCTGCCCTTCAAGTATTTGTTCTCTGTACAAATACCTGATTGAGCAATTTGCATACCAGAGCAAATAATCATAAATCTATAAATTATAAGTACTTTAATTATAATGCACATATAATGCACATTTATTTGTTGAAGTTTTTGTAATTGGCAGAAACACGTCAAAATAAAAGTTAAATCATACAATTTCGCTATACATATTTATTTATTTTTAAATGCCTAAATACAAGTTGAGGAAAGTTATGAATGACCAGATTATTTGGTGAAATTGTTGACACATAACATAAATGTTTATTAATGTTAATAAAAATTGTAAGTCCTTCTTATCATCAGAAGTCCTGTTATCCTTAAGAACTTAAAATTGTCTTGCTAATATAATGTATTTCTTGTAGTAACACTTACACAATGAATGGTATATGTAAGAATATTCATATCATACAGAAGTCATTAAAGTGTTGCCTGCAGAAAAATGATACGTGTATTGTACTTACAAGAACTTATTCTAGCTATAGCCTCTATGTTATTAACTGCAATTGAAAAAAGACTGATATAGGCCTTAGCAATTAATATTGGCTGACAATTTAGTAACCAACCTGCAGCAGAACCTAGGGATGGCCTTGTGGAACATAAAACAACAATAGCTCCCAGAGAATGTAAAAATATTGCAGTAAGAATAAACTAGCCATGATTAGGATGAAGGGTGAGTGAAGCGAGCTAGGTAGTGGAGGAAAAGATGGGGCTTCCCTATGTGCAGGTCGTTTACTAAATTGTCAGACTATATTACTACTACTATACTACTTAATATATTATTTAATATATTATAGAGCAAGGTGGCGAGACAACAGAACCATATTCAACACGCCCAACCCACGACTGATGAACGTATCGCTACTGAGGGACACGAAGGCTGGAAGCGGAGAGCGGCGAGGTTCACGTGGAAGCAACACTAAGCCACCGAGCCGCCAGCCCAGCCTAGCGTCCCTCAGGCCGACATCTCCATCTCAGTCCCACGGTCAGCCCTCCTCTTCTCTTCCTAATATTATATCTATATGACTAATTATAATTATATCATATTTCTTTATCACTCTTTGCATGCTGTTAACTCTACCGACCTTACTACCATAAAAATTATCTTTCTTACTGTCCACTATTGTCTTGCCATTATATTTAGAAAGAGGTAATCTATTTTAGTTATTCTTTAGTGAAAATAGCAAATAACTGTATCATATGAAATTCTATGTTTTTATAATTATAAATATTTATACGATATGAAGCTTTATCAAAGTTATCAAACGTGGATAACTCCATAATTTCAAAATTTGACTTATCCATATTTTTTGCCAGTACAGTCAAGCAATTTTGTATAAAATTGATACTTTACTGCCTTGTTTCTCATGGCTTGACTCCAGTTACAGACCAGAAGTTTGGGGAACATAAAATTGCTTGACTAAAACAACAAAAAAAGTCAATTTTTATGATTTTGGAGCTATCCACTTTTGATCCCAAATGCCTCATATATAAGTTAATTAAATATAGCAATAAAAAATAAGGAAAGAGATTAAAATAGAGACAAAAATAATTTTTAGAATATTATTGGAAGGGTTGCGGTTACAGAGTCTTGAGCCTCTAAAATATAATTAAATAAATAACCAATCAATGTCTTCTTTCCCATTGAAAATATTTTTCATAGAACACGATTGCCCAAAATTGATAAAAAAAAGGTTTGAAACATCAAACCTTTAGTTATGAATAATTATTAATATTTACAAGATATATAAGTTAATTAAATGGAGTGATATAAAAATAAAAAAAAGAGAGAAATAGAAAGAAAGACAAAAATTATAATAATCTAGAAAAAATACGCCTTGAATTATTAATATTTACAAGATATATTAGTTAATTAAACAGAGTGATAAAAAGAAAGGCAAAAATAATTGTTAGAACATTGTTTTGCGAATGGAAATATTACAAATAATTATTGTTAGAATATTATTGGAAGGTCACTAAAACAGTCTTGAGCCTCTGAATATAATCAAATAACTAACCAATCAATGTTTTCCCATTCAAAAAAATATCACACCAATCCACAGTGTTTCGATTAATAGGAGCTAGCTGGACAAAATTATTTTTCGGTATTTTTGCATTTCTTTTGACTAATTAAGTATTGTAATTATAAAAAATGAGCTTTGATTAATCATCAACTGAATTTAAGAGGATTGCTAGGATAATAATTAATTAAATTAAAATTAAAAGAATGTATAATTAAATGTTCACGTAGACTTCCACGGTCTTTGGTATTGTGCATATTTTCTTTTTCCGGGATGGACAGTGTGGTGTTGGTGTTGTTTGCCTACTATATACCATTTGTTAGCTAAAAATCTGATATTTGATCATGATCCCGGACAAGTTACCTCCATGTAAAACCGTTATCTTGGAAACAGAACAGTCTCTACCATGTATTGAACCCAAGACCCATCATGGGTAGTAGTGGTATAGTTTCTTCATCTAAGTATATGATGAATTGTCTTAAAGTGATATATGATTTTTGTTTGGTTATTATTTTTTAAACAATTGTTATGAGAAATGCTGTGTCTGCTCTGTATTTACTGCATTTAGTATGTCATCATAGTTTTTCTATCTTGACAAAGCCTAAATTGGTTGAAAGTTGACTGGTTATTTATTTAATATTTGAAATAATTAATGTTTTTTTTATTTTTTGGAATTCTCCGATAAAATTCTAATATATTATTAATTCTATAATAGAGCATGTATTGATGATAAAATTTGTTAAAACTCTTCCTCAGGTAGGGAGTGGTAATAAAAAATAAAGATCTAGAAATCTCTAGATTTATATTATAGATTACAGAACATTCTGTTATAAATAAGGTTTGTGATTAATTGAGAAATTGACGTTTTTGACTGATTGATAAATTGAATTACAACTTTGAAAGCCAGCATAACACAAAACTAATCAATGAATCTACAAGAAATTAAATAATAAAGAAAATATTGCAGAAGACATGGAAATGGAAGCTCATTAAGCTTAGAATTTTCAAGAAAATGTTCATTTGGAAAAATACAAAAATATGTTAATCAATTAAGCAAAAATATATGCAAGTCAATTAAAGGGTAACAGAGGGAAATTTTATCAACATTTTTACATTTAATATTTTTAAACTTTTTATGGCAAATGTTTAATGGGAATTTAAACATACCATATAATATAATTATAATTATATCTATCAATTTACCTAAGATAAAATATTTTTATTCACAACAACAAGCATTAAGGAAAAACCATGCAAAAATAAAATTTAAAAAACACTATATGTTTAAACTTCACCTTAAAAAATTATACATAATTGTGTTATTGAAGTTGTTATAATCAAAAAATTCTCTACGGTTCTTTCTTTTTATTGTATTTCCAAAAAATCTTTTCCATTTGTTGAAATTAATGACTCTATTGACCTATAATTTATATTTGTCATTAATCTCATGTTGATTCTTATAACAATTTAACAGCAAGAATTTTTATGGCTTACAATAATTTTGGTATTATTTTTGTTTCTTATGACTTAGCCGGTACCCATAAAACCTACCTCCTCATGTCCTGTAACATCTTGTGATTACTCATCCCATTTGAGTCATTTGTGTGTGTATTATTAATGGTTTTACATATTATTTTTAGAGTTTTTGTCTTGCTGATTTTGTTTATTGTCTATTTAAAGTTGTATTTTTGTATTTTTTTTTCTTTTGTTATCGCCTATTTCAAATGAACAGAATAAAACTTTGGGAATAGCCGTCTTTAAAAGAAGAAACTGTGAAATAATTCCAGAAGTTGGAAATTCCGAAGATGAAATTATGCCAAAAAAGGTCATCAATTAGATTTTTGCAAGAATAAAAATGGAGATATTTTCATCAAAAGTGTAGGGAAAACATTTATATAAAAAGAGGAACAACGCTAGAGAGGTCTAGAATTAGCATTTTATTACATATTACATTTTGAATATTTCAATTTCCATTAATATTAATCAGAAGGTAGGTTTTATCAGTACCAGAATTATCAGTGTTCAGATTATAAACAATGGTGGATAACTGTCTCTGGGTACCGGCTAATACACAAATACCTTATTTTTTTGCTTCCTTCTATAATTACCATCCCCTTACATTTCATATGAAGATTTTTCTTTTTAAGTTGTAAAACAAATAGGCTGTTCTATGATTTTTAAAAAATAATGAAATAAATAAAAACAAATGGAGAATGATTTTTGAATGGAAACTGATGACTGTGATCTGAAAGAGTGTTGGCCTGAGACTGTGAGGTGTACAGGGTCCCGCTTAAGTTCGAGAGGATCCCTACGTGGCTCGAGGAGCAGTAGCGGCTCCCCCAGGTCGCCATCTCGACTTCAAAAAGATGATCTGTCCCCTAATCGTAGGTATCCATAGCAACAGGGTACTCCAGCATACACCAACATATCCTCTGCTTCGGTTTACCTCTCGCATTTCCTGTTTGATTTGCTCATCCTGCTTGTTCAAGCATCAGACATGCGCATACACAAAATATTATTAAATACTACATATTTTGCAACAACTCGTATGTAAGATATAATTTATGGGTGTTTTCTAGTGTATTTACCTCACAGATAGATTGCAAATTTACAATTTTTGTTATTTTTTTTTATTGGGCAGAGTTTTGTTTATTTATAATATTTAACAGCCCAATCTTACTGAAGTGACCGTTTTACTGTTAGTTTGGACAATGCTTATTTTACGTTATAACTTCTTAAATTGGTATCTGTTCTGCAAGTTGTCGCTTCAAATTGAGTTACAAGTTTTAATTTAATTTTTAATGTTTTACAAAAATACAAGTCATCATCAGCTTTAGTAAGGAAAAGAGAATGTAATTATGGGTAATGAGTAGATTTCAATAATTATTTCATCAAGAAATAAAAGTTTCAACTATCATTTCGAAGTGTAGATGATATATGAATGATAATTGTTGACCTTGATAATATATGTGGAAGAAAGTGGTCCGGGTAGAGGTCAATGAATTTCTGTTAGAATTGGAGAAAAGTTTATTAAGTAGCTAACGTTTCGACCTACTTTGTAGGTCTTCTTCAGGGCTATATGCAAAATACAGACAATTAAGAATAAAAAAGGGGGTAAATATAAATAAACAAAAGTATGGTGAATACAGGCAGGCAATTAAAAATAAAAATGATAAAAATTGCATAGCAAGGTTAATATAAAGGTCAAATGTATGAGTGTATAGTATAAACAACGAAGTTCCAGGAAGGTAGTAAAATACATAATAAAGAATAAAATAATAATAAAACAGAAAATGTTGAAAAATGAAAAGTAAGGTAATAAAGATAAAAAATAAAAATTGAATATTAAAATGGGTAAATGTAAAAATTTATATGGGTAAATGTAGAAAATGATAAGAAATACAGTAAGAAATAAAATATTGTAAAATTATAAAAAATCCAGAAAAAGTTATGTAATTTAAAGTCTTAACATTTATGTAAAGTCTCTTTTTACTTATATTAATACTGTATTTTCTATAATTTTTTATAGTTTTAAAATCTTTTATTTCTTATCATTTTCTACATTTACCCATATCATTTTTTACATTTACCCACTTTAATATTCAATTTTTATTTTTTATTTTTAATGCCTTACTTTTTATTTTTCAACACTTTCTGTTTTATTATTATTTAATATATATTATTCTTTATTATATATTTTACTACCTTCACATACATTTTATACACTCATACATTTTAACCTTTATATTTACCTTGCTGTGCAATTTTTATCATTTTTATTTTCAATTGCCTGTATTCACCATACTTTTTTTGTTTATTTATATTTACTATGTTTAAATAAATTTATACTTTTTTATTGTACTGTATTTTGCATATAGCCCTGAAGAAGACCTACAAAGTATGCCAAAACTTTGGCTGCTTAATAAAGTTTTCTCCAATTCTAAAAGAAATTCATTGACCCCCACCCCGGACCACTTTCTTCCACATGTAGATGATACATGTTCGTTGAAACGTTCATTTCTAGATAAAATGATAACCGAAGTAAACACATTTCCCATAATCACATTCTCTTTTCCATACTAAAGCTCATGATAACTTGTATTTTTGGAAAATATTAAAAGGGAAACGAATGAAAAGTTAAAACTTGTTGTGACTCAACTTGAAGCAACTCCCTCTGGAATAATTACCCTTAAATAAATTAAATTATAAATTTTTACCTTATAAATTCTTTGTATTAAATTGGATTGTAATATTGATAAAAAAGAAAAAAAAAATCACATCTCTCAAATGTTATTTCTTTCGAAAATGGTGTTTATACTTTCTTGCTTTATTTCTAATAATGTTTTGAAGTAGCCTTATCCAAACTGAGGTAAGAATCAGCAAAACTGAATGCCAAGCGGTTGACTTGTTATTTACTCAGTTTGGTTAAATTTAGCATTTTTTACGTGTATATCCAAAATTTAACTCCAAATAATTTATCAGAAACTTAAAAAAAATGGAATAAAAAAAACATATAAAAAAACTTACCTATAAAAATCCAAGAGATTCCTGGCCCACCTGAGAGTTACTGGCCTTTTCCACAACCATTATTTTATCACATTTAACAACATGTTAGGCCTGCCATTCTGGATTTTGGAAAAGGTCATATTTATCTGAAAACTGAACATTCCAAGCCTTCATTTGGCGCCCAAACAACATTTTTGACATGGTGTTTATCAGATCAACAATGTCCCATATATATATTTTTTATTTACAGTTTATTTGTTTATTTTTGTAAATATGTATTATATTTTTTAGCATATTTTCATTTTTTCAATGTGTTTAATTTCATTGGTTTTTACATTAATTATAATTATTTTATATTGATTGTATTTACATGTTTGTAAACCAGTTTTCGTAATTATTATTATTGTGATATACCTATAGTAGCTGGATTTTATTTCAAAACGGATGACATAGTAGTTGTAGTATCTTTATCTATTCAGTATTTAGGTTTATCTTGCTGTAGACAGCTTTCTATGTATTGTTGTACTCTTTAATCTAGATGAGTAGTTATAGTTTTAAAAAGTAATATATTTTAGCTCTTTACTATATATTTATATTAGTTCTTGACTGTTTCAATTTCCTTACGATTATTGCTTGCCAATTAACTTTAGAATAGTTAAATCTATTTTATTTAGAATTAATGAATTTGGCCTACACGAACCCATATCAATTTATCCATTTTAGGTGCATGCTTAATTTAGCTAGTTACTTTTCTATATTAGTCCCGAAATTAAGAAGTCTTGCAGTGTAAAGGGATTGTTAAACTATAAGTTGTTATCTTGATCTTATTTAAATATATATATATATATGAGGAAGAAAATCGTTAGAGAGGAGGTCAAAAAATTTCTCTCAAGTAAGGAGAACTGATTATTGAAGAGCTAACATTTCGACCCACATTGCAGGTCTTCTTCAGGGCTGTCCCTACTTAAGAGAAATTTGTTGACCGACACCCAGACCATTTTCTTCCTCGTATAAGTTGATATAATTGCTACGAAATTCCAATTTTTAATATTCCCAGCAAAAAAAAAAAACAACTATACAATTCGGAATTTTTTTCACTTATTACCTCTTACCATTAATTCATGTAGATAAGTTTAGTTACAGTTGTAGATGATGTAAATGCTATATGATATATAATATTTTCTGGCCTCATAACAGTTTAGTAGCCAGTATATTTCAAAATTAAGTTGTCAAATTACATAAAAATACAGAATTAAGATGAATCATTGAATTACCTTAACTTATCAAGTTCAGGTAAAAGAGGTAAGACTTTTTTAAATATCATAAAGACTTTTATTTTGTTTAATTAAAATATTTTAAAACTGAGTGCCTCATATACCATGAATAATTTATATTGTGTTAATAACAGTATTTGTCCAAAATATTATTATAAAATGTTTGTTAACATAAATATAACTTTTTTACAAATTTTACTCAAACGTTAATAAATTTTTTGTATTTTTTTCAGCAGTTCAAGCTTAATACTCTCATGGATCCGTCTGTCACAGCAGCTTTTGTAAAATAAACATAAGCCTTTGGGACCAGCCATTAATTATATTAGCACTTGGGCACACTTAGGAGAAGCTTAAACGGCTCCGATACTTCATAAAAAATTTCATTTTTCATGCATAAATAATATATTCATGCATAAATTATATAAGAATAAATAAATATTTATATTTAGAACTATTTTCTAATTTGTATATCTTCTAATATTGTAAGGAATACTTTTTCATACTTCTAATAAGGAACACGCCATTGGTTTCGACACTTATAGTTTGTAGTTGTAGCGTTTTGAATTTTAAATGTTAGTGTTTTTTTCTTAATAATAGTTTTTATTGTAAGTCAGTAATAATATTAATATGAATACATTAATAAAGACAAAGGAATTTAGCTGTTTCTATTAAAGAGGGGTCTATGATTACTTAATAGGTTTAAAAATTTAGCAAAACAGACCTGATAAAAGTAGAATTCAGATTTTAAAAAACAAAAAAAAAATGTAAAAATCTACTCTAGATGATTCAAAATTGGCTGGGTCCCATAGAAAAAAAACTTTGGCTTTTAGGGAATACCGATTAATAAAAGTAATAAGAACCAATCTTTTTTCCGTTGCTTAAATAGGACCCTCTTCATGTAATCTTTATCCGTTTTCGTTCAAATTCTTTTTAGTGCCTTCATATTCTATCGAGTACAACAATAAGAACCTACTTCTATTTAAATAATCTATTGATAGTTAATTAATTCTTATAATTGAGAAGGGAAAAAAAAGCACCATTTCCTAATTAAAAATTCTTAAGCACCAAATCCTTTTTAGAAGCTTTTGCTTAAAATGCTTTATTTATTAAAAGAAATGTGTATTTTAAATATTAATCTTTAAGTACTTAATAATTCTTTTAACTTGTTCGATGTTTTTTTGTTTTTTTTAAGTCACTTCTTAAACTTTAAGGTAGTAAGGGATTAGACGATAGGAAGCTTCCTTGCAATGGATAATTGTTCCAGGGTTATCCATTTCATAAAAGCTTCCCGATTGATGGGCAACCAGAGAAGCTAAGGGAAGGTTACTCTGGTTGGTGAAAGGACACGAAAAAACTTTCGGAGATAAAACTTTTACATTTTAAAAGAATTTTATATTGTTAATGGTGTTCAATGAAATATTAAAAAAAAAACATTTGCACTCTTAGATATAAATAATTAAAATTAATTACCATTATCGCTGCTCAATTGAAAAATATATGAAGCTAAAACTGTGAATATTTTAAATAATATGTGTGCATTCGAGTAAGATTTTTTCTATGAGGATTTGGAGCGATGCAGATAAAAGTGGATAACCTAAAAGTCGGAGTCCAAACTGGGACGTTGAATAGCACAGTGTTTAAAAAAAAAAAGACCTCTAGAGCTTTTTTTCAATATCGATATTTTTTATAGTTTGTGCCAATCAAAAGAATAATAATTGCCTTACAAATAGAAAATGGTCTAATACGGGATCGGAGGAAGTTCGAGTGGTTTGCGAATTTAGATAAAATATATACTTAAATTTTTTAAAAACTTTTTGCTTTGTTGACTTCTAACGCACATCAGTCTTGTGAGAATATATTGTGAATGGATGTTTCTGCACTCTCTTATTTACTATTTACTAACTCTAGATCTTATCGACTAGTCTTTGCTGATGATTAAGAAAGCTATGTAGTGAGAACTTATATAATAGGTTTTAAATATATATTTACTATTACAATTTTTCATATGAACTTATATTATCTATTTACATAATTCTTAATTAGTCATAGTCAAATTATCTTGTAATCATGTACTCATTTACTTGTAATTCATAATAAAATATTTAATTATGACTTGTTTGTTTTACTTATTCTAGTATACTTCTACATCGATCCCTTCATGAACAACTAATGATGTTGATTTTGTAAACTAAATACGACTACAAGTTATAGTCATGCAAACAAAATTTTGTAAAAATTAGAGAGGGAACTGAAAGCAAAATATAATCTGGCAGCATTTAACAGAAAGGAACCGAACCACAAAATATGTAAAAAAGAAGTTAGTTAAAAAATCAGTAAACATTTTTAGATAGCCTTTAACTTAATAATTTGTCGAAAACATAACTGTTATCTATAAAATATTTAGAATTTTTAGTTTAATTTAATTTTACTTTATTATAATTCTGATGAATGACAATTAATTACAGGACCAAAAATAGCCTCACAAAGTTCTAATATTCAGTATGATCTTTAGACATTTTTATTTCAATTTAGCATTTATTACCTTTCAATTTATTCTAACTAATTCAATTAATTTTCATAAATTATTTCTTCATCTGCAATGACTTAATACTTTCTTTTTTTTTTTTTTAATGTTTTATTTTTAAATTCTAATTTTAATCATATTTCTAATTTGCTTCATTAGACGTTTATTGATTGTCAAAAAAAGACTGAAAATATTAATTATTAGTTAATTACCAAACAAAACATATAATAACGATAGACATAATCTATCAATCAGTGTAGTCCTATAAATGTTTTAGGTGATAATGGATAATGACAAAGATTAAGGTAAGTGATAAAAATATCTATATAGAAATAAATTTCTATTTTTTTTATTATTTCTTTGGCATATCTATATACATAATTATGTACAAACCATTTAATTAAACCAAAAAATTATTACAATAAATAGTTTTAATAATCCACAAAGGGAATCAGTAACAAACATTACACCGAATTAACCGATGATAAAAAAACAAAAAAAAAAACACTAATTACATTTTTACAAGAAAAAAGATTTTCATCATGGAAAATGATAAAACAGTATTTTCTTTTAAAGTTAACACATTTAAAAGACACAAATGCATTTGACAACACTTATGGCATAATTAAAAAAACAATATCAATCATTTTTTAATGTGCACCATTTTTCAGTCTTAAGATTCAACAAGGAAATTATTAATATGGCATAAGCTTCATTACCGTAAATTTTTTTTGGACGACATCCACTATAACTTGTATAAATGAATAAATAATAAAAAGTAAAATTAGCAAAGGTATCGTTTAGCTCGCCAATCGAACTCCCCTTCCATGTCAGAAACATCACTCTCATCACTTTCAGGTTCTTCCTTTTTGACAACTTCCATCCTGTTTAACAGTTTTGCTTTGACTTCTTCTTTCTTTATTTCTAACTGGACGACCCTAAACATCCATAATAGAATCAAAACTTTATACAAAACAAAATTTATTAAAATAAATAGGAATTTTCTTTCTTTAATTAAAATCATTGTATCTGTTCTGCAGGTTGATGCTTCGAGTTGAGGTACAACAAATTTTAACTGTTTATTCTTTTCATTTTTAGTATTTTCCAAAAATACAAGCTATCGTGAGCATCATTATGGAAAAGAGAATGTAATTATGGATAATGAGAAGATTTCGGTAATCATTTCTCCGTTAAGTTTTAACCAGCATTTCGAAGTATAGATGTTAGCACTCACAATAAATTTAATGTTTATTATTTTTTTTTTGTTTATTTAAACAGCAACTTGAACATTGGCTTTTCTTTCTTATTTAAACAAACAATTTAATTAGGTAATAGTGTTAAGAAAGAAGAAAAAAAATATATTATTGGTTATAAAATGTGAATGTTTAAAGATTAGATTTAAAATGGCATTACGGTAAACTAGAACAATACCCCATGCGAGCTTTGTTTACTTCAGGAGGATTAACTTGGACTCTTACCTAACTAACATCAGTTGTATGTTTGATACGGCCATCAATAGACTAATAAACTTAGTTCGTGCGTTATTTTTTTTGTTTAATGAAAAGTAATTTTGTTTAAATTGAATCTCTCTCGACCTGGACACTTATGGGACACTTCGAAGACTCACGCTCAACGTCAACCTTCTATGATGTAGTCTGTCATGAAGCTGACGTCATGTAATGCCATTCTCCAGGTCGATATCAGCCCAACACATACTGCAACTCTACAGTCATCAGGTCGTACGCCTTTTATTACTATTTGGTGTAGAGTTTTCTTTACTCTCACAAATAAAATTTCGATTAAAAAAAATCTGGCCAGATAAAGTTATACTTGAATTTATTTATGAAAAATCCAGCTTTTTTTAATTGAATTGTTTTGTTAAATTTGGGATCAGGAACTAGAAGGCGGTCGCACAAGATAGAGCCGAATGGCGGCAGCTCATTGAGGAGGCCAAAACCCACCCAGGTTTGTAGAAAAAGAAGAAGAGAATTTTGTTAAATAGAAGAATTGTTTTATTTTTTAATTTTATTTTATTTTATAATTTAATCATGTAAAGATAGTGTGACAAATAAATCTGGGAATTATTTTGGTTTATTATTCTTTGCTTTCCTCATTGAGGGTTTACCAATTAATCTACTACAGACATTCAGGGGAAGAACCAGAAATTAATTGATTAAGGTGGGTAGATTTGCGATTGCAACAATTTGCCACTATCGCCGAAACAATAGATGATATATGTTGTTTGAAACGTTCATTTCTAGATACAATGATGACTGAAGTATACACATTTCCCATAAATTACATTCTCCTTTCCATACAAAAGCTCATAAAAACTTGTATTTTTAGAAAATGCTATAAGAGAGATAACATGTGGAATAATTATCCTAAATTATAAATTGAGAATTTTTAATAAATTTTGTAACCGGCAATAACGAAGGATTATAATAAAAAATAGATGTGTCACCATACTCACTTTGATAATCTAGTCATTTGCTCATCTATTTGCTCAATCTGACGCTGTACGGTCGCGTCTTCAGTATCATCGTTAATCATTCTTGCAGAGAGATCAGTCTCTTCTTTGATTTCTTTCTGAAACCTCTCCCATTCTTCCTCAACAGGATCCTTGTACTCGACATTGCGTGCCTAAAGACAAAAAAAATAAAATTTTACAATATAATAAGGAGATTACTTTTTTCCATAAACAACAGATAAGATTATATTAATATATTGTACAGTAAAGAAATGAGAAAAATGTGTTACAAACATTCTCAGATAAAAGAACATTATTATTTACTCTCTTAAATTGCCATGGCCAATATTTTGAATCTATTCATCAAATATTTCTTCTGGCTTAGGCCATGTCATCAAATTCTTTGCCAAAGTTTTGCCAGACATGCTGTTAGCTTCCTCAGGGCTTAATCTGGATAGAAAATGTGAGATATTTAAAACTACAGACTTTTTCATTTTCAGTCTCTACATTATTATTTGTCAAGTTTAGCAGCACAGAATGCTTAATAATTAAAATTTCTCTAAGTACCAAAATATATATGTAAACTCCTCCCATAAATTGGTCTCCCATATTTTCGTCATGGTACTCTACCAACTGAGCCATCCTGGTTCGACTCTCGGTCAGACTTTCCTTTCTCTTCACTGATCCCATATCCCCATGTTCTCGCAATTAGGGAAGAATGCTCATTGAACATTACTTTAATTAGAATCTTGTTGACTTACGTCATTATATATTATTATATTTATTTATTTAAGTTTTTGTAAGTTGTTATAATTTTATTTAAATTTTATTATTCTGAAAGCCAACCAACATTAAGGCTCTTCTGGCTTCTCCAGATGAATTCGTGGATAATTACTGACAAGTTGGAGCAAAAATATCGGCTATCAGAATAATATATTTATATTGACTACATCCTGGCTAATTATTCTATCATATTTTGTATCCTTTGTCCTTATTTCACGAATAACTCTTTATCAGTCTCGAATAAATTAAATTTTTATCTCCAGAGGTAATATAAGTGCATAACTAGTAGGAGCTATACTAAACATTTAAGTGATATAGATTAACCAATTGTATAGTTTTTTAATGTAAACCTGATCCAGTTATAGCATTCCATACTCTTCAATCCCATATCACTGACCTTGAAAAATGGTGTCAAAACTGGAGGATTAAAATAAATTCCCACAAATCCTGTCAAATCACTTTTATACTTTGTCGTAAACCAGTGACTTCCTGTCCTCCTGTGTCTTTTAATAACATCCCACTGATTCATCTAGAATATGTCCGGTACTTAGGACTACACCTTGACAAAAGATTAAAATTAATTCCTCATACTAGTCTGAAATGACAAGAAACATCTCGCTGTTTCAGGCTACTACAACATTTACTAGATGAGGTGAAGTTTGTAATTGTTTTATAAAAATTAAATAGTATATATTTTGGTTACAACACTGTTAATATGAGGAACCTCAGTCTCTTGACATTGAATTTCTTGCACCTGATAAGAATTTGAATGAAAGGCTAAGGCCAATATTAAGGTGTGAAAGAAAACCTCCCCAATATCTTAAAAATTATGTACTTTAATGATGTGATAATTAATAAGAGTAATGTGTATTTGTTTTGTTTTGAACAAGGGTGATGGTGAAGTTTGTAATTTTTTACCAAAATTAAATACTATTATTAAGTTACAAAACTGTTAATAAGAGGTAACCCTCAAGTAACCTTACTGTATGCTGTAAAATGTTTTACTAAAGTTACATGATGTTTTGTTTGCTAATAAAAACCCACTTCATGGGTAAAACATTCATTTTCATTTCACAACACTAGACAAACGCTCTAAGCTCTCAATTAATTACAAAAGACTTGTATATATGAAAATCATTAGACCCATCTGGACTTACGGAATAGAGCTTTGGGGTTCCACTAAACCATCAAATTTCTCTCGTATTCAATTCTTACTCTTATTCAAATCATTTGTTAAATCCTCAATGCTACTTACTTTGTTACGAACAAAGTAATCCATAATGACCTTAATGTCCCATTTGTTGCTGATTTGGCCCGAATCCGATATCAATCTTTTCATGACAATCTTCATTCCCACTCTAACCCACTAGTTTCAAACCTAGCAACCTCTTCAATCCCTGATAATCCTCCAAGATGACTGAAAAGAAGATGGCTTAGTGACCTTTTAAGTTAAATTTGTTATTTGAGTACTAACACAGGGTAGTTTCTCTACTTGTCATTGTGTAACATTCATTATATTTACTTGTTGTATTAGAATAATACAGTTATAAATATCATTGAATAAATTATTTTTAAAAAATTTAGTGTAAATGCTTTTAAACTAGCTGGCCCTACTATCAAGGATGTTTCAAAATGAAAAAAATTACCTTTGCATCTAATACTGGGTCATCGAAAAATCCTTCAGGTAATTCATGATCTTTAGATTCTTCGGCTGTACTGGCTTCTCCTTCTTCCTCCATTGGAACTTCATTGTTTTCAGAATCCACCTCGAGTTTTACCTTTTTTTTCGGCGTCTCATCATCATCAGCCTGTTCAGTTTTGATATCATCAAAAAATTTCGGAGGTAAAGGCCTAGCATTTTTTAATATACCTGGAACAATAAAAGCATAGTTAGGCCATGAAAAAACCGCCTTGTACTAAATGCATTATTAAAACTATAAAAGAAGTCTTATGAATATAAAAATGATGTTATTTTTCTTAAAAACTAACCATCATCCTAATAATAAAGCCTCCTAATTATGTTTTAAGAATTTTTTTATGAGGAAATGGTTTATTGTATGCATCTTGGGCAACGCTGGAAATGGTCAAGGAGAGCAGTAAATAAATTTTGCATAAATAAGAAAAAATTATTTTATTTTGTGCAAACAATTGATCCAAATTTTAGGCCATCATTAGCACTGAGAATAAAACAAAAGTTTAAAAAAAATAAAATGAATTAAATTTCCTGAATGAATGCATTGTAAAATGGGTAACAGTCAAATAAAACGCGTCAGAATACATATAAACCTTTCATAAAGCTGAAAATTGTTTCATGTTTAATATTTTGTCGATTGAATAAATTCCATAATGTTGAAGGATTATAAAATAAAAAACACTAGAATAAAACGAAGCTATTCATAAGTCTGAAGATTGTTTTATTCTTAATTTTTTGTTTCTTCTAAAAAATATGAATGTTTGGAGTTGAAGATTTTATAACTATGGTGATGCGATACAGAAATATAAAACATAAATATTATTTATGGCATCTACAAATTAAGGAACCAGAAAAGATCATAAACAGTACTTTTCCTACAAAATATTTATAGTATTTATATCTTTTGATGCATGTAGACATGAATATTATAACTTATGACCTACAAATCTGTGCCAGGCAGGTAAAGGAATCACGTCCATAAAATAGAAAATGTTTTAGGTAAATAGTAATAAATAAATACAATGATCAGTACTTTCAATTGCTTATCAATGCCAATAACAATGTGAACAA
Organism: Arma custos; assembly: GCA_037127475.1. NCBI lineage: Eukaryota > Metazoa > Arthropoda > Insecta > Hemiptera > Pentatomidae > Arma > Arma custos. The sequence goes on from CM073765.1 coordinate 36,566,076, forward strand.
TTATCTTTAAACTGTTTATATAAGTAACAAAGAAACAATATTTTAATTGTTCAAAGTTATGGAAAATTGGCTCTCCTGAACAAATACAAAAATTACCAAAATGTGACATAGTGTTCTTTGCCTGCAGGAAACAGATATAAATATATCTTTGCTATTGAAAATTAATAATACTAACTTTTAGTCTTTTTCACTGCAACTGGTGGTGGTAAAACTTGTTCAGAACTGACAGGCAGGATTGAAGGTGAATAAATAACAGGGGTCTTTATGTTCTCTTTGTGCTTCTTCGAATTAATATGTACGCCCCATATTGCTTCTGTCTTTACAACAGAGTTACAGGCGATGCACGTCAGTTCTCCATTATCTGAATATGTGCACAGCTAGTTAAGGATAAATATATGGTAATTATCAATATGGATCAATAAGATAGATTAATTCCTTAAAAATAGATGTACTGGTATCACTTCCTCATGTTGTCACTTTGTGACAAGTCACAAGTTTTAACTTTTCATTTGTTGCCTTTTTAATGTTCTCGAAAATAAAAACAAACTTGAATTATAGTATGAAAAAAAATCTAATTATGGGAAATGCAAATGTTTTGGTAATCATATCATTAAGAAATGAACCTTTCAATAAATATTTTCAAGCATAGATAATGATATAGCCTAAGCAGTATGTGTAAGTCGGTTATTTAATCTAAACACAGTCATTAATAGTTACTAAATACAGTCAGCAATAAAATTATTTTTATTTTCGAGAATATTAAAAAGGAAACGAGTGAAAGTTAAAATTTGTGACTTAACATGAAGTGACAATCTTCGGAACTGATACCGATTTACTTTATACAACATATCAACAAATGACACAATTGAGAATTATATATAATAATCAAAGGATATTTTGCCAATGGTGATTCGATTTTCTTAGTATTTTCTGATGCTTTTCTCTTGTGAGCAGACATAAATCTTCTCAATTCACTTTGAGAAATCTTCTTCTTGGATTCTTCCATTTTATCCCTTAACGATAGAGGCATTTTAATACATTAAAATTTCACATAAAACGGGGTTAAAAACGTTAGCGAACAATTTAACTTCAAACACGAGAACAGAATGACAACACAACCTGCAATAGCAGAACCTCTCTTTGGTTTTAAGATTGATATTTAAAACGAAAGTAATATTATATATAAGTAAATATTTTGTTATAATTAAATTATTTAAATGAATTATTATCATTACAAATTATTTATGTTTATAATAATACATTTAATTCTAAACGTTTTTGCAGGATAACGATGTGATCAATATAGCACAGTATTTTATCAATGTAGAGATTGTAGTGATGTATCAAGTCGCCCTCTGGGTAGACGTTTGTTTTCTTCATTGAAAAGTTTTCATATGTATTATGTGATAAGATGTGTTTAGTTATGTCATTTGACTGATTAATTTTAAAATGACAAATCGTTGTAGGTTAAAATTTTCAGTATTCATTGCATTTAACATAATAGTTATTGATTTCCTAATTAGTTGACTCTCAAGTAACTATTACAAAATGTTTATTTAGTCTTTGCATAAATTTACTAACATTGTACCGTCTTCAACGAGGTAATAGCAAAATACCAGTGTTATTAGAGACATGAAGAACAATCTATTTTGTTTGAGGACTTAAGTCCCTAATGGGTATAACTTGATAACTGTTTTGTGAAATTTCGTTTTTGTGTCAGTAATCAATGTTTCAAGAAATGCAGCAACAACAGCAGTTACCCCTACAGCCTGATGCTGAGCTGAGGGTTATGAATGTCGATGCTAATGGAAATGGTAAAAGGGGTCTTCCCAAATTGAGAGATATCTGTCGACGCCAACGTCAAGATTCTGATTCAGGACCTGACTGTCCTGACTTAGATTTCGTCTATTTTGATTCCGATTCTCATTTAAATGAAGTAGCCGAATTGTATAGTTATACAGAACAACCGGAATTCCAGTTGAATGTTAAAGCTTTTGAAGATCAAATGGAAAAGTATAACTTGTCTCCTATGTGGCAAAAATTAGCTTTAGACAAAAAGAAATCAGTCATTGCTAAACTTCTTGATCAAATGGAAGTATTGGATTCACGCCTTAGAATGCAATCTGCAAGGTGCTTTTTATATCTTGCTCAAGGTTGTTGGGCCGAGGTGCAGTCAGATAAAGAACAAATTTCATGTACAAGAGACAATGTTCTGCTTCTGTATAATGAAGGTGTTTTTCATGCGTTTATAGAACTATTGAATATTGAAATAGATAGTACATCCCCAGCTTCTTCAGCTATGCCTAAATTTGATGTAAGCCTAGCAGATTCCACTGATCTCAGGGTTATATTAAGCGTATTGTATATTATAGTTGAAGTTATTCGTTCCTTACAAGAGGAAGATTTTGATATGTATGAAAAGTACATAGAAGTGCTTAGGCATGATCTATTGCAATTAATATGTGATGAAATGCTGATTATCAAGTTGTTTGGAATGGTCACCCGGTTTTGCAGTGGATCTGCTCCGCATTTTCCTATGAAAAAAGTTCTGTTGTTACTGTGGAAATCTATTTTGGTTTGCCTTGGTGGAAGCGATATCTTGAGAAAGTTAAAGTATGAATATAGAAAAGAAGCTGGTTTGGAAACTATGGAGGAAGATACCATGGAAGTAGTCCGTAACATGAGAGCGTCTTCACCACCAGCTAGTGCTGCAGAATTGATTGAGAATCAGAATCAGAAAAGACATGGTAGACTATTGAGAAGGAGTTTGATAAAACAGAGTTCCCTTGATGAACCAATGGAATTGGAATCTTTAGAAGGCGAAGACGAAATGAGGGAATATGAGGAACGACCAATGGAAGAGCCATTACCTACTAGTAGACCTGATACACCTGTACCATGTAAAGCCAAAGGTCTTCCATGGCAACCTAAAGTTAGACAAAAAGATCTGGATTCATTTTTAGAAAACACTCGTATTAAGTTTGTCGGTTTTCCTCTGGAAGGAGATAGAGAGTCGTTGTTCGGCTTGCCTGAACCGATTCACGAAGGAGTGAGAGTCTTAAAACAGCATATGTATAAGTCATTGTCTGAAGTTCAAATAAGTCTAGAAGAAGAACTGGCAAAGAATCCTATTTCTAAATCTGAAGGTCCTATAAAAGTGACACCTGCTGAAGTGCTCTATCAAGCCATGTTTCCTAACCTACCGCAATATATGATAGCATTGCTTAAAATTTTACTCGCCGCAGCGCCTACTTCCAAAGCAAAAACCGATTCTATTAACATTTTGTCGGATGTCATTCCTATACAAATGCCAACAACTGTATTACAGTCTATGAAGCTGGGTATCGATGTTAATAGGCATAAAGAAATAATCGTCAAAGCAGTTTCTGGGATCCTTTTGTTATTGCTTAAACATTTCAAATTGAACCATGTATATCAATTTGAATTCATGTCGCAACATTTAGTTTTCGCCAATTGCATTCCACTTGTGCTGAAATTCTTCAATCAGAACATAATGGCTTACGTCGGAGCAAAAAATGCCATTCCTATTCTAGATTTCCCTTCTTGCGTGATTGGTGATCAGCCTGAATTGACTGTCGAAAGTCTAGAAATAGGAGATAACCAACAATACTCATGGAGGAATTTGTTTTCATGCATTAATCTGCTTAGGATTCTTAATAAGCTTACTAAATGGAAGCATTCCCGCATAATGATGCTTGTGGTTTTCAAGTCTGCTCCAATATTGAAACGGACACTGAAAGTAAGACATGCCATGATGCAATTGTATGTTCTTAAACTGCTTAAAATGCAAACTAAATATTTAGGGAGGCAGTGGAGGAAATCCAATATGAAAACGATGAGTGCCATATATCAGAAGGTACGGCATCGGCTCAACGATGACTGGGCTTATGGGAACGATCTCGATGCTCGCCCTTGGGATTTTCAGGCCGAAGAATGTGCTCTCAGGTCTTCTGTTGATAGATTCAACACCCGACGGTACGGAAACAACACTGATCCGGATTACGAACCTGTTGATAACTGCACGCAATCTGTGCTTGGTCAGACAATTGAACTCACTGATGAGTTTAAAAAACATTATCAACTTTGGTTGCAACAAGAAGTTTTCCAAACAACCATTAGGTGGGAAGAACTTCTAGATAACACATATATCTAATCCCAAATTTGTTTTGTACGTTTCAAGTAATCGACATAACTAATATTGTAAATAATAATCTGTATCTTATAAACTAAATATTATAAAGGATGTAATTATCTTTATGCCCGCACATGTATTAATTGAGCTATTCCTATTTAGTATTAAACTGTATAAAAGTAATGTGTGTAAGTACTATTAAAACTTTAACATTTTCTTTTGTGTGCCATATACATATTTTTTTTTCAATAGTTTACAATTTTTTTTTTCTCTTAAATTTTAGCAAGTATGGCTAGTTCATATACTTTCAGGGGAAAAGAATATGAGCATATTATTTCTTAAAAGTAAATTATTTAAAATGAAAATAGTTGTTTAGATTAAATAATAAATTGAAAAGGAATTTCTGAAGGGTAAGAGTATTTGAACTTAATCAATGATTTAACTAGACTTCTATTTATTTTTTTTTAGAAACAAACCAAAAATTCTTAACATCTCTTTCAAAATATTTATATTTTAAGTTTAGTTTTCTCTCTTCTAATAAATATATTAAATTCTAATATTGAAATGTAAAAAGAGACCTTACATAAATGTTAAGACCGTGGACAAATTCCAAGGAAAAGCCCTTAGTCTCCAAACTAAAACAGAAATAGAAAATATCTGTCCAAGAGGGACAGATATTTTTTATTTCTGTTTTAGTTTGGAGACTAAGGGCTTTTCGTTGGAATTTGTCCACGGTCTTAAAATATATTAAATTCTATTATTTGTCAAACAATTAAATCTGAATTATAAGTTAATTATTTTTGATGTTCTTTGGTTTGTATTGGAGTCATGGAAATAATAACTATCCATAAGTTAGTTTTAACTTTCTAGTAAACCCTATTAGTATGCATTTTACTTTATATGCATAATTATTTTTATTTATCCAAATAGTTTAAATGCATAAAATCGGTGGGTTTTACCTCTTCAACTAATGGATATTATTAATTAATAATTTTTTTTCATGTGGAAATAATTGCAACTAATAACAAAATAAAATTAGTCAAAAAAAGATGCGTGCAGGTAATTTTCCCTTATTGATAATTATTTAGGAGTTGTAACTGTCTTAGTATTTTGTAAAAACCAATTAATAAGTTTGTGAATGATATTTTTATTTATTTAATTAAAAAGTAATTGAATTTTATTTTAATGTTTAACAATATTACAGGGCAGTAAATGTTGGTTGTATTCACTATTCGACTGAAAAATTACAATTTATAATTATATAAATTATTTATATTCCTTATTTAATGTTATTTATTAATATAAAATGTTTTGATATTTAGGTGTGATATAACTGCCTATGTAATTGTGTGATTTGAACAAATGAAATTATTATGTTTGTGTGGATGATTTGAGTATAAAATAGTTTTTATTTCAAAGCAACAACCGGTATTTTCACATTTTTGTTAATTTGTGTCAACAGTAATCTCGATTTTGTATGTATATTTGGTTGTTATAAAGCTATATACAAAGTTTTAAATTGAAATCTTAATGCCTCGATTGTTAATTAAGCTCTCTTACAAGATAGATCTCATGCATATTTCCATTTGTTTTATTGTAATAGTATTTAAAAAAAAAAAAATGAAATTTAAAAAATATTTTTTTATTCTATTTAATTTATGTATGTAAATATATGTACATTATGTATTATAATAATTAAAATAAATAAAGTTTTATAACAATTATATTACTTTAATTACAATCTCTTTTACTTTTGTTTTTGTTGTAAGTTCCACAGAATGGACGAGGACATCTCTTATGAGAGATTTTGCATCCTTGATGAAATCTAGACAAGGTTTTACGTGTTCTTGTTTTACTCTTGTCTCAATTTCAACAAAACCATCGTTTATTTCATTTATGGTGTACTTGAAATGTTTTAGCGAAAAGTTGTTGATATTCCCTTGGTTTCGCATATAAACATGTCTAAGATGAGGGCTGCCGAATTCTAGTGAGACCGGCGTACCTCGGGCAAATGGACCTTCTTCTTCGATGAAACGCCATTTCGATGTCGCTGTTGATGGCTTTGGTTTATCATCATCACGTATCATGCAGAGTTTAGACTCATTTATAAATTGGCTATTGTTGAAGACTTTAGAATTTGTGTCTGCTGACATGTTTCTCCCCGTTTCTTTATCTTTTTCTACAATGCATTGTTTAGACTTTTTTTTATTTATTGTAAGGTACATTTTAATTCACTTTACAATAATAATTTATTATTACTTACACAAGTTATTATCCCCGCTTATAGATTTAGATTTGCTTGATAAAATTAACAAATATTATAAAAACAGTGTTTAAACAATACACTAACCCCATCCATTCACCTTTATATTAATTAACATGTTATTTATTTTCCATTGCATTTTGTTTTTGTCACCTTGACAACAGATCATTTTATAAATTAGTTGAGGCATAATCTTTGTAAGACCTGAAATCCATCACTAGGCCTAAATTAGGTTAGTCAAAAGGAAGTTAATTAGGATTGTTGGTAGTCCTTCAGGTTAATAGCATTTTAAAATAAAATTGTGGATTTCATACTTAATTATATTAGTCTACGATTTTTAATGATAATGCTCCCCCTTCTAACTTTACCTGGTAACTATGTTTTGTAATTTTATGAATATTAAAAGAAGGAAAATTTTTTTCAAAAAGTTTGTGATAAGACAAATAATTTACATTATATATACCAATAGAGTATGGAAACAAAAATCTATGATAGGTTTAGAAATTTAGGTGATTATTCAGCAAGATTCAAAGTTATGGACTAAAAATACTTATAATGCTTAGATAAAAAACAGAAAGAACACAAAGTTCTGTAAGCAACTAAAGTATGATATGAGTGAGGTTTGTTCTGTTGCATTGGTTTCCACATTCATAACTAGAAGTGTTTTAATAAAAAAATTACAGTTTAAAGCACAAGAATTAAACTAAATTGAATAAACTGGTCTATATAAAAAAATTCATAAGCCATGGGAATTTTATCTTGCATGAGTGCATTTCTTGCACCTTTACTCCCAATTTCAGGATATTAATTATTTTAATACTTTAATCTTTTTTTTTGCATTTATCAGAGCATTTTCTGCACTTTTATTCTCAATTTTATGATAAAGAAAATCGCATTATTTTTCTGTACATCCTATAGCAGTTATATTCTATATCTAATGTTCCCAAACAATTAAATAATTATTTATTTAATTTTAACTAAAATTATATTTAAACAAATATATAAATAACTAGCTTTGCTCGCAAGGAATTTGGTCTGCCACATAAAGTTTCGTGACAGATCATTTTAAATAAATAATTAAATTTTTTTTTTAACTATAAGTTACTTGTGCATCCAAAATTTCAGAAGTCTAACTCCAAAACTACAAATAAAAAAAATACAATCTTTGAACCTCTATTATATAAAGGGGGAAACCCTTGGGGGTGGAATCATACAAATTTTTTTCTTAAATTATTCAAAGAACCTATCTGCAAATTTCAAGATGCTAAGTTCCTGGTATGCCTTTACTTGTGGTACTATAATGGATTCTCCACAGTACCTAAGAAACTGTCTGAGAGGGGCACGTGCACCCCCCCCCCCCATAAATCCGCGCTTGCTATAGCCTATGTGTTATTTTGATGTATAATCTATATTACTGTAAAGTTTCATCCAAATCCGTCCAGTAGTTTTTGCGTGAAAGAGAGACAAACTTTCACATTTATAATATTTTATAAGACTTATAAAATAAGTCTATAACATATATAATATAAAATAAGACTTATTTTTTTATTTTTCATTGTAACTTTTTCCATTAGCCATGTGGAAGAAATCATAAGACATTTACTTAATTTTTTTGCAGTTCTTTGAGTTTACTTTATTATACATTATCAAATTCTAGAAGAATATCTGGACAAGCATCCTGAGCATAAACTGTATAAAGTAGAAACCTGCTGTTAAAATCTGGTTATACCTTGATCATTAAAAAATTAAATAGATGATTTTAGCTGCTTAATTCTTGATATATTTCCTTCTTCTATTTCAAGATTTCTAAATTTTATAGTATATTATAGAGAATTCATTTCAACATTAGCATACAATCAACGGTACTGCACAAATGGAACCTGGGTCTCAATAAAAATTTAACCAACACAAAGAATGTACTGTAAGGATGTTAATAAGAACAAACAAATTAATTTAAAAAAGAATTATTATTAAAATATATTTAATAATAACAAATTTATCATTCATTACACAATGTAACTGGTTTCACCAGCATAATTATACATACATTCATTCATCAGCATAAATACATCAACATGGAATACCTTAAATCACATCAATATACAATCGGTCCGATAATAAAATATTTTCTAAATAGAGCAAATTATGTTTGCAGTAGACTATTATAAAAGAATGAAAAAGAAATACAAAATATATCTTTTTTAATGAAGTACAGTAGAATAAAAATCAAAATATAAAAACTATTTATTCACTTTCCTGAAACAGACAAAAAACAATAAATTAATAATTCAGATTCAGATAAATATTATAGTTATTAATTATTATTATTATTGTATTAAAAGTGCAGAAGTATAAATAAAGGGAAAATTATAGCTAATTATTTCATAAGAATTTAAAACAAAAGCTTTTCTGGTACTTGTGTATTAGCTGGTCTCCTGTAACTTCTTTTTATCAACTGTCTCACATGGGATATTCGTGTGTATGTTACTAAATTACTTTCTGTATTGTTTATTAAATTTAATTTTGTGTTTTTGTATTATTCCTTTTGTTATTGCCTACTTAAAATGAACAAAAAAACACTTTGGGTATAGTCGTATTTAACAACAAACTGTTAAGTACTTCCAAATCTTCGGAATAATTCCAAACATGAAATTATGTGAAAAAGGTCATCAAATGAATTTTGAAAAGGATAGAAATGGAAATTTTTTCGGCAAAAATGTGGAAACACATTAATTAGAGAAGAGGAATGTGGCTAGGGGGGTATATAATTAGCATTTTATTATTACATTTTGTATATTTCCATTTTCAATAATATGAATAAGAAGGTTGGTGTTATCAGTGTCGAGGTTATAAAAAATGGCTGATGACAGCTCCTGGAGACCGGCTAATACAAAAGTACCTCTTTTCTTCTCGTAAATTAACCTAATAACCATTGAAGTTTAGCAAATTAAAATTTAAAAAAGCTCTACCATTTGAATAAAAGTATAAAGCAACTTTTATATTTCAAGAGTTCAAAATAAAAACTATATATTAGTGTATATATATTAATATTATATACTTACAGTTGGGTCACAATTTGCACAGTGCCATGAATAACCTCGCACTTTAGGGGACTTCTTGACAGGCGGGTCGAGGCAGTGGAAGTGAAAACCCAATTGACATTCATCGCATCTAAAACACAAAGATTAAGCCAAGTGTTAATTATACAAAAAATAAATGATATGTTATATTTATAAATGTTATAAGTATATTTTTTTATATATCGAGATATTTAAGGGTTTCCAATTGAATTAATTCAAAAATATGGGCAAACATTAAGTTTCTAACACTATACACCTTTTAAGTTTTATTATGAAATAATAATCATTGAAATTATTTAAAAGAATAAACTTTTTTTTTTAGATCCAATTGGACTTATATTACTTTCAAAAATAACAGCTCAAATAGTTCTAATTCATATTTTTGATAGTATTTGCCGGTTTGCAAGTAAAAAAAAAAAATACTTTCACAAAAAATTCAGACGAAATTTCCTCATTGCAAACGAATAAATATGTACAAAATAATAAATAACGAAGTAAAAATTAAATAATATCTAATATATATAAGAATTTGTCTTTAATTTTATTTAATATGGACTCTAAAAGGTCTATGCAAACTCTCAGTTAGCCTGAATTTGGTTTAACTGAGCAAAAAAAAATTCACACTAATGAAACGTCGCATTGATAATTTTTTTCACAAAGTCCTAACCATTATCTTCTAAATCTTTAAGTAAGTGTAAGCTTTCTATAATAAAATTTTTAACTACTTAATCAAACGACTGAGTTTATATTTTTCTTAATCATTTCAAAACAAAAAAAATGAGAAACCTTAATATATTTTCTACGAGAATACATAAAACTTCTTTACAGAACACACATGTTCTTATTTTTGCAAATAACATTTTTGTTGGCGTTTATCACTCATAACAGATTTAACATGCAAGCATAGTTGTGTGAATGCTCCTATAATCCACAAAATTGTGGATGCTGATAGGCTCATCCTAATTGTGATTGAGCCTTAAAGCAGCCTTTGCAGACTGTCATTGAGGAAAACCAACAGCGATAGAATGGAAATGCCATCAAAATGGATAAAAGTGGAATGGATAGAGCAATATATAAGACATATGTTGGTGATGGTAGATCAAGAAGATGGTATGAAGGCTTCATTTATGCCTTCCTAGCAAGGGGAAAGGATTGGAGAATAAGAAGGGCATTGAAAGGAGAGAAGTTTGGTCCAAAATCCAGAAGAGAACCTCATTTTTTAAAAGTTTGAAACATTTTTGATTTTAACTTAGATCATTATTCCCATAAAATTTCATGTTTTTTTTTTGTTTTTTTTAATAATTTATTCAATGAAATTTATAACTCTATTATACTAGTACAACAAGTAAATAGAATGAATATACACACTGACATGAAATGACAAATTGAGAAACTACCCAGTGGTAGTACTCAAATAAAAAGTTCAACTCAGAAGGTCACGAGGCTATCTTCTTTTCAGACACCTCGGAGGATTATCAGGAATTGAAGAGGTTGCTAGATTTGAAACTAGTGGGTTACAGATGTAAAGATTTACACCGGATTCGGTCCAAATCAGCAGCAAATGTGACATGACATTAAGGTCATAATGGATTACTTTGTTCGTAACAAAGTAAGGAGCGTTGAGGATTTTACGAAGGATTTGGGTTATAAGGATTGAATGCGAGAAGAACTCGATGGTTTAGTGGAGCCCCAAAGCTCTTTTCCTTAAGTCCAGATGGGTCTAATGATTGTCAAGTATATGAGTCTTTTGTAATTAATTGAGAGCTCAGAGCGTTTGTCTAGTAAATGTTGAAGTAACCTGAAACGGCGTGCTGTTTCTTGTCGTTTCAGTCTAGTATGATGCTTTTGTCAAGTTGTAGTCCTAATTACCAGACCTGTTCTAGAGGAATCCAGTGGGATGTTATTAAACGATACAGGAGGACAGGAAGTCATTTGTTTACGACGGATGGTAAAAGTGATTTGTGAAATTTCAAGTTTAAACATGATCCAACGCAAAATTTGACTGAATTTAAAGCTTCCACCAAAACTATTGCTAATGAAGGCTTAGCTCGAAAATACCACATTTTGAGTTATGTTGTATTTCTTTTGAAGGGGAGATATAAATATAATAATAATAATAAAATACATACACAACAGTGTTATTGGGTTCCCCTGGAGAATTGCAGGTAACACACATCAATTGTTTTGGCTCTTCTTTTTTCTTAGGGCCCGTCGATAGCCTGATAGGTTGCTGCACCACTGGCGGCTGTGGTTGAGAAGGAGAGACAGAAAGCTTCGGAGCAAGTCCCAAGCTTGGCGTCGCTACATATGAACTACCGCCTCCAGTGGGATGAGGAATAGACTTAAACTGAAAAATGATTATTTATAATATTGTTATACTAGCTAATAAAAAATATTAATAATTAATCAAACCCTAACTGTGTCATAGTTCTTATGCCATATATCTTCAGCTCTGGTGAAGCAGTCCATGATTGTCCAGAATGAGTTAATTGTACCAAGCGAAACAGTACTAATAATTCTTACAGCAATTTCAAAGTATGTTTTATTGATGACAAACTCTCTTTTAAATTAGAAAAAAAAGTAAAAAGAAACTTATGGAACATCCTTTTAATATATTAGATTAAACCTAATAGATCACTATTTCATTTAGCTTTCAGGAAATTAGTACAACTGAAAAGAGTTTGACATAACACAAAAAAAAAAATGTTGAAAGCCAAATAAATACATTTCTAAATATACTTTTATTTAAATATGATTACCACATAAGAGGTATATCTAACAGTACCGTGTGATAAGTTTTGTTAGAGGTGATACTAATAAAATATTTAATAAATATTAAATTAGTTATATAAATAGTAATTGGGAAACAGCAGGTTAAATTTTAAGTATAGGCTAAAGGCTACATGATACAAGACTATGTATTTCCAGAAATTGAAGCTCTTCGGAAATACAAATTCAATAAGTGACTATTTAAAACCAAATATACTTTTCAATTGATTTCCATTTAATTTAAAAGTATATCAAATAATATAAGTATAAATACAAATATAAGTAAGGTTTTTCCTTATACAGAGACAATTGTTGATAAGTTAGAATAAGAGAAAAAAATAACTATTTTTTTTTCTTATTCTTTAAACTAATTCACATTTAAACAAATACAACCAAATTTTATAATTTTGTTATATATTGTAAATTCAAACATCGAATAATACATTCTAAAAACAATAATTATTGATGTCTCAAAAATATAAATATACATTTAGCACTGCTAGTAGTAACCGGTGGGATAGAACCACTGTTGATACATATATCATTGTATATTTTTGTTGTTACAACATACATTGAAAAAAAAGAAGACTCAAACATAAGAACCATAACTACTTTCTAATGACATAATTACTTTCTCTACAGTTTTGAAGGAATAAACAATGGGGTTACAAGTACATAATTTTCAGAAAATACTAGAGTATTTAGTGTAATTGTGAAACATTGAAAAAAATAAATAAATAAAGATACGATTCAGTTGGTTTCATCAGCAGAAATATCTCGCTGATGAAATCAACCAAACCAAACCAATCAGTTTAACTAACTAATCATCATTTTCTCAAAATCATATTTTCGTCTTAGTGTATTTCACTTGCTACCCCATTATTTATTCGTTTAAAACAGTAGAGAAACTAGTTGTCTGGGTTCTTATGTTTGATTTTTATTTTGCTTAAGTGTATACAGCAACAACATCACTTATAATCGCAAGAAAAAAATAAATCCTACAATGAAAATATGATAAAATCTACTTACACATATTTTAAGACTTTGCCTCTGTTCTTCTTGCTGCTTGCTCCTCTTGTGTTTGTGTTTGTGTGGTCTCATGTTCCCGGGATCGGGGGAATATCTGTGATGTTTCTCCCTACGCCGCTTTTTAGGTCGGCCGCTAATTTCAGGTTCACTTTTACTAGCTAAAATTTAAAAAAAATCGATTAATGAATTGAATTTCCTGAATCAAAATTACAGCATATTAGATCACTTTAAAATACGCGATTCGCTATCAGTTACATCACAAAAACTTATAATATCCTAATTAAAATAAAATAAAATAATAATCAAGAGAGTGATTCGAAAGATTTTACAACTTTCAGTTTAAGTTTATATTTTCATGTCCAAAAACTGACCCACTACACCCAAAAATATTTTAATTTACTTATTTCTGATTCTTCTGAATCAGAAAGAATTATCAATATCCATTTAAAACAATTAAATAAAAACATCAAAAATATGATATTTAACAATTTTTAGTAGAAACTAACTATTACCTGTTGATACATCAGCTTCAACAGGGGCTGTGCTATCCTCAGCTAGGCTTGTATCCTTGGAATCATACTGGAAAATTAATTTTGATTAAAATTCATCAGTATTTATTAAAATCGTTTTAATATATATAATAGAGAAAAAACTTTATTGAGGGTCTAACTCTTTAAGAAAAACAAATTAGCCCATTTTTCTAAATTTAACAAGGGATACAAAAGAAAAAAGGATGTTGTCCTTGACAAGTTCCCTACTATCAGACAAAAAAATATTGAAGGTGTTGTCAAAACTGAACTATCTTGGGGACAATCTATTGTAAATGGTACCTTCTGTCACTGTTAAAAGTTTTAAAACCAAAAATATCATAAGTTAGATTAGTTGCCTTTCTGTAGTTAGCGATTCAAATAATCAACGTTTCTATTCATTGATCAAAAATTAGGTTTATAGACACAGAAATATGAAGGACACTATGATGTTAAAACCACATGAGTTGCATGTGTTATAGTATGAGTTATGTTATAAAAAAGTTTAAAGCTCAGTACTGTATAAACTATTGACATGGCAGTCTGTATGTAAAGAATATATAATACATAGAACATATAATTAATTTCCTAATGTAAAGGAGATAGTTGGGGGGTGCAGTCAATAAGTACACAGAATAAGTGATGAACTTATATTATGTGCCGACGTTTCGACCTACAGTGTAGGTCATCTTCAGGGCTAACAGAGAAACAAACAGAACAAAAAAATATAAAAAATGTACAGTAACAATAATATGGTGACAAGTAATGTAGAAAAATAAAATAGTGGCAGATATGAAGATAGAAAAAGAGCCAGATTATAATAAAATAAAGATATAGACAGATTTAAAAAATTAATGATAATGAAAAAATTAAAATAGTGAAAGTAATGAATTAAAAAAGTGACAGATATAATAAAATTAAGATAAAGCCAAATATAACAAAATTATTGAAATAGTGACAGATGTAATTATTGAAATAGTGACAGATAATGTGTCAGATAATGTGATAATGTGTGTGTGTAATAAATAGTGAAAATAATGAATTAAAATAGTGACAGATATAATAAAATTAAGATAAAGCCAAATATAACAAAATTATTGAAATAGTGACAGATATAATTATAGAAATAATGACAGATATAATGAAATTAAGATAAAGACAGATATGACAAATTATTGATAATGAGAAGCAAATGAAAATAATGACAGATATAATAAAGTAAGACAGATTTAATAAAATAAAGAAAATGAGCAGAGATGATAAATTATAAATAACGCATATAAAATAAAAAATAGAAAATAAATGTACAGAAAGGATAGTACAGTACAAAATACTAATATAAAGGAAAATCAAAAGGAGGAGTTAAACAAAAGAAACCAAAATGAGGATATTTACATATACATAAAGGTTGGAATATGAAGAATAAAGAAAAACTAGTAAAATAAAGGTATAAAATGTATGAAAAACGGACTTGATGATGTTACATGTTACAGAAAAGTATGGAACTATATGTACAATAACAGATGTGAATAATAGAAATACTATTGTACAGTAACTACAGTGTACAATGACAGTTTTGAAAAAAGTGGATAGGATTAATGAATTTGAAAAGTTAAAATAAGTGAAAACTCTTGTACGATAACAATAGTGTACAATGTCTGTTTGAAAAAAAGTAGATAGGATAAATGAATTTGAAAGATTAAAATTGGTGCTTAAAAATATGAACTCTTGATTACCAACAAATGATGGATGCCAAAATGATACGGGGGAAATAATAGGAAAAATGAAAATTGGAGAAAGGATAAGGAGAAAAGTTTAAAATAAATAAAATAAAAGAAGAGACATACCGATTATGGATAGCGTGGCCGTTGGATTTAACGGCTAGCAGGTACTGAATACACGACCGTTAAGAAAGGGGGAAGGGATAGGAGCGATCTCTAGTGGCCAAAAAGTTAACTATAGAAGGTAACCATACTGGAGTATAGGAAAAAATGGGGAAGTGAATAAATGGATAAAATTAATATAAATAAAATGAAACAATGAAAGAAATGTCAATAGAGTGATAACAAAAGAAACATCAATGACAAAGTAATGGAATTTAAGGTTTTTTGAGTAAATTAAAGACTTGGGAGTAGGTAGAGGAAAGGTGATGTGAGTCAGACTTAAGATTGATAGAGGAGGAATCTAAATTTATGTGGATAGTTTCAGAGAGGATGCGTTTGTCATGGTTAGGAGCTGTAGCTAGGATAGACGTTTTTTCAAAATCAAAGGTGTGGTTTAAAGAAAGGGCATGTTCGGAAAGTTTAGAGGAGGTATGATTATGGGAGGAAATGGCATATTTATGTTGAGTAATACGGTCTTTAAGGAAGTTTTTGGTTTCACCTATATAGGAAGAGTTACAATTAGTAGTGGAACAAGGGACCCTATAAACGACATGGGAACGAAGTTTGAAGGGAATAGGATCTTTGATACGGGTATAAATATGGGAAAGTTTGTTATGGGATTTGAAGGCAATACGTAAATTGGGGATAACGGAACGTAAGTATTTTTGAATGTTATTAGAGAGGGTGGGTATATATGGCAAGGATCTGTATATAGGGTTAGAAGGTGGATGTGGCGATCGGGTGTGGGTGGGGGGGTTATAGTAGTCATGGATGAGTTTATTAACAATATAGGGAGGGAAATTGTTTTTAAAAAGGATTTCTTTGATACGGTGGGTGTTGGTTGTATGGAAGCAGGCGTCAGAGAGGGATAGGCCACGATGAATGATATTTTTAGCGACGTTAATTTTAAGGTGGTGTGGATGTTGGGAGTAATAATTAAGAAGTCGGCCAGAGTAAGTGGATTTAGTATACCAATCAGTGGATAAGGTGTGGTCAGAATTTTTAATGATAAGGAGGTCAAGAAAAGGAAGTGACTTATTAGTTTCGACTTCAACGGTGAAATGGAGGCGGGGATGGTATGAATTGAAGGACGATAATAAATCAGTAATGATGTTGGGATTGATGATAAGGAGGAGGTCGTCTACATATTTTTTGATGAAACAAATATCATTACGGAACTGTGGTAGAATGGAGTCTAGAAGGTCATTTAGAACAATATTAGAGAGGTCAGGAGCTAGGGGATTTCCCATGGCAAGTCCAGAAATTTGGGAATAGAACTGTCCATGGAAGGTAAGGTAGCCGGATTCACAGCAAAGTTTTAAAGATTGAAGAAATGAGGACCGGTTAAGAGATGTATGGGGTTCTATTAGTGACCAGTGGTTATCTATTATGTCATGGACTTTATTTAAGGGAATGTTTTTAAATTTAAGGGAAGTATCAGAAAGAAGGGAATTAATTTTGAGGTTATAATCAGAAAGGTCCATAATTACAGTAGAGTTACCTTTGTCAGCTTTGGTGACAATTAAGTCATCATGAGATTGAAGAAAAGAGCGTGTGGACGCAAGGTCTTTGAAAAATTGCGGGGAGAGATTAGAAGGGGTGGAATGGGGGTGCTGAAGGAAATTGGAAATGATATTGGAAATGATATGATATGGAAATGATATCCACCATCTATCCCTATATACAAATCCTTGCCATATATACCCACCCTCTCTAATAACATTCAAAAATACTTACGTTCCGTTATCCCCAATTTACGTATTGCCTTCAAATCCCATAACAAACTTTCCCATATTTATACCCGTATCAAAGATCCTATTCCCTTCAAACTTCGTTCCCATGTCGTTTATAGGGTCCCTTGTTCCACTACTAATTGTAACTCTTCCTATATAGGTGAAACCAAAAACTTCCTTAAAGACCGTATTACTCAACATAAATATGCCATTTCCTCCCATAATCATACCTCCTCTAAACTTTCCGAACATGCCCTTTCTTTAAACCACACCTTTGATTTTGAAAAAACGTCTATCCTAGCTACAGCTCCTAACCATGACAAACGCATCCTCTCTGAAACTATCCACATAAATTTAGATTCCTCCTCTATCAATCTTAAGTCTGACTCACATCACCTTTCCTCTACCTACTCCCAAGTCTTTAATTTACTCAAAAAACCTTAAATTCCATTACTTTGTCATTGATGTTTCTTTTGTTATCACTCTATTGACATTTCTTTCATTGTTTCATTTTATTTATATTAATTTTATCCATTTATTCACTTCCCCATTTTTTCCTATACTCCAGTATGGTTACCTTCTATAGTTAACTTTTTGGCCACTAGAGATCGCTCCTATCCCTTCCCCCTTTCTTAACGGTCGTGTATTCAGTACCTGCTAGCCGTTAAATCCAACGGCCACGCTATCCATAATCGGTATGTCTCTTCTTTTATTTTATTTATTTTAAACTTTTCTCCTTATCCTTTCTCCAATTTTCATTTTTCCTATTATTTCCCCCGTATCATTTTGGCATCCATCATTTGTTGGTAATCAAGAGTTCATATTTTTAAGCACCAATTTTAATCTTTCAAATTCATTTATCCTATCTACTTTTTTTCAAACAGACATTGTACACTATTGTTATCGTACAAGAGTTTTCACTTATTTTAACTTTTCAAATTCATTAATCCTATCCACTTTTTTCAAAACTGTCATTGTACACTGTAGTTACTGTACAATAGTATTTCTATTATTCACATCTGTTATTGTACATATAGTTCCATACTTTTCTGTAACATGTAACATCATCAAGTCCGTTTTTCATACATTTTATACCTTTATTTTACTAGTTTTTCTTTATTCTTCATATTCCAACCTTTATGTATATGTAAATATCCTCATTTTGGTTTCTTTTGTTTAACTCCTCCTTTTGATTTTCCTTTATATTAGTATTTTGTACTGTACTATCCTTTCTGTACATTTATTTTCTATTTTTTATTTTATATGCGTTATTTATAATTTATCATTCATTCATCTCTGCTCATTTTCTTTATTTTATTAAATCTGTCTTACTTTATTATATCTGTCATTATTTTCATTTGCTTCTCATTATCAATAATTTGTCATATCTGTCTTTATCTTAATTTCATTATATCTGTCATTATTTCTATAATTATATCTGTCACTATTTCAATAATTTTGTTATATTTGGCTTTATCTTAATTTTATTATATCTGTCACTATTTTAATTCATTATTTTCACTATTTATTACACACACACATTATCACATTATCTGACACATTATCTGTCACTATTTCAATAATTACATCTGTCACTATTTCAATAATTTTGTTATATTTGGCTTTATCTTAATTTTATTATATCTGTCACTTTTTTAATTCATTACTTTCACTATTTTAATTTTTTCATTATCATTAATTTTTTAAATCTGTCTATATCTTTATTTTATTATAATCTGGCTCTTTTTCTATCTTCATATCTGCCACTATTTTATTTTTCTACATTACTTGTCACCATATTATTGTTACTGTACATTTTTTATATTTTTTTGTTCTGTTTGTTTCTCTGTTAGCCCTGAAGATGACCTACACTGTAGGTCGAAATGTCGGCACATAATATAAGTTCATCACTTATTCTGTGTACTTATTGACTGCACCCCCCAATTATCTCCTTTACATTAGATCATCCAGTCAACTATTTTCATCTCATCAATTAATTTCCTAATTTTACTTTTTCCCATCTTTCGCTAGTTTAATCAAGCAATTTTATGCTCCCAAAACATCAGGTTCAAGAATCGAACTACAAGAAGTAAGACAGGAAAGTGTTGTGCTAAGACAAAATTGCTTGACTACACTTGCCAAAAATGTCAATTTTCGATCCCAAAAGTCTCGTATATTATATTGAAAAAACTAAAACTAAAAACAGAAATAATTAAAGAAAAAAAAGTATTTACCTTGAAATCTCCTATACTACTGTCTCCGTTATCCTTATGCCTTAGCTTCCGTGGAGCTTCGGGATCGACCATATCTACATCGGAACTAGAAGAATCTTTGTCGCATTCAGAACATTGCCTGTTTAAGAAAAGATTATATATAATGACATCAACAAAGAATGCTAATATATGAGTTTTCAAAAGTAAGCATTAGTAATAATATGCCCCTTAAAGGGATTAAGGTGTATTACTAAATAAGGAAGCACTGTTTCTTAACCAACTTTTATACAATGCAATTAAACCAACATTTAAGTTACAACTCCCTAGTTAACCCATAGAAGCTAAATAGTATAGGTATGCCCCAGGAAGGTGCCTGACTCTGACCCAACAGATTACATAAAAGAATAAATAAATGATCTTCTGCATTTGGGCATAAAATTAAGCCCGAAAACTATAGCTATGGGAAGAATTACTCCCTCCTCATAATGATTCCAATCACCCTCAAACCTATGACAATTACTTTATTTTTGAGTAATATTTATAGAATTAAAATAAATACAAAAATAGTGAAATGTCAAAATAGAGAACAATCAAGATAATTATATTTTTCATCAATGTGAGCAGCTTAGTGAGTAAAGGTTAAGTAAACATTTTAATTTATAAATCCGCTTTAATATGTACCTGTATGAAGATTTAAAGAAATCATCGCTTGAAAACAGTTTGAATAAAAATACTATAAACTATGGTATTTAAAAACAATACCTAACCTTTACCACTACAACCCATGAAGAGCCTTGGGTTCAATACGTGGTAGAAAATATGTTACTTGGACAACAGTTGTGCAGGGAGGTGAGGTCATCAAGCTCAACCATCAGATCCCCCCCCCCCCATTTCGGTTAATCACACCACTTTATAGAGTTCCAGATGAAAAGGATCCATCCTCGGCTGTTAACAGATAAAACAAAATCTGCCAGCAGCCTGATTCCAACTCGGAACCCTAGCACAGCAACTCAGCACTATACCTCTGAGCCACTTCGCTTCCGTTTGAAAACAATAACATTGCTAATTATTACAAGAAGCCTTATTATTATGTGTACATCAAGTGAGTCCTTAACAATAATGTTTTATCAATCATTAATGCCTAAATATTTAAAGAATGAAATCATCAAAGAATTTAGAGTATCAGAGCTCTTTATGGTGAAAAATGAAAGAATTGTTTGATTACAGGGTGCTATAAAACTGTAATAAAATTTCTTACCATCCCATAAGTTTGGTTTTCTTAGGCATCCTAGTCAGAGGAGGATTAAGGCAGGCCAAATGATAGTGCTTGTGACAAGTGTCACATTTAGCGAGAAGATGTTGGTCGTGACGACCTCTACATAAGCCACACACATTATTCAAACTAACTCGTTCTGCACCTGTCATAATTAAAATAACATTAGATATTGCATTTGATAAAAATAATTATATAAGAGATTTTATAAATGGAATACTATACTGATCATGGTATTATTGACAGTATTAAAGTCAACAGAATTTTAAAAAATGAATATTTCTGAGAGAGATCTAATATCAATTTACCATAAATACATTGTAATATTAATGTTATAAAATATATATTACCGGTTGAATTATCAGAAAGATCGGCATCAGAAGTAACTGGTCCACCAAAAACACTTTTCCTTGCAGCAGCTGTAGGGACTGCACCTGAAACTACAAGGTATAATTTCCAACATAATGTAATTGTAAACATAATATCAAATTAAATTTAACGTTCTACTAGGTAAATAATCTTTAGGTGAATCACGACATCAAAATAACTTTATATTGTAGTTATTCAGAAGGAATGTAACTTAAACTGTTAAAACTTATAAAATTATAAAGTAAAAAAAAGTTATAAGAGGCTTATCGGAGTAGATCTCAGTCCAATAATAAAATCTGTTAATGCTTTTAATAAAATCTGTTAAGTTTGTACTACTTCCAGTTTGTCAATTAAAAAAAAATAATACTATTTTAGGTATATTACTATATTAAGTCTCAAACACTAAATCATAAAAGTTTTGCATTACATTTTAATATAATTGTCGATAAAATCTATTAAGTCCTTCAAGACATAAAACAGTAACCACAAAATTGAGGTGCTACACCAACACTAATTACCAAATTTTAATTTTCTACAGTTAAACTAGTAAAGATGAATATCCGTTGAAATAAGGAAATTTAAAAATTCTGAAATTATATTACTTTCTTTACTGTATACAATGAAGTAAAGACAGTAATTTGATTAATTAATTTAAAATAGTATTTCAATAACTTTTTTCTTTTTTTGTTTACTATAAAAGAATTGTGTTCGGTTACCTCCTCTATCAATCTTATTCTTAATAAAAATAAAATCTGAATATTATCACATTTTTAAGCAATATGTTTTAAAATTTGGTAAGAGTACTCAAAATGAATCTGTCAAACTACGGTACTATCATTAAACATTAAACAAAATCATTAAGCCAATCCAACATTGAAAATAGTATATAAATAATAATAATAAATAGAACAAACCTGGATAATGTGTAGCCAAGGGTGTTCTTCCCATTGTGTCCAAGTCCGGTAATTTTTTTCCAGGAGATAGCAGCATCATAAGTTCATAGAATTTATTCAATATCGTTTTCAACTCTTTATTCCTATCACATTCTTCTGTGTTCTCTTTTACGACCTAATAAAAAGTAATAAATAATTTTAGATAGTAGATAATCAAATATGAAAAGAGTTTGAAAATAAAAAAATTTAAGTTTACCTTGTCTCGCTTAGTTTCTATAACAGTTTGTTCTTCCAAGAGCTTAGAATTTTCTTCTAATAATTCTGCCAATTGTTTTTTCATACTCGTTACTCGGATATTTCGGTCTAAGTAGTAACCAATAAATTCAACACTAAAAAAAAATTAAAAAAATTAGGCTTATAATTAATATAGTTTAAATTAACCAGATAATACATCTACAGCCCCAATGAATAAGTGGTCCAATCCAATTTGCTTCCAAATGAGTTTCTTGTACTTAGGGAAGCATAATCGTGTTATTTTCATAGTGAATGAGGGCCTAAGTCAGGCATTGAATTGAAAAGGTTTTACTTCTTATACAATATCATTTCAAGCCAAAAACTATGAAAGTGGCACGATTCCACTTCCCACAATACAATTACTCTCCTGGAAAAAAATTGACATAACCACTTATTCAAAGGGATTGCAGGTATATTTTTCATCCTTATTTCATATATTAAAAAAAAAATGAATGTTGAAAAAGATAAACATGTAATCAGATAGATTCAGAGTAAATTATTAAAAATACTTATTAAATATTATTTATCATTATTTGGTCTTCAAAGTCGGATACATCCATTTTTTCAAAAGTTTTTTTTTATAAATGTTTAATGCCAGAAATGATGTATTAAACGTGTTTGTTTCAAAATCGTCTAGATAAATAAAATAGAAATTTTTAGAAACAAATCACTTTAATCAATATAAATAAACAATATATATACATAGTGATGATTTTTAATGTATGAAAAATCAACACTATGTATATATATATATATATATTGTTTAATTATATTGATTAAAGTGATTTGTTTTTAAAAATGTCTATTTTATTTATTTACTATCAACCATAAACTAACCAGATATCGATATTTTATGATCAAAGTCAGGAACATCCAAAATATTTTTTATATTAAATGAGATATAGAAAAATATATAAAAAATTATCAATAATTATTGTTTTATGTGTATTTTATATACCTAAAAGCTGGCTGTATGTGCCAACGACGATGGACGTCCGACAGAGCCTCAACTTGAGCCTGCCTCAAAGCCCAGGCTTCCGTATCTACTCCACTCATTTCCGCCTTCCTCCATAGGGCACGGCAAGCTGAAGCACTTGTTGTAAGAAGGCGAGCCATTTTTTGAGTAGGAACTAAAAAAGATAAGCAAGTGTTAGGACGAAGACTCCTTAGGACATATCCACACTAAGGTATTATAAGATCAGCGATATACAATAAGCGATAAACACAGACAAGTCCATAAAATCTAAAGAGAGAGGATAAAAGCAGTTCATACCCACAGGATTGCATAACATATCCCTCGAAGTACCACTTACTGATCTCCTCAGTGATTTGTATTGCCTGATATTTCGAACTATGAATGTAATGGGAATGATTTCAGAGGAACACAAACTAAGATGGTTTGGACATTTCCTTAGGATCGACAGGAAGACTCACAAGACCCCTACGGAGGGAAAAAGACCTAGAGGAAGGTATCGCATCTCCTGGGAGGACAGCATAAAGGATGCTTTCAGGAAAAGATGAATAGACTGGAACAGGGAGAGCTGAGTGAGGAAAGAGATACTTGGCCCAGACCCTACAAAATAGGATCCTCAAACTGCACAGCGCTAGAAGATGGAGGGATGATGATTATGATAATATAATGGTGAAAAGAAAAGATGTACTCTTTCTTTTTCTTTATGTACTCAGAATTTTCTTTTTCTTCTTTTTTTGGACTCATTTTTGTAACTGAAGCAGTGAAAAATGTGTAACCACCAAATTTTTATCACCCAGGTTGTGTTAATTTATCATCAGCTGTTATGAACTTTCCTAGCAATAAATCTTCACAATATATAACTATATATTCCAATATATATATAATTATATATTACAATATATTCCTATCAGTATATCACTAATCTTATATCGCCTTAGTGTGGACGTGGCCTTAGAGTTGTACAAAAATGGCTTTACTTCAATAAGTACTTTCCCAGGAATTTAAGATTCGATATACAACACTAAATCAAATATTAAGAAATGAAAAAAAGACAATCAATTATTCAAAATAACAAAATAGATTAACTTACCCCATGGCTGCACTCTAGACAGTCTTACATTACTGTACTTTGTTCGGTATTTTCCAAGACGTCTTTGGATTCTTAATGAATCTTCAGTTTCTTGACGGTTCTTTTTTGTCTCTTCGATTCTCATTTGGACAGCTAACCAGTTTCTGCGTCTCTTCCTAAAAAGTTTTAAAACAAAATTAATGTTATGCCAAATAAAATTTCGAAAATATAGTTACACAACTTGATTCAATAAAATTTATTAAAATAGAAAAGAATTTACTAGTAAAATATAAATTTCTTGCTTAGGGTCTCTAAATATTGTAACACATATTTATGCCATAATCATGAACTTAATATTGATAATTAGTAATGCGTTAAAGGAATTCATTAACTCTCTACTTGCTTTCAATTTAACACGTTGACTGCCGACTACGAGATAACTCGTAGGTAGCGATCTTTTCAAGGACGCCAACTACGAGTTATCTCGTACTGTATTAACTTGCCATTCTTGTGTTGCTACGATTAAACCCGTAATATATCAGTGCTAATATCGATAGATGGCTTCAGGGGAAGAACAAAAAATCAATGTTGGCTTGCATGAAAAGACAATTTATTTGAAAACGAACATAAAAAATGTAAGTGTAAGAATTAAGTCAAATTACAGAAGTATAATAATATTTACTGTTTGTGGAACTTTTTAAAACAACCTTCCACACACAGAGCTGGCTTTTCACTACATACTGGACAGTAATAACGCGTTTCTCGGCGTTTTTTCCCTTGGTTACATATGCGACATGGTTTCGTTGGACGCTGTTTTTTTTCGGTAGGCGGTAAACTCTCTAAATAATGGATACTTTGCAATTTACTCTTTTTCGTAACGTGTTGAATTTCTTGTCCAATCAATGCGAGCACGAATTCCTCTCTGAACTTTATCAGTTTTATGTTAGAAGATGTAACTTTTTTAAAAATTTTGTGAGCATTGTGGATGTAAATCTCTATAATGTGCAATGCAACCTTTTTGGGCCATCTAATAGTCTTTCTTAGAGATGAATAATACGAAAGCATTTGATCTGATCGGTCAATGCCAGACATTCCATTGTTGTAATCTCGAATTATATTCGGTTTCATAGAAATTTTTCCATTGCGATTGGGGACTTCTATCATTTCAACAACATGCATGTTTGAAATGCAAAGGACATCTCGCTTGTCTTTCCATTTGCAAACAGTAACAAGACCATTTCGCTGCCAAATACACTCTCCTTTTTTCAATTTACGATTTACCAAATCTCTAGGGTTCCCTTTTCTGTTACTTCGTAGGGTTCCACACACATACGTTTTTCGTGGGCCTACGAATAAACTCGTAATTGGCTTCCGAGAAGAGATTACTGTTTCCGACGCCAACTACGAGATAGTTCGTACAACATTGTTTTTTTTAGGAAAATACGTTTTTACTCTTTTATTTTATAACTATGCTCTAGATTTAGACTTTTTAATAATATAATGTAATAAAATCAAAATTTCATTTTTGGCCAGAAATCTGAAAATTACTGTGGCAGTCAACGTGTTAAATCAATGGATTGTATCTTGATTAATTAGCAAGCATAAAATATCTGATATATAAACTGAGCCAAACTTGTATGAACAAAAGTTATAAAAAAATATAAAAAAATTACCTCATTAAATTCTTATCTGTGTGAAGTTTACAGTGAGCATAAAATGGATCGGCTTGATCGACCTCTTCTGAATGAGCTTCTGCAAGGAGACCTTCTCTCTGGCCACTGGAATAAAATTTTCAATACAATAAAACTATTTTCAAAGTAAAAAGTTTCAAAATAAAACTTTAAGGTTGTTCAAAAATGTTTTCTTTATAATAAAAAACAATATAACATACCAAGTAACATGAAAATATGTTTTGCACATGCCGGCATCGCAACCAACAGCAACGCCAGTCCGAGCGAATCTCTGATCAGAGCAGAGAGAACAGGCCTTAGCTCCCCATTTCGAATAAGCCATCTCGAACAAAGTGACCGACTGAAGTTTATCAACTTCGGCAAAAGCCACACCAGGCATGTAAAGAGCACATACTAAATGTACCCATTTACCGACATCTGTTTCCTTGAATATTCCACCTGATACAAAAAAAATAATAATAATATCTGAATCCATGAATAATAACCGACAAGAATATATTTCAATAAAGAAAAATTTAAAAATATGAGGTAACTTTATAAGAAAACCACATAAAAAAGATATTGCATATATGAGGCATTCAGGATCAAAAGTGGATAAATCCAAAATTTCAAAAATTGACTTTTTCACAAATAATTTAAGCAATTTTGTCTAACAAAAGAATTTTCAACATCATTTCTCATGGTTTTAGTCTAATTCTGAATCTGAAGTTGCCACTTGGAATGAAGTCACAATAAGGTTTAACTTTTCCTTCATTTTTTTTCTAATATTTTCAAAAATAAAAATAATCTTATTTATAATAATTTTAGTATGAAAAAAAAAGAGTGAAATCAAGGGAAATGTATATAAATTTTTCAGTAATCGTTTCATCAAAAAATAAATGCTTCGAAAAACTATTCGAGTACAGATGATGATAAAAACCTAAACAGTATGTGTAAGATGGTTCTTTAATTTATATAAAATGACTGTATACAGGCAGTAATAAAATCATTTTTATTTTCAAGAATATTGAAAAGGAAATGAATAAAAAGTTAAAACTTGTTGTGACTTAACTCAAAGTGACAACCTGTGGAACTGATACCTAAAATTCTTTGACTAAACTAGTGAAAAATCTGAAAAAGTCAATTTTTGAAATTTCAGAGTTCTGTGAAAATTTTCAATAAATTTTACTATGATTATAGTTTTTAAGTAGAAATTACAAAAGTAGCATACCTGGATTTGGACAAAGCTCACATTCTGGACTATCAAGTCCTGCCTTGCAAGAGTCACAAAACCATGGCGTAGTCGGGCATGGAGAGTCAGTACTGCAAACGCTGTCAGAATCTTGAACTCCATAACAACCTAAGATAAATAAACAACAGTTATAATAAATAACATTTTAATTGGCCGATGTGTGTGATGTAAAAAATGAAATAAATAGAGCAAATTGAATAAACATAGGCTTTGACAGTAAAACATCATGTTGACTATCCTGACAATTTTTTCCATGAAATTAACATTAAAATTTATAAAACAACAGCTAGATAACATTTTTAAATTAATAAGTTTAATTATAGCATTAATTAAACATATTCAAAAGTGAAATAATAAAAATAATAACCAATATACAAATGGTTATCAGTAGATGTAATAAATATGTAGAAATTGGTAAGGAATTCCATCAATTAAATTTAGCACACAAATAAAATAAAACTTATTATTTATAATTTTTCGAAGTTTTGGCCTAACTAATAGGGCTTAATCTAATATATATATATATATATATATTTTATAACTTCCAATGATTTATGGCCCTTTAAATTTCATTAATTAACAGTTAAACATTTAAACTTTGTAAGACAAAAATTAAAAAATAACTGAGATACCTTCATGGACGGTAACACCACAGTTATCACATTCAATGATTTCATTTGCAGCATCACTTCTATCGCCAAGACATACACTGCATATTAAAATATTCAAGGAGTCTTTCGGATTAAACTGCAAAAAAAAAAATCAACATAAATTAAACTAATAAAAAATTAATAAAATCAATACGACATTTTATTTTCAACCATTCTCACAAATTCCTTGTTTCAATAAATAGCCTTCAACCACTTAAACAACTACCTGGTTTACAATTGAGGGTAAGACAAAAAAAGTTCTTAAATTTGCCATGAGAAGGTCTAGTTATGCTTATATTCTACAAAACTACAACAAGAGACTTCAATTTGAACCTCTAAACATAGAGGCTTTTAATTTTTCTTATATTTATCTTAAAACAGTGATTCACTTCTGCACTTCAGATTCAATATATCTTTCCTTGCATAACTCACAAAATAATAAATACAAATAGATAAAACAGTGATATAATGAGAAAAGATGGCTTCTTCAAGTCACAAAAACAAAATTATAAGATACTAATGAATAAACAGCATAATTAGTGTAACAAAGTCTTTTATTATTCATCTGGAGCCCTATCACTCATAATATCAGTCATTCTTCTTCCCTATGTTCATTTAAATCCTTGCTTTTTAAATATATGAATTCCTATACAGATGCTCTCTCAAGGAAAATTTAGTTAATTGATTGAATGAACGAGAAGTAAATAATGCCTTTATTGTTTAATCTTTTGTCTTGTAACTTATTTACGTTTAAAGTCTTTATTGGCTGTTATTTATTTATTCCCCTTTAGTTGCTTACTTTTTTTTTTTTTTATTTACTTAATTGGCACTTTTTATAAATACATAATGGTTTGTATTATGTAGCCTTTTGTACAGATGTATATTATGTTTTTTTCTGTTAATGTTTTTATTCCAGAGGGACGCAGTTCCCTCGAATAGAGTTACTTTTCTATTCTATTATATTATATGAAGAATGAGAAAATCATAATTATATAGGATATAACATAATAATAACACCTAAGATATTGAAATATGTTAACTAATATTTTTTTTTATCTTTGTATTTTTATCCATACCTGTCAAATAAAAATAATTGGCAATCAGCAGATTGGCTAACAGGAAAATAGTACAGAATGCCATGAATAACAGTACCCAGCGGTACCCCACCATTGGCTTGAGTTAATACTAATAATTAAATTTTAAAAAATGTTTTTTTTTAAATATATTTAATATTCTCTTGTGATGAATATTAAATTTTAATAAAAGTACATTGCACGTTACCTGTTTTTTGTGTTCTTTCTGATCAGATAGAATGGCTAAACAATCTTCAACTTTCTGTTCACCAAGCGTTTCACCCAAATCACTAATGTCAGAAGTAGCACCTGATTCACTACCCTCATCATCTATAAAATAAATAAAGTAAGTTTTAGATGAAATCTATATAAGTCAAAATTCTTTTTTAAAATCAATTAATAATATTTATTTACCAGAGCTTTTTCCGTTACCGTTGGAATCAATTGAGTCATCATCGGATTCTTCAAAGTGGTCTTCTATACGAAAATCACTATCGTCAGAACTTTCGCCCAAATCTTCGAAATCAAAAAGAGCTTGAGCTGGCTTCACTTTTCTCTTGGTCGGATCTCTTTCCACTAAAAGAACAATATGAAAATAAAGTTTAAAACTAACTAAAATCCAATAATATTGCATTGGTCCAATGTATTACTCAGGAAAATTCACTGACTACTAAGCTAGCACTTGTAGTCCTTGTGGGGTTATTGGAATGGACTGGGATAGTAGCAAGAAAAGTAACACACAAATAATCTAAAACTTTTAAAAGCAACGAAAAAATGAAAAAAAAACCACTTGCGGAGAAACTACCCATCGATAGCACTCCAAGTTCTATAGGAGAAGGTCTCGAAGCCATATGCTTTTCAGACGCCTCGAAGGGTTATCAGGAATAGTATGGGAAGCAAGTTGAGAGACTAACGGATTCAAGTGAGTATGGTGCTTGTCATGGAAGGATAGGTATCTAGTTTGGGCCAAATCAGCAACATATGGGATATTAAGATCATGATGGATGTGTTTTTATGTGACATAATAAGGAGCATTAAGGACTTTACGAAGGATTATGGATTGTAAGGATTGGATACGAGATGAATTTCATGGTTTAGTAGAGCCCCAAAGCTCAACTCCGTATGTCCAAATAGGTCTGATAACTGTCCTGTAAATGAGTCTTTTGTAATTAATTGGGAGCTTAGAGCGTTTGTCCATTAAATGTTGAAGTAGGCGAAAACGTCGAGCAGTTTCTTGTCTTTTCAGTGTTGTATGAGGAGATCAAAACTTAAATATAAATATATTAATTAAACAATCACTATCCTCCGTTTATTTTATGATCATTATAAGTTATATTTCTTAAACCATACTCTTGTTTTTACTCATTAGTATAGAGTTGGTTTTCATTATAATGAATCAGCTACAATAAATTAAAATTTCAATTTCTCCAATACTATGAGTTAAAATAAATTTACTGGAGAAAGATTAAAAACAAGGACTACAGAGTCAGTGTATATACTTAAGTAAAACATTACTATATAATTTCTGTAATTTGAGAGAGAAAACATCAAAATATGAATTGTACTATCTATATCACCGAAGAGAGAAGACTAGACAATACCACCTTTATTTACTACCATTGTTTATTATCTTATTAAATAATTTATAACTTCTTTAAGACTTCATTAGATGATAATTGAATATTATAATATAAGGAGAGTTGTCCCAGAATCAGTAATGTTTATTATTATTTTTGTCTCCATAGATAAGATGTTTTTTAATCTCTGAATGTTATAAAGTAAAAATTCAATTTTAATTTGATATTTAAGAACTATCATAAATTGAATTGTACTTTAATATTTAAGAACTTTCACAAAAGGGCACATTGTCATTATTGTTAATAGAATAATAACAATGTGTTTTAAACTGATAATAATTAAAATAACTGCAATAATTCACAGAGCACATCCTAGTCAAAGTTTTATTGAGTGTTTTACACTTATTATATAAAGTTTAGCAACTACAACAATATAAAACAATGATCATTACCACTACTTCTTAACACAATGACAATATGAACTTTAAAAAAATTGACTTTATAAAAAAGAATATGAAATTGGTAATACTTCTGCAATAGTTCCTAGTGATGTAATCATTTTAAACTATTAGAGTAAATGTAAATATAAACAATAACTCACTCATTTTGGTAATTCCATACAAAAACATATAAGCTGGATCACTCTATGCAGACTCTCCGTAATATAATTCAATAATTAACGTAAGACATAAGAAGAGGAAGATTCAATGTGATTTCAACTATAAAACTGTGTAAAAACAACACATAATCTAAAGAAAATTAGAAACACCCTCAGAAAATGTACCAACCGGTGTGTGACGCTTCGAACAGATTCAACACAAGTTGAATCAAAGTGAAAATTAAAAAAAGATCGATTTATTTCTAAAGATAACCGGAACAAAGAGGTAAGTGAAAATGTTTTGAATCTTGTAGTAACTTGAACATAAAATAAATTTAAATATTTTAGTTGAAAAGAAAAGATATGACCAGGACTGGGACTCGAACCCGGATCTCCCGCGTCTCCGTAGTGGCGCCTTAACCATCACGGCCATCCTGGCTCGTTTCCAGGCCAGTCATATCTCTTCTTTCACTGATCCTATATTTCCGTGTTCTCGCAATTTGCGATGTATACACCGGGAGAATGTTAATTGAACATTACTTTTATTTTTGGATCTAGTTGACTTTAAGTCAGTAATATTATTATAATTTATTTTATTTTTATATGATATAATTTTTTTTATTTTATTTGAAAAGAAAAGATATGACCAGGACCGGGACTTGAACCCGGATCTCCCACTTCTCCGTAGGATCAGTATATAAAAATAAAGTAAATTATAAAATAAATTTAGATTTATCAATAAAGTCTTTCTAATATGTACCAATGATTTTAAACTTAATAAAAAAAACAACAACTTTATTTGCAATTTTACATGTACAAGTTGCATAAGTGTAAATACATATTCCGGACTTCCTTTATATGTTTAAAGAACAGTGATTTTAATTAATTAAAGTTATCTTTTTTAAATAAGTTTTACAATAGCAGGAAAAATGTGGAAAAAATCCGCTTAAAAAAATAATAAATAAAGATAATAATTAAATAATAGTAAATATAATACATGAATAAATAATAATAAAGTAAATAAATGTAATAATAATAATTAAATATAAAATAAATAAAAAATTAAAAATAACTATAAAATAAATACAGATAGCTAGATTACAATATGTACCTGCAAAAGTGATTTGTTAAGTTATAAGTACATATATGTTTTGTTCTTTTGTGCGTGTACCGTCGTAGCGAATATTTATCATAGTTACCGATTTCTCAGATTAATGGGTTTTTGGAAGCTGGAGTTTTTTCGAAGTATGCTTTTGTTTGGGCGGAAACATTTTGTTTCATAGTGGGAAGTTCAAGATCTCGAAGCATAGTCGATATTTTCGTATAGAGGGGATAATTATTAATAATCCTCAACCACAGGTTTTGTACTCTTTCAAACTTTTTCAATCCAATATTTTAACCGAAAAAAAGGACGGGAATACTTTTAGTGTCCGAAAAACTTCGAAATTTTCGGAATTATTTCAGTATTTGGCCCGTATCTCCTAATGCGTGTGTTTTAGAGAAAAACACAAATACCCATTGTTAAAGAAGATTAAATCTTCTACAATTTGGGCCCAATTGCAGCATGATCCAAATGCAATTCCAAAACAATGTATATATTGTACCTAATAGAATAAAAGAAAAGATAGGATTAAAATCACACGATAACACACGACAGGTTTTAGGTTATAGTATACACATTCCCCATATTTACATGCTCTTTTCCATACCAAAATATGATAACTTGTATTTTTGCAAAATCTTAAAAGGGGAACGAATGAAAAATTAAAAATTGTGACTCAACTCAAAGCGACAACCTGCGGAATAATTACCCATCGTACTTCAACAAACTTATATCAAGCAATACTTCAAAAAAAAAATTTAAGATTAATTTATTGATATTTACAACTGTAATGAACAAACAACAACCACAACCAAGAAGGCCACGTGGCCATCTTCTTTTCAGACGCCTCGGAGCATTATCGGGAATTGAAGAGGAAGCTAGGTTTGAAACTATAGGGTTTGAGTGGTAATGAAGTTTGTTATGAAAGGATTGATACCGGGTTCGGGCCAAATCAGCAACAAATGGGACATTAAGCTCGTTATGGATGACCTTATTATTAACAAAATAGCATTGACATAAATATATTTAAAAAAAATAACTATAACATAAATAGCATTGAGGATTTTACGATGGATTTTGGATTGTAGGGAGTTCGCCTGCCCTCAGATTTTTTTAAAGGGACTAAAAAATTCTTGGATTCTTGGAGGGACGTAAAATGACGTGCTGAGTCTGTGCAGTATTAGGTACTAGTTAATGATCCTAATTACACATTATAATTACACATAATCATATAATAAGTAACCGGAATCTAATATTTATAGCTCTATCTAATATTTAAATTGTCGTGTCACAGTGTTTGTAATAGAACTCCTCCAAAACGACTTGACCGATTCTTATGAAATTTTGTTTCCATATTCAGTAGGTCTGAGAATAGGATGTAAACTATTTTTCATACCCCTAAGTGATATGTGTCGGCCATTATTATTGATTAAGCTTCGATCGTAGCAGTGACGTTTGATGATGCTGCATTGTTGTAAGGGCATGTTTGAATAGTGTACATCCAAGTTTTCAACCGAAAAAACGGACGGGAATACTTTTGGTGGACGAAAAATTTCGACATTTTCGGAATTATTTCTGTTTTTGGCCCATATCTCCTAATCCGTGCGTTTTAGGGAAAAATATACAGTGATATTAACAAAATAACATTAATACAATAGTTAATAATGAAATTGCTAAATAAAATAAATGAATGGCATAGCATGCGATAAAGTATTTACAAAGTCTGTATGTTCTTTGTTGTTGGAAAAATAAGCAAAACACGTAGGTAACGAGATCGAGTGTTCAATACTAATTTGTTCAAGTGGGAGATTGACCTGCTTGGAGAGCGTCAAGAGATGATGGAAAAGCAGGGATTTAAATGAAGCCAGTGAAGAAGAATGGCGGATGAAAGGAGGGATTGAGTTCCACACAGTGGTGGAGCGGGCGAGGAACGAACGCTCGAATGCCTTAGTTCTATGGGAAGGAATGTAGATATCGGAAAGGCGAGATCTTGTTTTGTGGTGCTGGACAGAGGATTTGAATGGGAGGAGACTATAGTTATATGAAGGGTGTTGCAAGTTAATTGATTGGAATAGAAAAGCACTAAGGAAATATTGTCTACGCATGAGAGGGAAGAGCCACTACTTTAACTCATCATAGTGATGTGACACCCAGGATCGCCCCGGAGTACCAAGGAGGCAAGTTCATTATTCTTTTTAAGTGG
Organism: Arma custos; assembly: GCA_037127475.1. Taxonomy (NCBI): domain Eukaryota; kingdom Metazoa; phylum Arthropoda; class Insecta; order Hemiptera; family Pentatomidae; genus Arma; species Arma custos. The sequence continues at coordinate 36,600,722 of CM073765.1, forward strand.
CCCTCGAGCATTTTCGAGAGGCCCCCGTATACAACACTACATTAGTCAAAGTGGGGGAAGATGAGGGATGATACGAACAGCTTCCGGGTAGATTTTGTAAGGAGATGCCGAGATCGATGGAATAATTTCAGGGAACTAATTGATCGTCGGAATATTTGGGTGACATGGGGTTTCCAGGAAAGGTTTTGGTCAATGGTAATGCCTAAGCTTTTAACGGAGGAGTTGAAACTGATGGGGTGGTCGTTTAGGATTAATGTTGGAAGGGTGGGGATAGTTGTAAGGAGGGAGTTGGAACCTAGAACAATGGCCTGGGTTTTCATTGCGTTCATTCCAGTTTGTTCAGCTTTGCCTAGTGGGCACTGATCCTACTAGGTCTTGCTGAATACTGGTGAACGCCTATGATAGCTCAGATGGAGGAAAGGATAAATAGATTTGGAAGTCGTCAGCATATAGATGGTAGGAACAGTGGTGAACAGATTTTGGAAGATCGTTGATGTAACATTTGAAAAGGAGAGGAAAGATGCTTGAGCCCTGTGCCACACTTGAGGATAGAGTGAGGAAAGAGGAATGTGGTTGGTTGGGCATAGAAACTGCTCGGGACCTGTCAGAGAGGAAGGATTGGAACCATAGAATAGAATTGTTGGAAAAGGACAATGACTTCAGTTTGGAAAAAAGGTAGAATGGCCCAAGGAATCGAAAGCTTTAGAAAAGTCTAGGAGGATTAGCACGGTTAGTTGTTTGTTGTCCATGGCTTTATGTATGTCAGTGGTGATTTTGGTAAGGGGAGATTGAGTGGAAAAAACCAGGACGAAAGCCTGATTGAAGCAGATCAAGGAGCTTGGACTGTTCGAGAAAATTTGATATTTGAGACTGGACTATTCTTTCGAGAGGTTTGGAAAGATTGGAAAGTATGGAGATATCATAATCTTTTCATCGCTATGTTTCTTGAAACAATAATTTCTTAATGAAATGGTAACCGCAATATACACATTTCCCATAATTAATCTTTTTTTCATGCTATATTATACATATATATATATATATATATATATATATATATATATATATATATATATATATATATATATATGCTATATTTAATATATCCATGCTATTGCTATCGTTTGCAAAGGTAGTATGGGATCTCTCAATGCATTTTCATGGCCTTTTACAAAAATGCATCGATGATTCTTGCAACCAACTCATAAAAAGATCGAACTGACAAAATTTTAACTTAGGACTATTTAAAACTAATTTATAATCACAACGTATTTTAATTTTTAATTTGTTTCTATCTAACGGCGCTATGGTCCTTGCAGGACCTTGGCTCCTCAGCGATCCTCCTCCATTCCGAGTCTTCGGCTGCCCTTGCCAACGAAGTCTAGGTCTTCCTCTGCTCCTCCTTCCACCAGGGTGTCCCTCCATCATCATTTTTGGTTATCTACCTTTTTCCATTCTTTGTAGGTGCCCCATCCATCTTATCCTGGCATTCTTAATCGTGCCAACGATATCTCGTGTACCATACAGATTTCTTAGTTCCTCGTTTGTCTTCATCCGCCAGCGATCTCCTTCCTTTGTAGGGCCAAAGATCTTTCTGAGGATTTTTCTTTCCCACATGTTTAATAGCCTTTCATCATTGCGTGTCAGTCTCCAAGACTCACTTCCATACCGGTTGAAGGACAGTTCGATACACTCTTATTTTGTGAGCTCTGGATATATTACGGTTTCGAAATATTTTCCTTAGAGACCAGTAGCATCGATTGTCAGCGGTTATCCTTGCCTTAATTTCTTCTCTTAATCTTATTATCTTCAGTGATAACTGTGCCCTAATACTGGGTACTCTTTCGAAACGATACCCAGCCCCCTCGTTATGCCCTTCTTCTTCCTTTCTGGTCCTCATATATTTAGTTTTTTCCATTTTAATTTCCAGTCCTGTTCTACTAGCTGCTACTGCGCATTCCTCAAATGCTCCAAGTAATGCACTGTCTGTTCTTCCTGTGATCACAATTTCATCTTCAAACGCTAGATGCTGTGTCAGTCTGAGGTAGATACATCGTCTAGGCTTTGTCCGGATCACTCTCATGACTACTTCTAATACCATGTTGAATAAAACTGGGGAAAGAGGATCTCCCTGTTTAACACCTCTCTTAATATCAAATTCCTTTGACAGTTCTCCTTGGATTTTGACAACTCACTTGCAGATTGTTTTCCATTTAATAATATTCTCGAAAATAAAAATAAATGTATTACTGACTTTATATAGCAACTAACCGACTTACCCATACTGTATAAGCAATATCATCATCTATACTTTGTGATGTTTGTAGAAACGTTCATTTCTTAATGAAAATGGCCTATAGCATCGGTGAAGAGAACGAATTTGTCTGACTTGGACAAAAATGGCGAGAACATGGGGGTATAGGATCGGTGAAGAGAACGGATTTGCCTGACTATTACGACCCCTGGTAGCTCAGTGGTATAGAGCACTGCGACGGAGACGCATACTTTGAATTGTTAGAATCCCAGCCGGGGCAAATCTTTTCTCTTCAAAACAAAAATATTTACTTTATTTATTCATTAAGTACAATGTTTTAGGAAAGTTACATATTTTTGTTAATGCTACAAAGCCATTTAACTTTCAACAAGAGATAAACAATAACTGTCAGAGATTTTGTACAAATAATTTTCAATACCACCTTGAAAGGTAATGTGGAGCTTTCATTTCAACAAATTTAATAAAAAGATTTTTTTTTCTCTTGATCAGTAGTAGAGCGCTGAGTAGCCATGGCAAAAGTTTCGAGAATAAATTTGGCAGTGGCAGACAATTTATTTAATCTGTTAAGCCAGGGAAGGATCTGTAGAACCTCTATAATGTGGGTACCCTTTATAGCGAGAAAAACCATAGTCCTAGAAACAGTAGTCTCCACCTTGATCTGAACTTAGGAATTTCATGAGCTGTAGTGGTACAGGTTTTATTTATTTTTATTTTTTTGTAGGTTTGTTGATATCCTGAATGGCCACCACATTCTACAGTTCTCCCTGGCTATAATATGAAATGTATTTAATAACAAAACAAAAATAAAAACTGTTTCTAGACTTCAGATAGGAAGACCAAAATATCATAATTAGAAAATAAAGAAAGGCTTGGTTATTTTTTTTCAAATAACAAAAAAAAGAACACTTATTTATACAACATATAATTTTCAACAGTTTGTTTTTTTTTTAAAGTTTTTTTTTTGAAAATATCTCTTATACTACAATATATGAGAATCTGTAGACAGTTCAAATAATGTTCTTCTTAAATAAAGCATCTATATAATATAATTGTAAAATAAAAGTAACTATTTTAATGAAACAAAATTAACATATGCCAAATTTAACAATATGTAGATATACAAAATGTAAAACAACATAAGTTACATTTCGCTAATTAAATACAATAGTTTTCTATATTTAAAGTGCTCGATTTCATTTTATGTCAAGGGTCATTCCAATGCGTCATTAAAAATTGTTCTTAAAAAAAAAATAATAAAAAATTACACGTGTGTTAGTGAGGGTCAACATTTTGAACACACAAAAGACTAAAATCAAATACCCCGATTTCCCCGATATCAGAATAACACAATGACATACTCAATTTTTTTTCTTTTTTTTTCCTTACTGAGAATAATTTTTGAAGAAAACAAAAAAAAAATCTATCCGCACTAAACAACTTTGTAGTGCAAATATAATCTATATATTTTCCCTATTTAAAATCTAAGATATAAATACTTTATACAACTTAAAACTGTATAAATTTACAATCGCATTTTTTTTTAATCTTTTTTTTTAAATTTATTTTTTGAAAATAGGCACAATTGCGACCATTGCAAACAATGATGCGATAGATGGTTGAATTTAAAGCAACAATAACAGATGTTCTATAGTTCTATTGCTGCATTCGGTTTTGCAGTAGTTTGTGTTAAGACATATTAAAACTCCAATGTCTACACATGTTTATAAATATGTAAAAATCAACCACATGCTCATTGTGTTATAAGATAAAAAAAAAAACAAGAAAAATTAAACTAATTGTCATACATATATATAATAGAAAAAAATTAATTATATCTACATTTAAATAAATTTCATTAAGCTTTCACATGGATAATTTGCACGGCTATACATCATTAAAAAATAAAAAAAGAAATTAAGTTTATTTATTCTTTCGATCTAGATTTCATACGTTTGTTTTACTATGTCGAGAATGGTAATTGAAAGCTTATACATATATTTAAAAAAAAACAGATCTAAATTATAAACATATTATTCTCAAATATTTAGATATAATTAATTTTTTATTTGTAACATCTTCTATACATACGACAGTCCAAATAAGTAAACATACTAAAATCCAAAAAAGATTTGATAAAATTTCATATTTTCTCTCTTATTTTACGGTAACCATACTCATATATACAAAATCAAAATAAACAAAAATAAAATTATACAGAACGATAATCAGGTTTCAATCATACATATTACATGGGGAGGGGAAGAATTATACATAGCTGATATACTATTCATGTTTGCACATCATCCTAAACTCTGTAAAAAAGACGATACACAAAATATATAAAACATATACAATAATAAACTAAGTTACCCTATCATTAGTCAACATAATTACATTTATATATTTATAAATATATGCATGTATGTACATATATATATAAATATATATATTTTACTTAATTATTACAACCTTTGAGAAACTATCAAAAATCGATATACAAATATATAGTGAATTAAGTTATCATGAACAAAGTTTTGTGTAATTACATGTATAATACAATTATATATATATGTTTATTACTATCAAAAAATATATGATAGTCTTGGAGAATACGATTATTTAAAAAGAAAAAAAAAAAAAAGAAAACATCAACTGCCTTTGAATTATAAAAGACTAGATAGTGCCCTATTAACAGGTTCACTTTTTATATTTAAAATAATTCCAAGTGAAGTTCTAATAAAGTTTAAAAATAAATATTAATAATCGTCTCAGAAGTCAGATAAAACACGTACATTGGACCCTTTCATTTTGAACCCACAAAAATAAAATAATTCTAAATAAAATTAAAACACGATCAATTAATACATGATTCTCCATTATTAGAAAATCTTTTGTACTATAATACTTATATATTTTTGTGGATAAAATAGTAAGGATAAAATTGTTTATGTAATAAGGCGTTTTCTTAGAAATCGTTAGTTTTTTTTCTTTTTTTTTTTTAATGTCACTCACGATTCTAAATAGGTTATTTCATATAAATATATATATATGTATATATGTAGGTAATAGGCACTAGAAAGAATATTGTAATAAGCAATGATCATATTTCGGATAACATGCACATATACACACACATAGTAAATACAATCGATGTGTATATGTATATGTAGGACAAAACTGAGACTAACTTTACACATTAGATCAATTCATTCTTCTCCCTCTCTTGGCAAGAGGTTATTTATAACAGTTTTCATATCACAATTAGATATTTTGTACAAATGTCTCTTTACAACTCTTTACATTTATAGACATTATATTATTACACAGTGCAAAAGGCATTATCTATACAACTTCAATTATCCTTAAATATAATATTTTCTTTTCCAAAAAATGTACATATTTATAATGCTATGTATATATTTATATTTATGTATATGGTTTTATATATTTATAAATATATATATAAATTCTATCTACTTTGTAAAATATATAATATTTATTCCCTAGTTAATTCATCCATTTTCGACAGTTGTGGGCACCACACATGCAGGGTATCTTGTGTTGGTCATCTTCTATATCAAATTTGTAATCGTAAGCGAGCTGAAACAAAAAGTGAAGCATAGATCGATTAAAGATTGAGACAGTAAAAATTGATGTCATCAAAAAACAAAATTCATAAATTAATGCACTCCACTTCCATATAATACTCAGTCTATTAAAACTTAATATTAAATATTGGAATACAATTGGAAAAATTCAGAAAGTAAAGCCTTTAGTCTCTAAAATACTGAAAAATTAACCAATTAACATTTTTCCAAATAAGGAATCATCAGGCCATACACCAAAAATAACAATTAACATCAATGAGGATCAAATGCAGTACATCTCACATCAACAGACTTATCGATATTAGATATTTAAAAGAAACAATAGATATATTTTCTTTTCATACTGAGTTACTTGACTTAATTTTAGAGTAATAATTTTATTTAATGTATATATTGTCTGTTCATTTAACGTCACTTTTTGCTGCTATGACTAATTGGAAGATGCTACATTGGGAGCTCTAAATTTTGCATATCCAGGTTTAATTAGGATAGCGATTTTTAACGAGTACCTGACATCGTACAGGCTCGGGATCCCCATTTAACGTTCCTTCCGAAGAATGGCATAACTAAGGATTTTTACTCCCTTTAAAAAATCCTAGGGCCACTTGCCGGGCTACGAAACCGCCATCTTGGGCTTTGTAGTATGTTATGCTAACCACTAGACCACAGGTTGCCCCCATTAATGTATATATTTTAAACTAAGACTTTATTTATTCTATTTCATATAATTTCTTTAAGTAATACATATTGTGTTACACGTACTGTTTAGTAAATTGGCGATCAATAATACTAATTGAACAATGTAATACAATATTGAAGTTTTATTTATTTATTTAATTTTTTTAAAACTATACCTTTATTGAAAGTTAATAATTTTCAAATAATGAATTTTTCTAATAAATTAAAATGGGCAATTACCTCTTCACCCCTGGAAATTCTTCTCTTAGTAAAAATAATTATTCTGAGATCTCTGTCAACTTCGACTGTTTCTGCGACACAATTAGGACTGCAGGAGTGATTGATATACCGAGCCAATCCTCCACACAAAGTAGCATCAACAACACGGTCTTCATCCAGGCGAAACATATAAATACCTCGGTTCTGAAACCAAAAATAAGCATTACAATCGTTCATATTCAATAAATATTCTTATTACTAGTCAACTGACAAATTACCTTAGCTTCATATTGTTTTTCTCGGGTTTCGGCGAGTTCTGAACGTATTATTTCACCGATATATTCTATAACCATAGTATGCCTCTCCAAATCTCTTGCTGCGTAAAGTCCTAATCCTTGAATCTTAGATCTGTAAATTAATAAACATTAGCTTTACACTAATGTAGGACTAAAACAGAACTTTCTCAAAACAAGTACAAAATGTCAATAAGTTAAAATAGATTTCAGAGGTATTCAAGTGATAATACTATCAAGAAATAAATAGTTGGTACTTTACTAGTACATCTTTCTACAGCCGGTAGTAATAAGATTGCTCAACTATATAGCCACTGTTGAGGAGTAGTGACATAAGAAAATATTTCACAAAGATATAAAATATATATTTAAATAACATTTATGTATTATTTACAGGCCAATTTATGGCTATAATATCTAATAATTCCTTAAATAAGTCTTTTTCCTAGTTCTTTTTTTCGAGACATAAATTTAATTAGGTAAGGTTCTAAATAGTCTCTGTTGGTAACTCTTTCTTTCTTATTTCACCACTTGGCACTTCCTCACATGGTTTAAATAGTTCAAATATGTGCAATACAATGTTTAATGTTAACAAAATTGTATGAGTGGTTAACAACTTAAAATGCAAAATATTTTATGTACATTTTGTAAAGGGTAACAATAAAGACAGCAAACAAAGGGTATACACTAACAATAACAAACCTTCCTTCACGTATTCAAAGATTTCATTACATAATGTGCAAAATGATTTATAAATGAAAAACAGCAAAGAAGGCAAACATGAACAGTAACAAACCTTCCCTATAAATGTTTTATAGATAATAAAAAAACTAATAAACATCAAAAAGTTACAAGATTGCTATATCCTCTCCCCTTATCAGAGATGGCGCCCGAACGAGAAGAATAGTTTTTAAAATTTTCTAGATAACATAACATTCAAAATATGCTGATACTACAAAAAACTGAAATTTTTACCTGGCTAAATATACATTATTCCTCCATTCTTGTTTCATTTTCTTGTATTGACTCGATTTAGAATGAACAAACTGTTTTGAGTATGGGCAGGCAAGTTCTCCGGGTAGCGGAGCCGATGGAGCGAACGCGGGACCGCTCCCTCCCCCTCTCAGGGAAGTGGCCCTCTGCGTATGAGCTCTCTTCCAACCTTTCGGTTTTCCTTCCGAACGAGCACAGCCAGTTGGATTCACAGCCAAAGGTAATTCCAGTAAAGGATTTCTTCCATATTTGAATTTATAATCGCTAAGTGTTTCAACACCTGAAGAACAAACAAATTTTTGGATTAGTAAAAAAAAGCCAAAAATTATTCAAAATATTTTATCTTATTTTGTTATTTTCAACAATGTTATATTAAAAAAAAAAAAATCTAATTTTGTCCAAAGAGAAGTATTGAGGGAAGCGGAATCGTATCATTCTCATATTTAGGTTTGGCTTTAAATGGAGTTTTAATATAAACAATAACTCTATTTCAACCCAATGTCTGACTTAGCCCCCCATATTCATTGCAAAAATAATGCAATTCTCCTTCCCTAAGTACAAGAAGCCCTTGTTCACAATGGCTGTAGATATTTGTCTAGTTATTCTCAAAACTGTTTAAAATATTAAACACAAAAAAACAGTCAATTAACGAGCAACAATTAACTAATTAATAAACTTAATTAGTTCCTACCCTTTAGCACAAAAAAAAAAATAAACCAAAAATATAAACAATAGACAAAGTATCTCCTCTATTTTATAAGAAATATATCACACTAGTATTTCTGAAGTGACATAAGTCAAAAAACCTACATTTTTGGAAAAACGATAGTGAGCTTGGAATAGCACTGGGACACTAAGAGTGACACTAGTGCCTTCTGGCAGACAAGCTCTGAAGGATACGTGATTAGTGATAAAGAGATATTTAGCCATTTCTTTCATGGTCATAACTCAACACACACCCAAAAAAAAATTTTTTTTTTGTGTGTTGTCACTTTAGAAATACATATAAAATTGTTTATTTTATAAACAAAGATAATATTTAAAACATGATTGTCAAGAAAAACAACACATTTTATTTTTCCTTAATAACTTTTACTAATCCATATTAATGATATATAGAACAAACCTGGTAAAGACTCAAGAACTCGGACTATCGCTGGTTCAGTAAGCCCAAAAAGATCTTCCCCAGTAACATAGCGAGAAAACAACTGTACCACTGAGGAAACCTTTCGAAGCTCCGCCAGGGGTTCTAAAACTCTCAACCAAACTCCTCTTGGGGTTGTGTCGCGAAGTTCCATATCTACTTCTCCTCTCTCCTCTACTGTTATACGGAACTCTGGTTTACCGTCCACATCTGCGATGGAGCAAATATATCTACAGCGCTTGTTTACTGTGCGCATGCTCCAATACATTCTTATCTATGAAGGGAAAAACATCATCAGTACAGTAAATTAATAACACAAAATAAAAAAAAAAAATATTTATTGAAATTTACAACTGAATTATAAAAATACAAGTAAATATAATTAACAATACATAACGGCATGGATAAAGGAAAGTAGAGAAACTATCTAGTGGTAGTACCTAAATAACAAATTTAACTTAGAAGGTCAAGAGGCCATCTTCTTTTCAGACGCCTCGCAGGATTATCAGGAATTGAAGGAGTAGCTAGGTTTGAAACCAGTGGGTTTGAGAGGGAATTAAGTTTGTCATGAAAGGACTGATATCGTGGTCGGGACAAATCAGTAACAAATGGGACATCGAGGTCATTATGGATGACTTTATTCATAACAAAATAAGAAGTATTAAGGATTTTGTATTGTAAGGATTGGATACAGGAATTTGAAAGCTTAATGGAGCCCCAAAGCTATATTCTGCACAATAGCTTAAAATAGGTCTTATTATGGTCATATATATGAACCTTTTTTAATTAATGGAGAGCTTAGAGCATTTGTCTTGTAAGCGGAGTTGAATTAGCCTGAAACAATGAGTCTTAAAAACATAATATTAAATTTACACTTATAAATGAAAAAAATTCTTACTATTTTATATCCAACAGGATAGATGTAATTTGGTGTATGAAACGCTTGTAGTTGATGAGGAAGTAACTGACCGACAGATAAAAAAATCAGGGAACCGACCCTGAGGAGCGATGTTTGTTCAGAATGGTGCATTATAGCAGCAACTTGGCGATTTTCGTCACGAGATATATACACACGCCTCATTACGGATAAAGTAGTCAATTCATTTTCCTTTTCGTTCTTTGGTACATGACTGCTACAGTAAAGTGTCTGAAAACAAACGAAATACATAATTATTACAAACATAGAAGAGGGTTAAAATATATTGAATTTTCCATTTCAGAACAAAATTCAATATATTCAAATTAATCTAAATAAATAATAATCTAAATAATAAAATAAATTAATCTAAATAAATTAAAATAAATAAATAATCTAAAATAAGATCAGTAAATGATTGATAAAATGGTAAGTGACACAACTTAGATTTTTTTTTTTTTTTTCGTTTTCTCTTCCACAGTAATTTGCAACTATCAATATTTTTGAAAATTTAAATTAAAAAAAAAAGGAAAAAGTTTCCAAGACAGCTATCTACTTCTAAACTCTGTTGTAATTTCAACCAAAATATTCAACAGAATACAAATTTAAGTGTTAAAAATAACCAATTTTAACACAACGATGATAACGAGTGTTCTGTGAGCAGTGAAAAAATGGAATCTAATTTTTCCAGTGTGCCATTTAATATATTGTTATTTCATGCCACTAGCCAACGGATCCTAATAAAATATCAATTCTAACAATGCTGGAACGATATCATTTGTAGGTTGTAATAATAAAATTAAAGCCATCCTCAAAACAGATATTACTTACAGTACCATAAACATTAAAAAAATGAATTTTAATATTGTTAAAATTGCTAGTATATATACACATATCTTTGGCATTAATTATATAGATCCTTTGACATTAACCAAAGGAGTTTTAATAATGTTAAAAATTTGCTATTATACATAACACTAATAAGATATACCAACCTTATTTTTAAAAAATACGCATTGGTCTTTTACAGCGCATGGTAGATGGTAAACTAAGGAACAGCGCATCTTGTAACATTTTAACGTAGCTCCCGGTGTGTTGCAGTACGCACAGTGAACGGATAGTCCATTTTGAAGGGCGATTTCAACATTCATCAAACCTCCGTTCACCGTTTCATATACTTCGTCCGACCAAAGGGCGCAATTCAAGTGTATCCATTTATTTACATCATAATTTAATAATCTGTAAAATAAAAAAAATTAAAAACATAGATGTAAAATTTATATTTTATATTTATACAGACATATAAATATATACAAATTACAAACAAGAGAGCATACAAATAAAAAAATTTGATATAAAAAAAAAAGGAATGGAAACTCTAATGAGAAATTTTATTTCTTTGGTTCAGCAGTTGATCAAACGAAAAAACACTAACGGATAGATCAGGGTTGAGGAAAATAATAGGTAAGAGCAGATGAGTGATACCACAAAAAACAAGAATGCTGTAGTAAGGCCAATGATTTTGTATGGCAAGGAAATAGCGAAATTTCCAAGCCGGGGAAAGCTCTTAAACATTAAAAGGTGAATATTAAGAAAAATTTATGGCCTGAACATATCGAAGGGTGGCAACAGATTCAGACTGGATAAAGAAAGACAGAGGACTAGGAAACGACTAAGTTTCTACGAGCACATGTTCAGGATGGATCCCTAAGGTCGATTAAACAAACATTCGATTTGATATACAACCTGAAAAGCCTGAGTGGGTCTGATAAGCAGATGAAAGATGAACTTAAAACACTTGGATTTACTGATGATTGCCTGGACAGAGAGAGATTTAGGAGCTAATACAAAAACCAAGGGATTCTTGTTGTTCTATTGGAGAGAGTGAAGAGTTATTGGAGGAGAAAAAAATATGTTATCTACGTTGCCCTTTGTTAAAAAAATAAAAATGGATGGATCATGGTTGAGAAACGTAAGAGCAGATGCTACTCATACAATAAAAACAGAAATACGCATCAAGATGGACATATCCATTGAATCTAGTAGTGACTTATGTGATTAGTATAATTAAATCAAATACAGGTAAGTGTTTGAAAGTGGAAGTGGCAAAAGAGTGATCAATTTATAGCAAGATATCTCGCATTAGTCTAAAATGGCTCTACTTCCTATTATTTTTTACAAGTATATATATTATTCTTATAATGTAGTTTTTTCTTAGCAATAAAATTTAAAGAACAGAAATATAAATAATTAGATACCTAGCAGGACCGTCAGTGACACCATCGCCTACTTGATGGCAAAGCAGACAGTGTCGACTATCTTCGGGCAATTTTAAAGGCATAACTGTGATACCACTCTTGAACAGCATCTGAAAAAATAAAATAAAAAATTGTTACAACTCCAAAAAATGACAATTAGTCTAGGTTAAGGAAACCTAAACTTATTTTAAATGACTATAAGAAAATTCCCTTCCAGGGATTAAAAATTGATCATTTACTACAAATATTCAAGGATTTTAAAACTTCTAATAGGTTTCAGGTGAATAAGTCAGTGCTGAACCCATTACAACACATTTAAAATAGAAAGGATTACTGAACTATATTTACCTCAGTAATTTCCTTATCTGTAGGTTTCTTGTGCCTTGCGGGGGGAGGTGGAATGGTTGCTGACGTCCATGTTCGATACCTTGAAGGAGACTTTTTTCCAAGGGAGCTATAGGAGTTTGTCACAGCCATTTTGTCGTAAGTACTACTCTGTTTTTCACGTTTACCGGAGCCCCTGGTGGTCATATACGTAGGATCTGAAGATAGTTTCTGAAAAAAGAAAAAAAATTAATTTTAATTTCAAAACTCTAAGTGTAGGAATATTTAAGAAAAAAAAAATGTTAAACCAAATGAAATACCTCCTCTGTTCCTTTCAGTTAAAGTATTGAGATACTTTAAAATATATTGTAGAACGCCAAGAATCAACAGTTGGTGATAAAATTAATACTTTAGAAAATCCATAAATCTGGATCATGTAAAAAATAATAAGTACAACACATTTTATATTGTGTCGCAAGGTTTAAGAATGATATGAAAGTAAAGATTTATACATAAAACCTTTTGTAAAGGAGATAGTTGGGGGGTGCAGTCAATAAGTACACAGAATAAGTGATGAACTTATATTATGTGTTATTATATTATGTATACACATAATATAAGTTCATCACTTATTCTATGTACTTATTGCCTGCACCCCCCAACTATCTCCTTTACATTAGATCATCCAGTCAACTATTTTCATCTCATACATAAAAACCTTTTCTTTATTTTGTTTTTACTCTCCCCTCCCTCAACCTATTTTTAAAATTAGAGAGGTTCAATGGTAACTTTAACTTACAAATTCTTTCTTTGGTTCAATTTTCACAGCACTGCAATCAGTGGTTGACTCAACTTTTGTCTTTTTGGAAGGCGTTTCTACATGATGATCTATTATTGTTAAAGCCTGAAACAAAATTAATTAGTGATTATTATAAATTAAAACATGCCTTTAAGTTTTTCTTGAACTAAAACCTAATGTTGCCAGATAAAGATAATTCAGAACTTGACTAAAGAAAAATTAAGTGCAATAGGTGTCAGCGTACGCACATGCTGGGCTTGTAAAATATAATATTACATAAACATATGTAATTATCCCTTTGGCTTTATATTAATGTTTTAATTATAACATAATGAAATTATACTGAATTCAAACTTTAACATCTTCCTTTTCAACTCTTGTTGGATTAAAGTAGAAATACTAAATTCTACTTAACATGGGTGCATAAAAGATTTAACATGTTTCAAAAATTAATTTTTAGTTTATATTAGTATTACTGAAACCATTAATGGAGCTGTTATTTTTTTAAAAATGGTATCAGTCTATCTTTTCATGTATCGAGATATGTTAAGGTTTGTATTGGAATTAGAAAACCTAAAAATATGGGGAAACACTTAGCACTTAGTGTTAAACTCTTAAAGAGTGATGTTTTAACTTTATAAATCTTTTAAATTTTATTATTAAATAATAGTCATTAATATTATTTAAAAAATAAACGATTTTTTAAAGATAAAACTTTATTAATACCACTCAGAAAGCAACAGCTCAATTTATTTTTAATAAATATTGATCAAAGAAAAAATACACACAAACCAAAAAATAGATTAAATGTCTTTTATTTGGATTTTGTTTATTCTTTTGTACATAGTAAGAAATGATTAATATATAATCTTATTATAAAATTAATCATAATATACAAATAATGTATTTACAGGACCAGTGAATAATTTGATTTCTCTCCAAAATTAGTTTTATGTATTTAGAGAAACGGAATCGTGTTATTTGGCGTAGTTAATAGTGGGCCAAGTCAGGCAATGGCTTGAAAAGGAGTTATTGCTTATGTTATAACTGAATTTCGACCCAAAAAATATGATAATGTTACGATTCTGCTTCCCACAATGCAACAAACTCATTTAGGACCAAGTTCGACATAGCAAATTATTCAATAAGGTTGCATGAGGTATAATATATTATAATTATAAGAGATTTAAAATAATTTATTATTGTTACCTTATCCTTATTAGCACCCTGAGGATGGGAGAGTGCCAATTGCATGTAACACGACGTGCTGCAGAAATAAAGATCTTCCTCTCCTTGTCTGGCAACTAGCGGCATTTCAGATGCTTTCTTCCTCATAAGATTGTTCATTATAACAACATCACAATGCCTACAAAACTTCGCATTTCCATTCAGAATAGACTGGATATCGACTTGAGCTGAAAAATAAAGGTTAATTAAATTAAAACTGATCACTATAAAGGGAAGATAACAACAATATAGAAAAAATTAACTTTAATGGGGGGGAGTAGAATGGATATTTAAAATAAAATATACAAATTAGGATAAACCCAAATTTATGATTAAAAATTATATTGGTGTGAATCACACATGCACTAGTTCAACTAAAAATTAACTCTAATGTTCTTTGTTTTATTCATTATCAAGTTTGCTAACAACTTTTCTTCATAATAAAAAATGTGAGATCATCCAAGATGACAATCTTTCATATTTTACAAGTTATTTTTCACAAGCCAACTGTGCATTATTTGGTTTCATAATGAGCTATTTTACAATAGTAAGTCATTTACAAGACTTGTGCGGATTGAGAAATGTGGAGGTCAAGGAGTCTTAGATCCAGCAAGGATTGTTGCACCAAACAGTAACTTTAAAAATATATCTAATATTTAATTTACATTGATATACAACTGCTAATAATAATTTAAAAAATAATTAGTTAATATTTTAGTGTATTTTTAGATCAAAATTTGTTGATGCTTTAAATGAAATATCATTTTTGGTTTATTGTTCATATCAAAATATAATTTGATATTTACATTAATGTATTGATTTTACATACCAAATAGAAAATTAATTAGATTATATCTGTGTCCTCGAGGTAAAGATCATGCCCATAAAAAAGGTAGTATCGCTGGAAAATTATCATAAATAAATACTATTATCAATATTTCCAATTTCTTATCAATGCCAATAATGATGTGAACAATTTTATTTAATCTGTTTTTATAAGTAATGAAGAAACAAAATTTAATAGATCTAAATTATGAAAAATGTGACGGTGTCCTTAACCGCTGGGGATTTTTAAACTTATTTAAATTTTTTTACTACCGTATTTTTTAAAGTTTTAATAGAAACACAACTTAAAAAAATTAACTTAGGCCGAGTTGAAATCAAACCAACATTGTAATTATATGTATTTAAATAGTTAAAAATAAAACAAGCAGAATAAATAAATTTACTATCAAAAATATTTTTCTATTAAATTCATATATTCATAATACCTCCTTCTTTGCCATCTTTGCCCTTCAGTCGATATATTCCTAATCGGTGGGATGCAGAACTCCTCTCCGTTATGCTATGCGTTGCCGGTACAGGTATTCTGAGTACATTTGCCAAGTTACGCAATACAGACAGTACGTCATCAGCCGCTTGAGAAGTCAGGGTTAAAGTTACCGTCACACTTTCCCGAATACGTCCTCTCTCACCGTCAGGAGTTTCGTTCTCCTTATCCTGAAAGATTAATAATAATGAATAAATAATAAATAATTGATAAGTAATAAATAATAATAAAAAAAAAATATTATTACCATGTCACTGTAAAACCGTATCGGCTTTGGCCTTATTGCTAATGGAGCAATGATGGGAATGTCTGGAGAAAATCTAGATAACCTGAACCTTTCTTCTTCGTTATCTGAATCTATTAATTGCAAACCTAAAAGCACAAATACTTCATTAACTACTAAAGTACTGAGTGACAATTGTTTGTTTATGTGTAGATATCTATTTAACTTCATTCTCTTAAACTTTTCAATATAAACTATTACATTCATCCCCAATAATGGTGGGCAAAAATGCATAGGCAATACTTTCCTTATATATTAATAATAAATAAATTACAATAATTTCATTTTGTAATATATGAGCCTTAACTTGGCTAAACCCACAAATTAAAGAATACTTGCAGGGTTTATTAATTCGACCTGCCTAGGGTTTGTGTCTCTATCCTGACCAAAGGTTGCAAACCTTAGGTCAGCAAACCTATAACATAGGCAAAGCACAAATATTACATACCTGGAAACCTTGGATGGAACTCTGGCATAATACATTCGGGACTGGAGGAACTTATGATTGTATCAGGCGTATCATTATCACGATCTCGGTTGTAGTCATATTTCCGATCGTCAACTGTACAATTGAGAAGAAATATATTAAATAAAATTAATATTCATAAAATAAATTTTATAAAATGATTTTAAGGAATAAAATATGAATATTTCTATTAAAAAACATGTATGCTTACAGTCATCCTTTGCTGTGTGTAACTTTAAGGGTGCAAATTCCTCATTATAGAATCCACGCTGTGTAGCCGGTGTCGATGGAGCTTTAGGTGGAAGGTCTCCAAAGGGTAGCGTATTATAATGGTCATTTTCATGAGGTAAATAAGCAGAGCCATAAGTTCCACGCAATTCGCCGAGACGTGTGCTTAATAGTTAAAAAATAAAATTAATCACAATGGAGATTTGAATAATACATTATCATATTATATTACATATTAATCTATACTTCAAGCACAGAGTGGATTTTCTATTTAGTAAAATACACTATTACAAAAATAAAGTTTTTGTGGAATGATGAAGATGTGTGCACTATATACAACAATGTTGATTCTGAAAGAGGGCTTTATAAGACGAAGTATGTGCTTGGGATCATAAACATTGGAGATTTTGGTGTTATAAACATATGAGAGAATGATTTTGAATATGTTGAGAAGTTTAAGTACTTAACACATTGACGACCGGGAACGAGATTTCTCGTTTTCATTAGACATTTGTTGGTGACCGGGAATGAGAAATCTCGTTATGGTGATAAGCTCCGGTCACATAGTAAATTGATATTATAATATATATGATAAAAATTATATTGATATATGATACACCGGTCTTATAGTAAATTTCAGCAAAACATAAGCAGGCGGCAATGTGTTAAGGTCTATGATAATCACAAAAAAAGATAAAAAAATTTAAGAGGAAATGAAACGCTTGCTATGTTCTGGTCTGTACATTACTGAGCTTACACCTTTTAAATTACAAATAGAAAAAATGACCTTTCATTGTAAGACAGATTGTAAAAAATAATAAGAAAAAAATCAATAAAATAGAGCCAAAAACTCAAAAAGAAACACTATTATTTATTATAATGCAATTGGAAAAATCACAATGCAAAGCCTTATGTTTCAAATTTCTCCAGTAATACACCCACTTTATAAGGTAAGTGGGTGTATTACTGGAGAAATTTGAAACATAAGGCTTTGCATTGTGTTTTTTCCAATTGCATTATAATAAATAAGAAAACATTATTTTGGTCAAAACAATTTCCCGAACAAAACATTAAGAGGTGAGAATCTAAGGAGCACAAGTGACACTTTAATAATTTTGTGAAATCACGTTTTAAAGTTAAAACATTTAATAGGTATTTACTAGACATTATTACTTCACTTGGCTCTATCTTTGAACAAAAATAAAATCACTGGTCTCCTTTCCTTCTCACTTCTTTATATGTGATTTTTATCAAATCTGGTTGATTTATCATCTCATAAATGAGGAGAATACTCACCATGAATTGACTTTGCTCATATCGCCAGCACCAAATGGCGGGCACCCGGTAAAATTATAAGTGAGGTTAGGTTCACAGATAGACATTCCAGGAGTTTGTCTAAGCTGATGCATAACAGAATCAATAAAAGAATCATAATCTTCTTCTACTTTCGAGCTCTGGAAATAAACCATACAAATACTCTTAGTGAAAAAAAAAACATGAAACATTTATGGTTGTTTAAATTATATACATGATCAAATTAAATCAAACATAACTTACGGGGTACAGAGACATTGCGGTAGCAAAATAAATAGGTTACAACGTATGTTGAAAAGCTTCAATAAAAAATTAGAATTGCAAAATAAAGTAATAAATGCTATCGATCAGTATCACAGTTTACACAAAAGCGAAAAAAGACAACCGTACTATTATTTTCACTAACAGAGAAAAAACTGATCTTATAGTTCCGATGACCAATGCAGTTTTTACGTCATTAAATCAAAACATTCAAACAAAACAATCTTGACTCACGTATTCATTCTAATAAGAGGTTCATGAAAAGAAATATTATACAGATAAAATACTAAAAATACAACTACTATATTCAAGTGTTTTCACATTTGTAGTAGCTTAAAAAGTTCTTATTATTATGATTATTCTTACAGTAGCTAACAAATAGCATAATATTAATTTAATTATTTAAACAAATACAATTATGCGTTTTAGATTAAATGAGAAAATTTCTTATTTTAAAAGTTTTATGAATACTCAGAATGTTTATAATTCAAATGTACAAAAAAATAAAAATAGACTAAGGAGTTAATTATATGAGATGTTATACTTAATACTCAATTACTTTAAAAATATGGGCAAATGCTTTTACCACTGAACACTTAGCAAAGAGTGATGTTTTCAATCCTGTATATCTTTTACGTTTTATTGTGAAATAATAATCATTAAAACTATTTAAAAGAATAAACATTTTATTTCTCAAATTTGAATGGACTAATACCACATTCAAATATGTAATTAAAATATGTAAAGCGTAGACAACTTCCTTTAAATTACTATTTTTATTTATTTAATTGAAAGTTTTATATTTAATTAAAATTATATTATAATTTTATAAATGTATATAAATATAATAAATGTATTGAAATCATTAAAAAAAAGATTGGTTGTATCGTGTTCGCTAAGCCTTATTGTTACTAATAAATTAACAAAAACTATAAATAATTCTAATGTAAAGGAGATAGTTGGGGGTGCAGTCAAAAAGAACACTGAATAAGTAATAAACTTATAATTATGTGCCGACGTTTCGACCTACAGTGTAGGTCATCTTCAGGGCGATTTGGAGAGCGAAGTCGTTAGATGTAACGGCTGGCTAGCACTTGTAACGACTTCGCTCTCCAAATCGCCCTGAAGATGACCTACACTGTAGGTCGAAACGTCGGCACATTATAATAAGTTTATTACTTATTCAGTGTTCTTTTTGACTGCACCCTCCAACTATCTCCTTCACATTAGATCATCCAGTCAACTATTTTCATCTCATATATAAATAATTCTGTTGCAATATTTCAATATTTATCATTATAGCATTTGAAATTACAACATATCTTTATTTTTTAAAATCCAGTCTCTCTCAAGCTGACTATTACGGTTTTTCAAATAAAATAAATGTTTAAATAACTTTAAAGGAATTATCTTTATTACTGATACATTGTTGTTCAAATCGGAGTAGAAAACTACATCTAAAAATGCAATTCAACCTTGAAATAGCAAATCTATATAATACTAAATGAGTCTATCTAATGATAATTAACATTAAAGAAAAAATTTAATTACCTTCCGAGGCCTTTTTTTTGGAGTCCCTCCAATCATTTCTTTCCCTAAGCTCTGCCTTCGTTTTTGATGGTGATATGGGCGCTTCTTCAATTTTTTTATATCTAAACAATAAAAAGATAATTAATGATCAGTTTGAGACAATCATGACTATAATGTATAAAATAAACATAATTAATACCAAAAATAAAACGCCAAAACTATTACCTTGCGGTTGGGAGTCAGTTTGATCCATACGCAGGCCAGGAGACAACATTTCATCAGAAGACATCACTTCCTTTTTAACCTCGACTTCCCTCTTAACGTCCACCATGGGCGTCATGACCGGACCAGGTTGGCTCAAAGAAAAAACAGGTTCACGCTTGATTATCGGACTTGTCTGAATTGAAGAAGGTGGATGTTGAAGCTGTTGTGGAGGAGGTGGTGGAGAGAGTAACTCGTCCAGTGAGGACGGGCCAATGTGTGGGCGTGATTCTTGTTTCGGCGATTCGATTATCTGTAAGTAGATATCGTAATATAAATAAGCACCAGAATAGAATACACTAAAATGCTTATAAATCTGCAGCCCCAGTGAATAAGGGGTTAAGTCAAATTGTGTCTAGAGAGAGATTGTATTGAGGGAAGCGGAATTGTTTCATTCCCGTAGTTTTTGGTATAAAATAGAGTTATAATATAATCAATTACTCCATTTCAAACTAATGTCAGACCCAGGAGCTTATAAAATATGAGAATAGCACGATTCTGCTTCCTTAAGCACAAGAAACTAATTCTGAACAAAATTCGATTTATGGTAAAGTTATATTTTTTTTTGAGAGAGTTAATTGTGTTGAGGCAAGCAGAATCATGCCATTCTCGTAGTTTTTGGCTTGAATTAGATTTTTGATATCATCAATAACACAATTCTTCTTCCCTAAGTACAAGAAACTCATTCTAGATGATGAAATTCAAGTTAACCATTTACTCACTCGGAATGCAGAGATATAGATATACAAAAAATTTTCTAAATAACAAACAAAAGAAAACAGGTTTTGTCCTAGAGAAATAACTTTAGTACTATTAAATTAAACCTGCAAAATTAAGTACCTGCGGTTGAGGCTTCGGCTGAGCTATCTCTTTTGGAGGTTCGTTTAAAACAGACGGCAAAAGAGAAGACGGTGTTGGCGGAACAGGACGAGCGAGCTGAGCCTCCAATGATGGTACGATCGGCAAGGAAGCAGTTGTAGTTGTGGCACACGCTGTGTTCTGAAGCAGTTGTTTAAGAAGAACATTTTGCGAGTCTTCACCAGGCCTCATGACTCTTTTCTCTTCATTATTCCTTGGTAACAACATTGTAGCGAGCGCGACAAACTTTTTCGGTTCTTCCTTTTGAGCAACTACTTGCGCCTTCGGCCCACCGAAACTCAGGTGATGCGTTTCTTTCTCAGCTGTTTCGGAACTCGAAACGACTCTTTGTTGAAGCATTTCGTTTGTAGCTTTCTCATTACAGACAGAGAGCCTCCTCTCTATTGTATTCACCTGGTAAAATTTAAATGTAATGAATAACTTAAAACTTGATTATTAAATAACAGAAATTGGATAATAAAGTATTAAATAAGATACCAACTTAGATGTTAAATTAAATAAAAAAAATGTTAAAAGGCAAACTCAACATAACAAAAAACATAAAAAACATAGTGCTCCTGTGTTTCTTTTTTACAAAGAGCTATGTTTTGATTTATATTGCTAATTAACAGTGAAATGAAATTTAAGAGATTCATGATACAGCTTTTTTTATTAATACTCAACAGCAAAGCAACTTTAAAAAAAAATTGTTCGATATTGAAAAATGAAAAATAACCAAATTCCTTTTTATTATATTATTAACCCTTTTAAACTCTGTTTTTTTTTTCAGAAAAATGTTCAGGTTTTTTAATATTGTATTTAAGAAGTTTATATTTTTTTGTCATTTTTGATTTGTACGAATATGTTCAAAAATAACATTTTTGATAATACAAACATGTCGAAACCTGCGAGCAGCACTCGGGTTGGTGCATTTGAGTATGCGAACCACACGCGAGCGCTGCTTGTTTAAAATCATTAACTGATTAATAAGAAAAGATTATTAGTATATAATATATTTAAAGGATCTGTAATATATTAAATCGGGCTCAAAATCTTAAAAATTTCCATGGAACAAGTTCTGCCTAAACATTTAAAATGAATATTCTATCTTGGTTTATCACATCTTTACAAAAACTAGCATACATTTTTACAGGTGTTGACCTATTTTTTTAATCTAACATGAGGAATAAATAAAATTAAAAACAGTTTTACTCACTTTATGAGCAACTCTGCCATTGGCTTCTTCCTTGTCATCCCTTAACGTAAGAATATCACTTGTACTGGATTGAGGTCCGGCTTGATAAATTTTATAAGATTTTCCTCCTACCATTACGGTATCAGTCTTTATTTGAGAACTCACGTAAATGTTGCCATGCTTTTTATTGAGATGAGGATTCCTAGAATTTTTATATACATCACTCTCTGTCAACATCAGCTCTTCATTTTTTACTGTCCTCTGGAAGTGAGCGGCAAGACCTTCAACTCTCATGTCATCCTGATTATTCTCTTCCCTCCTCTGATCTTTGACAGTATGATTAACAACGGCATAAATGAAATTTTGATTGGAGCTCGGTTCGCTACTTGTCCTCAACATCGATGTCAGCTGAGCCTCAAGAATACTCGAACTTACACAGGGTAGAGTCACATTCTCCACTTTCGGCGTGACATGGTTAATCCTTTCGACAATTTTGTGATCCCGTTTATCGTTAGTTTCTTCGCTTTCTTTAATTACATTTATTTCATTATGGACAAGATGGCGATCTACTGACTCTGACGTTTTATATTTGATGATCGAACTATCTGTATTAATTATACGTATATCACTGGCATTCTCTAAACGGAACTTCTGTTGCTCTTGTTTATTTTCTGGCATCTCTTTTTGCCCATTGTCGACATCTGAAAATCTGGTTAGATCATTCTTTCTTACATCTGTTTTGATGGAGTTGTTTACAAGCGATTCACCATCCACTGCTTTACTCGTTATGACTGACAATGGAACAAAAGAGCCACGGGAAATAGCATTCCTATGCTGTTCGTTGGTTTGATTCTGATTGGATTTCAGTTGATTCTGCGCTACAGCTGCCAGCTTGGCCGCATTTACAGCATCTTGGACAAGACTTGCAACAGCTGCTTGCTGCATAGCTAACTGACGATTGTCGGCTATTGGAATCGACTTTTGTGTAACAACGGGTGTAAAAGTTGTTGGAGTTCGTGAGACTACAATGTTCGGTTGAACAGGAACTGTCCTTTCATCAGTGCTTTTCCTCTCTTTTTCCAATTTCTTAGATTTTTCTTCGACTTTTTTGAATATATCACAGTTATTTCTAGATTCAGGAGAGGGCGAATTGCGAGATCCTCCACCAGGAAGAACTTTACCTTGCATTCTAGCTCTCGGTGGAGAATTATCATCATCATCTTCTTTGGCATCATCGTCCAAAATGAGATCTTTGTTTACTTCCAAAATGCAGTCATTGTCAGAGGTCCCATTACCAACACCCAAAACTACTAGGTCATCCAGCAGTTCTCCTTCTACATCCATCATTTGAATTTGACCCGAATCTATAACCATCGGCATTGAAACGACAGTCGACATGACATTACCTTCTAATGCAGACCGCAACTCTGCAACTTCCAAGTTAGTTTCTTTGCAACCTTCGACTAACACAATGTCATCATAGACAGTCAATTCCGAATCCGTGTCTTCAGATTGTCGAGCTTTAACAGTTTCTGTTTTTTTAATTAAGGCAGGTTTAGAAGGCGGAGTAATAGGAGGAGATTCCTCTTCAAAATCATTGTAATCCACACAAACTAAGCTAGCAACTTTTTCCGAGCTGGTACTAGGCTGAACTCTTTTTCTCTTGTCACTCCACATAGGCGAACCTCCCCTTAAGCCCAATTTCAACCTACGTATTTCAGGAGGTATAGGAATAGGGTTATTAGGATTGAAAGGATTTCCTCCCCCACCTTCTCCTTGAGGACTAGCTGAGGACGGTCTTCTCATTGGAGACGGTACCATGGGGGAGTTGGGCCGATATTGCTGTTGATGAGGACTACTAGGCGCATATTGCAACCGAGGAGATTGCATTGGAGATGTAGGCTGGGTAAACTGAGGCATCGGAGAGGTCGGAGTCTGAAGGCCTTGATACACCATTGGACTAGGAGGAGCACGAGGACTGTATAATGGAGACCCTCCTTGAGAACCAGGGCTCTGGGGGCCAGGGAATGTTCTGAACTGCCTCTGAGGTTCTTGTCTCATTAGTTGTCTACTCAAAATGGCTCCTGCTTCGGGGTGCTGTTCCAATATCTGCTGTTTTTGCTGCTGCAGTTGATGTCTTTGCAGGAGAAGTTGTTGCTGCTGTGTTAATCTCATTGTCTGAGGTGATGGTGGTTGAGGCGACATTCCTCTCGGAGAGCTAAAACCAGACGTTTGGAGAGGGGCCAAACGTGGTCTTAAACCTCCTTCTGGGGATCTGGCAAACCTCGATACCATCGAAGGATGTCTGAAAAATATTCATCAAGTTTAGTATTTTCAGAATTGCATAAATGTTAAAAACAAAACAAAATAAAAAAACGCACGCTGAACTATTGAATAACAACCTTATCTGATGGAATTGATGAGGGCTGGGAGGAGTTGGAGTCATTGGAGGCGGCCTTGGTGAAGGAAGACCACCACTTTCACTTTTGTCGTCGCCACTCTGAAAAAATAATAAATAGCCAAGTTTTTTAAAAAAAAGGAATTCTTATTAAAATTGCAATAAAATCAATTACACTAATATATATTAAAATATATATTAATCTATATTTATTCAACTCAGTAAAACTTATTTTTAATAACAGCAATATAAAATATAAAAAGATTAATTAATAACAATCATGCCAGATTTAATTAATAACTATTCAAAACTCCAGTAAACCTTGAATAGATAGGAAATGTAATAGCTTAGATATCATGATAGGGGATGAGAAATAGGATAAATCATGATTTTCTCAATTAAGGATGAAATTAGGAAGGTTTCAGCAGCCAATAAAAATAATTTGTATTACATTTAAAATTGTAAATTATTATGGTATATATACACACAAATATTAAGAATAACGGTAATTATTATTTTAATAAATTTTGATTTATAGCAATATTTAATTTCTAAATATACCAATCAAATAAATAAATAAGTTAGACAATTTTTAAATTAATTTCAAGCATAGAAGTATTAAATTTCTAAATAGACCTATCAAGTAAATAAATAATATAATTTCTAAATTAAGACACTCAAGATATGTTTGTATGTTCGGGTAGTTCAGGCAATCGAAATTCACTAAAAATAAATACCAACCAAATGAATAGGAAGGGATTCAGTGTAATTAGGTTTACAGTGTTTAGTAAACAAATACCAATTGAAGTCTAAGTACATTTTTTTTTGCTGCCCTAATTAGTGCTGTTTCTGAGAAATGTTAGAGCCCCCTTATTGACGTTCATGGAAAAAATCATTTAATTTTTCGTCAAATTTGATTTGATATAACAATAATTTTAATAATAAAAATAAATAACTCCAATTACTTTTAATAAATTTAATTACTTTTACATTTGAGTCCCAATTGAACCATATCTTTTCTTTTCCAATAAAATATTAAAAAACAAAATTATATCATATAACAATTAAATAAATTATAATTAAAATTAAATTTGAAAAAAACAAAAAAAAAAACAGTTCCGTTAATTGAAACGTGGATAATCGACGCACCACTGTATATATGCACATACACGCTCCTCTTTTCTTTTCAAATAGATTCTGAGGGAAGGTGAAATTTTACAAATTTAATAATCATCTTTAATTCAAATATTGTAACTACTGCTAAACATGTTTTTGAAGAGTGTAACTGTTACCAATATGGCAAATGTATTGGCCTTTCTGGAGATTATGTTGAGAAACAAATAAAAATTTTGTTTTCCAAAATGTTTTCATTGAGAGGCCTGGGACTTATCAGCCTACTCTCGTATAAGATGACTTAACTATGACATACCTGAGAATGCGGTGTGCCAGCGGGACTATGCCTCACTGGAGAGACGGAAGATGTTTGCGGAGAAGGTTGGTGAGACTGGTGCCCACTGACACCTCCACTGGCCGGTGACAAAAGAGGAGACTGAGGAGAAGCAGAACCAGCGCTACCTCCACCACCTTTGCTCTCCTGCTTCGTTTGGTATTCCTGTATAATTAGAAGGAAAAAAAATTAAATGCCATTAGAAGTTAATAAAATTATATTCTATATTAAAACATGAGACATATATAATTGTTTATGATATTAATCATATTGTCTTCCGAAAAAACAGAAGTAACAAAAGGCAAGATAACAAAATATACATATATCTGTCCGTATATATGTGAATATTTTTATATTTGTTAACCCTCAGAGACACTTTGGAGTATGTGTCGCTCTTTGAAATATAAAATGTAATCATTTTAATAATAAGGTTAGGTCTTCCCCTCCTATACAGCTCTAAAGGAAAAATCAGAATTAACTGAAAGTCTTGAAGATTTTAAATGAAGATTGACAAGCAACAAGAGATTGTTCTCTTCTCTTAAGTCCTAATAATACTTGTGCGGATCCTCAGTAATTTGTAAGAATCTAAGAGTGATTCTTTCAGAAAATATCCTCCATCGGACTCATTCAGAATCTTATTAAGGTATTGCGCGAACCAGAAATAGAGCTAGACTGGAAAGCATTCTCAGAAATTTCATTAAATACTAAAAGCGAATATGAGGATGTGAAGATTGTCTCTAAATGGGAAACATAAAGACATTGGATAATCGAAGAAGATATATCGACCTACCCGTTTATATATTAGCATGTGACCAATTTGACTGGCAAGTTTTTATTGAATAAATTAAAAAGAATATTTTTAAAGCATTTTTAAAAAAAAAATAAAATAATTAATTAAAATTAAAAAAGGTGTATCAGTTGACAATTATTAGTTTGACGCATCACCTCAGACTCCGCACAAACTAAGATGTAGGCCCTGAAGATGGCCTACATATTAGGCCGAAACATTAGCAAAATAAAAAATAAGTTTTGCTTATTTTGTGTTATTTTTGACTGCAACCCCTGACCAAGTCAATCCATCATTTAAAAAAGTATAGACGAGAATAATTAACAATTATTCAATTCTTCAAATTTTATAGTTTTCAAGAAGCAGAAATAAAATTTCCAATTATTCAACAAAATAAAATTTCATATGTATAAATATCTATACATGGATACTAATAAATATGAAATAATGAACAATATATTTTCAAACTAATTGATTTAATAATTAATGTTTTGCTTTTTAGATTGAGACATATTTCAATATTTATTTAGACCAGAATTTAATTTATTCAATAAAAGAAATAGATTATAGAGAAATTTAAAATTATATTGAATAAATTTCTTAAATTAATTTTTATTACAGAAAAACTTTTAAAATACTGTTAATATTAAAGTCAAAACTCAAACTAGTCATAAATTGCATAATATTCTTCCTTTTATAGCTAACAGCAATTCCTAATCTTTCTCACTTCAGGCTTTGACTCTGGGAAGATAAGGATAGAAACCTAGTTTTTTTTTTTAAATTGTATAACAATAAAATTTAAAATGTACGTTTTTCATTCCACTGTAGGCAATATAAGAAAGCCAGACAGTTATTTACTACACCATAGAAGCATGTCATTGCTGAATTTTGGAGTAATAACTTTATTTCACGCGTCTATGTATTAAAAATTCAGTAGTTCCTTACTGTTTTTAATATTTAGTCCAAATATTCCTCGAGTAAATTGGGGGATTGCTCTCTATGTGAAGTGATCTAGATTGAACCAACGGTAATTCTTCTAAATCTAACTACAAAGGTCAAATCTAAACAATTAAGCTTTCCATCATCTTGATTCTGAATAGGAGAAGGATGTGGATCAAGCCAATTTAAATTGATAATTTAAGAAAAAAATTGCTGACCCAATGAAGAGTTAAAATATGATTGGAAATCGCTAATAAATATTCCAGAAACTTACCTTCTTAATTAAAATTTTTCTTACATTTTATTCTTCACCATTTTTCCTATAATTTATTTTTTGTGAAGTTGGAACGATCTATATCCTACAAAAGCTGAGCCAATAAAAGAACCTACCCCACAGATTAAGGGGTTAAAACTTTATCGGTCGGGTTTGCCTTATTGCAAATGATGTTACACAGATCTATCCTGGATTTGATGTGTGCCTACCTACAGTTTCAATTTGGATTGTTCAAAAATTAAATTATATTTTAATTGTATCAACAATCATGAACCCTAGAACCTAATAATCAAAATAAAATCACCCAAGTTATCTTTATATAGAAGTAACAGTATTTTTAAAAATGGTATATTGATACAAAAATAGCTAACCTAATTAAGCAAAAAAAGAAACATATTAATATATCTGCCTTATGCATTCAATATTAATGCTAGATCAACTGCAATGGATATAAAATCTAACATAATACAAGCAAACTCCAGATAAATTTTTATAATAAATCACTAATGCAATCAAAACTGGAACTCATACTTAAAAGTCGAATATCATGCTGATCTTAAGTTAAAATGAAGAGAAAAAAATAAGCATGCCTTTTTACACTATTTAAACATTCATGCAAAGCAAATAATAAAGGAAAGATATGAAAAGTAGAAAGCCCATGATGTCAAACAGTTATGGTATTAATGCTATAAGCCAAAAAATGTATTCCCTTGCTTACATTTAAATGAATCTTCAAAGTTTTTTTTTTATTAATAAACAGTTTTAGTTTAGTATTTTGGGGTGGTTCTCACCTGCATCACCATGGTATGCTGCCTGCTTTGTTTTCTGGCTGCTTCCAGGTGTTTCTGTAATGTTGTTTGTTCACCGGTTACACGTTGTAGTTCGTTTGCGTCTTTCTCATTTAATTCATTGCCATTTTTTCTCAATTGCCGCTGTTTACTATTTAACGACTGAAAATTTTATAACAACAATGCAGACAATTATTATCACTTATTGTTTTGATGGGTTTTATTTTAGTTTGGATTTTAGATAGTGAAAGGGAGCGTGGGAATCCTCCAATCTGATTGGTTAAGTGACACATAATAATCTTCTCAAAGAGCAATTATTCGACATGGTTAGAAACAAAAAAAAAAAAAAGTTGATCAATTTCAAAACAGTAGCTTGAAGTTATAAGGGAACGGACAAAAATTTATAAACAAATTATTTATTGGTTAGTTTCGTTTAAACAAACATAAAAATAAAATAACATTTAATAATCATAACTGATTTCTTTTTCAGATACATCTCATCCGGCAATGAATTTCACTCCTAATTTAAATAACATATATATTTGATGATTATGCAAGAGGAGAATTTTCCTAGCAATGGTGTCGTATAGCCGCAAGAAGATGAGACTCTAAAAGAATCTAAACAATGAAGAGATATTTTCAAGTCTGTTTGGTATTAAAAAAACAACGTTCATTTCACAGTTTGTAGTAGGGAGTTTTCTGTCTTATTAAATCTTTTCTTGAATACTGATTTTTTTTTTAATTCGTATTCTCCCACCCAAACGTTTTGCACTGTATCATCGAGTGGATTTTAAATCCGAAATGAAATTTCAAGGATATCTCATAAATATTCCCTTCCATCCTTTCCTCCATTACATTTTGGAACTTCTTCTTCGTATGTATGATTGTTTTCATAACAGTAGAAGAGAATTTCGACCAGTATTTTTTTTCTATATCTTTTTAAAAAGTTTTCATTGAAAATTTGTACATGAATTGAGTTGGTGTCCGATGAAGAACTCAGCCATTTTCTATTGTATTTAATGTTATAAAAATTTAAGACACAACCTTTGTTACGACATTCTATTTCTCCCTTCTTTTTTTATTTATATATTTGGTTTTTAAACTTAAAAGGAATTTATTCTAGAAAATTCACCATAAGCATTCTTTAAGTGCTCTATATAATATAGTTGAATGTGTAAATACCAAATTATTGGATTCAGACCACTTTATTGCTGTTGCAGTGTTCATTTAACGATTTATATAAATATAGATATTATTTATTGACTAGTTAACAAATGTTTTCCGTCTATATATTATTATTTAAACGCCAAACAATCAGTTACAAATAAATATTTCTTTGCAATACAAAAACAATCTTAGTAATTTTTATAGAAAATGACGATGCGACAGTTCAGTTACAATCATACAGAATATTAAAATCATTACAGAATGACAATTCATAACACAGGCCAACTATGAAAAAACTTTTATTGAAAATACCTTATTCCTATAGTTTTTAGGGTGCTGAATCCAAATATGATATTAAAAAAGCTGTATCACCCACATTTTCTTTACATTTTATGGTTAAATTTATTAAATTAAGCGATTTTTAAAGAATTGAACAGCTTTAATATTTAAAATAAATACTGAAAAACTAGGTCTATTGGTGTGGATGAAGTTGGTAGCACTGCTGAAACAGACTTCCTGGCCAAAAAAGGTTGATTCTTTTTTCTGTTAACAGCTGATGTTTAGTTTACTGTCAACCTAAACAATTAGTTCACGTTTCCTGTACATGTGCTCCGTACAATGTCTAATCGTGGTTGTAAAAACTCTGCTGACAATTTTTGATATATTTGTGGTGAGTTTGTGATTAAAAAATACCAAAGAAACATTACAGACTTTGTCAAAAAGGTTTATCTTTCATACTTTGGAATTAAACTTGGTGATCAGGATAAATCTAGGGCCCTGCATAAGGTAGGTCGAAGATATAAGAAAATGATTGAAAAAGGAGAAAAAAACCTTTACATTTGCTGTTCCCATGATATGGAGGGAGCCAAGAAATCATTCTGATTATTGTTACTTTTGCAGTGTCGATATTACTGGTCATAACTCAAAAAACAAGAAGATAATAAGCTACCCTAACCTTCCCTTCACCATCCGACCAATAGGGCACGGTTTAGATTTACCCTGAACCACCAGATGATTTAAATTCTGTTCCAACGGAAGTATTTTCTGATGTACAATCAGAGTTAGATGAACAAGATGATGAATAATTCTAATGCTTTACAGAAAATGTAGAACCTAAACTGTTTACTCAAATCGAGCTTAACGATTTGGTTAGGGATCTTGGCTTAACGAAAGAAAAAGCTGAATTGCTTGGCTCTAGACTAAAAGAAAAAAACTTGAACTTGGTTGGAACCAGCATTTATGTGTACAGGAAGAGAGAGCAACAATTATCCAAGTTTTTTTAACAAGAAGGTGATTTAGTGTAATGCTCAGACATTCCTATGGGTGATACAAAAAAACTAAGGCCAGATTTAGATTCAGTATATAAAAATCTATAAAGATCAACTATTAAAAAAATTTTTTTTTGTTGGCCTCTGTAATCTTTTTGGAATAGGCAGTGAAATGAACCCATCACTAGGAAAACATTGCTAAATGACATATGTTTTCGATAAAATGGCGGTGCCTATAAATACGAATATAATTAATATTTTGACTGATGCTACTATCAACTGAACCCTACACCCTACTTCCAATCAAGTGCAGCATCAATGACAAAAATAAAAATTAACCATAAAGATTATATTGTTGGATGCTACACAACCAGGAAAAATAAATTTTAAAAGATTCAATTTGATGAAATTAATTGGAAAATGTAATTCTATTGTTAAAAATATAGTTTTTAGGAGATTGCAAACATTCTTCGTCATCGATTTGTGACTTCCAAAATTAACAAATGGTTTTTTTTTTTTTTAAATGATGTGAAAAACTGAACTATAAATCTTCATAAATTTTTTTCATAAAAATCTGGAAAAAACCATTATCCAGTCCATATAAATCTTAAAAAATGTTTTTTTTATATTAACAATTGACCATGGAGGATAGATGATCCACAAGAAAAAAATTTTAGATATTAAAAATGCATCTTATGAGATTTTTTACTTATAACTTTTTAAAGTTATATATGATATTAATTGATGCAGGAGACTTATTTACAATGATTGAAAATGACATCAATTTGTCAAAACGTCTGAAAATTTTTAATAAATTACGATTTATATGGACTGGATAATGGTTTTTTCCAGATTTTTATGAAAACAATTTACAAATGATTATTCTTCAGAAGACTTTTAAAATATAATTTCCTTCAAACCCATATTAAAAGAAAGGATTTTTAAATTTTGGATAAACGTTCCTTGGAATACAGTGAAGAGCTTCAGAAGACTTTTAAAATATAATTTCCTTCAAACCCATATTAAAAGAAAGGATTTTTAAATTTTGGATAAACGTTCCTTGGAATACAGTGAAGAGCACTGAGCTATCAATTTTATGGCACAGAAAACCCTCCTAGAGCCTATCCAGTGGAGGGCAGCCTTTATCAAGTGGATACCCTTCACTACAGGCAAAACTATTTGCACAATTGTTGGCTTACAAACAGTACAGTTCCTATCAACCCAAGACCCTTCAAGGGCGAAAGCAGTAAAGATTTGTAATAAATAAAAAAAAAGTCTCATCACAGGTAAATGAAAATTGAAAAAAAAAATTAAGTTCATATAAATAAAATCCAATAAAAAAAAATATTTAGAGAGAAACATTTAAGTTTAGGCACACTAATGCAAGTAGTTAACACCCTAGTAGAAACTACTTTTGAAATCACGTGAGTATTCGTTTAATATACACACAAAAATGCATTTTATGTAATTTAGTTCAAAGCATTCTAATAACGAAACTACTTATTCATCAAAATGAATAACTAATTAGTTCTAACAATATACTACTACAACAAACATAGAACAACTACACATAAACAGCAAGCAAAAATATACATCACAGAAGTAACACTATTGATGACGAAAAAAATCTTACTAAAATGCAAAAACAGATTAAGCTTATAAATTATTTTTTTTAAATTTGGCTGAACATAAATAATTGGAATAACAGCATACAAAAAAAAATCACTCAAATATTGAATATTTGACAAGCAATAAATAATAATACTGCTCAAAAAAATGTTTACGGCTTACCTTGCGTATTTTTCTTAGTTTTTGGACTTCTGTTTCAAAATATCTGATCTGCTGGCTGACTGCACTTCCAGTCGTCCTAAGCCACGCCTCATACTGGACTTGAGCCTGCCGATCGGCCTCCGTCACTATATTTTCTGGAGGGGGAGGCGGAGGCGGGCCAACAAGATTTAGAGTGCCTGCGACAGACAAATTTAAATTAGTACGGCTGTCTCTGCTTCAAATATCACATGGGCGTCATTAAAAGTCGTATAAGTACATTGTTCCCTGCTTCAAGGTATTTATTCAAAACATCTTAAGTTTGAATTAATTTAAAAATATAGACAAACGTTATTCTTTAAACACTAAGGACAGAAAAGAGTGAATTTCGTCAACACTATACACTTTTTTAATTTTATTATGAAACTAGCTGACCCGGCCACGCGTTGCTGTGGCTGTTATAATAGTATTAAAAATATTAGTTAAAATTTGAATTTAAAAGAAATAATGAATTAATGAAAACCCAAATTAAATAGATTTTTTATTTTATTTTTTATTCATCTCATATCTAACTATATTATATAATAAATATATAATATACAACACTCATAACTTATAAAATATAAATATGAGTTTAATGAAAGGGAGTATATAATGTTTGATTTTTAATTATGGATATTAATATTATATTAAATTATAAATATTTATTTCAATTTAATTGATGGCTAATCGATGCACAATATTTTTTGTTAATCTATCCGTTGCTAATACAAATATATTAGATGATTTACTAATACGTGAGCATGCAACATATAATTGCCATGGGAGAAATATGGATATTTTAAGTCCAAACCACAAATGGACATTGTCTGGCCTTGAGACCTGTTGATGGGTATAGCAAAACCCAAACATATATCAAATTGAAGTCTTTTGAACAGTATTATGGGTTAAAATATAGCCTATATTTTAAGTTGGACAATGTTACGCATCTGTGCCGAATTTCATTAAAATCGGTCCTGTAGTTTCGGAGATTAGCCCGGACAAACATCGTGACAGGAGATTTTTATATATATAGATAAGATTCCGGTCATTTGATACATGATAGGACTGAACTCGGGTTCTATTAGACCTATAGATCTGCGGTTGGGCTCATATTGTAGAAAATTAAATCTTCTTTATAAAAGGTCGATATCGATTTTTAGACAAATAATCATTTTTTTTCTAGAAATTTTTCAACTTTTTTTCAAATCCAAAAAAATAAAATAAGAAAAAAGTTGGTAGAAACCTTCCCTAGAGTGTACTGAACTACTTCCCAAAGTTTCATGACAATCGGATGATTGGTTTAGTAATGCATAAAGGACAAACACACATACATTCATTTTTATATATATAGATATGATAGGACTGAACTCAGGTTCTATTGGACCTACAGAGCTGCGGTTGGGCTCAAATTGTAGAAAATTAAATCTTCTTTTTAAAAAATCGATTACGTTTTTTAGACAAATAATTATTTTTATTCTAGAAATTTTTGAAAATTTTTTCAAATCCAAAAAAAAAAAATAAAAAAAAAAAAAGTTAGTAGAAACCTTCTCTAGAGTGTACTGAACAACTTCCCAAAGTTTCATGACAATCGGATGATTGGTGTAGTAATGCATAAAGGACAAACACACATACATCATTAAAATTATTTTAAAGAATAAACAATGTTTATTTAGATCCAAATGGACTTTTGCAACAGCTCAAATATTAATATATAGGTATATTACTTCATTTCTTTATTTAAAGTTATATTAATATTAAGCAATCATAAAATAATCAATAGGTATATAAAATACAAATGAGATAAAAATCTTAAATTTTGGTACAAAAAGTGTTCAATATAGTACATTCGATTATAAAGAAAAAGAGAGGTAAAATAAATCTTTTTTATACACAAAAAATGTTTATAAAAATAAATAAATTCACTTAGAAAGATAATATCAAAGTTAGACTAGTGATACAGGAAGAAACTGGTGAGGGAAAATGATACACTAGGCTATGAATAAAAAATCAATACCGGGTTTTAAATAACCTGTGGTGTAGTGATTAGCATAAAAACCTACTAGGCTCACTGCCCATCACTGGTCCAAGGATATTTTTGAAGGGAGAAAAATCCTGGTTATGCCGTCCTTCAGAAGGGACATACAATGGGAGTTACAGGCATGTAGGGAGCCAGGTACTCGTTAAAGATCCCTTTTTAATTATAACAGGATAGGTAAAATTTAGGACTCCCACTGTAGAACCCTTTAGTCAGCTTTAGTGGTATAGAGTGATGCTGAATTGTTAAACTGCTGGGCTTTTAATATGTGGTTTTCAATTTATTTGAAGTTGCGGAACCACATTTCATTTTAAAATTTACTATCTGGGAACAGAATTATGATGTTTAACAAAAACGTTTTCATCCATTTGATTTCAATACAAGATTATTTGCAGTATAACTTTTATTTACATTTTACTAAGAATGAATTTTATTAGTCATTTCTTTTTCATGTATTAAGATTAATATACTTTGATTTTTATAGAGGTATATGCAATTTTTTTTTTAAAGAGGCATACTATACGTTATGAAATTTTTTATTTTTAAATGTTGGGAAACACCAAGCAGAAAATTAGGGTATATTTTAAACCTATAAATAAATTGAAAAATAACAATATAAGAGTAAAGCAGATGCACTCTAATGAAATTTAAAAGATTGAACTTTATATATGAAATAACTAGTGTGAGACTTAATGCAGAAAGCTAATGACATAATAAGACAAAATTAAAAAAAAAAAAATGTCTTAGTAAAACTAACTACTGCTATAATACTATAGTATATTATTAAGTCCTCACCAAGAGATTGAGGCTGAGGAGGGCTGGTAGTCCGTGAACCAAGAACATCGGCCCTCAACATCTCAAAGTCAGCATCGCTCATGAGCGAACTCGCCGGAGAGGGTGTTACCGATGCTTTCTCTTGCTCCCGCTTCTCCTCTTCAAGTAATTCTTCTAATAGTAGTGGCTGTTCCTATTGGAATATTATAATTATAAACAAACTAATAACAAAAAAATACAAAAACAATAATTTAAAACTAAATAAAACTCAATTTTAATACAATTGACTAAAAAGTTATTTAAATTCTTTAAGACAGATTAAAAAAAAAACTGTCTAGAAAATATTACCTTTAAATCAATAATATTACAATCAACAAAGCTACAGAAAAAAATGAAAGGACTAAAACACAATTTTATAAATAATGCACAAATAATAAACATTTTAAAGCTCTTACATGTATGCAGCACTTACAATTTCTATTTTTAAAAAGCTTTAAGAACTTTAAGAAAATAAAAGAATTAAATGACGATAATAATCAATATATTGGACCTGTAAAATTATTTTCTAATTTGACTAAGAAGAGAGCAACACAGATATAGATAGAACAATCCTTAAGTATGTGATAAAATGTGCATAAATCAAACATGCAAACATTAAAATGATTATAAGAAAACAAATTCAAAATAATATCTGATACAGTAAATTGATATGTAAAAAAAGGTAAAATAAAACACAGTTGAAAGCATCTATAGAATAAATTTTCATTTATAGAAAATCTCTTTACATACAATATTTTTTATGTGAACATAATTTTAATTAATTTTCAGTTTATGATTTATAATTTTCATTGAGCATCGATACTCACATTTCTCTAATTATTTAAGTAAGGAAATAATATTTTAAACAAAAATTCTAATACATTAAAAGCTATAAGCTGTCCACCTCTTTCTCAGAATGGATGAGCTTAAGAGAAAAAAATGGATGTAAAAATAATAATAAATAAATAAAAAACAAATGTAAGGTACTCCAGTTAGAGATGAAGAGAAAGGGGAAAGGGTAAAGCTTATTGATACGATTGTCCTCGTAACAAACACT
The DNA here is from genome assembly GCA_037127475.1 of Arma custos. Lineage (NCBI taxonomy): Eukaryota > Metazoa > Arthropoda > Insecta > Hemiptera > Pentatomidae > Arma > Arma custos. Next base: position 36,637,964 of record CM073765.1, read on the forward strand.
ATGTTTATAACAACGCAGTGGATATTACACGGAATGAAGATTAAGTGCAAATATACTTGAATGGATACTGAAAAGAAATGTGATGATGAAATTACTATTTACCATGCAAACATTTGGAAATATACTTCACCCAGTCAAATTTCTATTATGTAATAAACTTCACCCAAAATTTCGAATAAAACAATTGATATGATGATTGAAAATGGAAGCGAAAATACAAAGGTATCATTAACCAATTAGCAGTAGTCTCTGATTTAATAAATATAGTAATGCTTACTCTCAACATCTTCGTAGAAACTTCGCTAATAAATACATTTACTATAGACAGCTACAAGGACAGACATCTACAGTTTTTGTGGTATATCTGTTCCACATATCTTATTCTTAAGCAGGTACTTTCAAACCGAAGAGATGGAACTAATTTTATTAAATAATAACATTTTCCCTCTCCTCCTTATTCCAACTACAACCCTTCCTTCTGGGGAACAGAGGCCCAGTTATCCCGAGGTAACGGGATCTCTTTTGCTGGGCTTATCACCCGTAAAGGAGTAAGATGGTTCAGAGAAGAAAGGGAAGCCTCGAAAATGGATGAGATGTGTTGAAGCTCCTCTATACCGAAAAGTACAAGGAGGAAGGAATAGAAGAAGAAAATTGGGAGTCTTTTAATTTTCAAAAATCAATTCATGAAGACAGTAAAAAACTTTAAAATTTTCTTTGGCTACTGAATCCAGCTCTTACTTAAAAGAAAAATGAAATTTTGTAGTGATAGTTTCTAATCCCCATCACTTATGATTCAGGCAATGGTTAATGCTACTCAACTTTTAAACATCGTTAAATCGATGCAAGTAGATAGCATAAGCACTTGTGAACCAAACTTAAAAATCAAACTAAGAAGAAATAAATGGTGAAATATTGCGGTGTAAAAAAATAAATAGACAAAATTTATCATATTCCAATTAGCGAATGGCTCAGTGGTTGAGCGCTGAGTTGCAATGTCGAAGATCCTAGGTTCAAATCCCTCTCGCTGGCAGACTTATATTTCATCTGTCAGCAGCCGGAGATGGATTCCAAGGGATTTAGGACCCTACAAAGGCTCACACAGCCTAAAGTGGGTACTCAAAATAAGGGGGAGCGTTATCAAGGAAATATCACCTCCCTGCATAACTGGTGTCCAAGAACAGTACAGTCTCTACCATGTACTGAACCCTAGACCCTTCATGAGTTGTATTCCAAAAATAGTTAGAAAAACTCTAACTTCTACGAAATTTGATGTTAAAAAGTTTTTCCAAAGATGGGCCACAAACACTTTAATACAGAACTAATGACCATTCTAATCATATTTAAAAAAGAAAATAAAAAAACACTAATCATCATATAAGAAAGACTAGCATTATAAATATCTTAGCATTAATACTGACTATATTACCAGAGTTTAATGATTGTAGCCATAGATAGAAAATACCTCTGAAAAACTTAAGAATTTTATTTTCCCTAATAATTCTATATCGGAGCATAGTTTTTAATAGTTTGATTTTCTAACAGTTTGGCAAACTATGTTAAAGCCACTCTATTCATCTAATTTTATGAATTTAAGCATGTCGAATTATTACCTCAAAAACAATGTTTAGAGGTATCGGGAAACGAAAATAGGAAAAAAATAAAAAATGATAACTTACTTGAAGGAGTAACGTTCTTCTTTGCTGCGCCTGTGATGCCTGTCCGGGGATGATGTGCGTCCTAACCGCCCTTCCTCGTATCTAATCACCCGGACCCAAGTTAGACAAACATGCAACACTCACATACACACATACTTTTCTACTTAAAACATATTATCTACCGAAGAATTATAAATAATCAATAACTCCTCAAAGAAAAAATTATATAGAATAACTGTGCAAAACGAAAAAGAAAATTACTTTAGATTTTAAAATTTAACAATTTTTTGTAATTCTTTAAATAAAACAGTAATATATCAAATTATTTGGTTGTTTTATACGAAATGTCCATTTTCAAAGGAAATCGTTATTTAGTAAAAAACTTAATGAAATCACAGCATTTATATTTAAAATATTTTTCCTCAATTTCTACATTGCCATCTCCCAAAAAAATATCTCAGCATGCTATAAAATGTTCTGATGTTGTAAACCTACGGCTGGGAAGATAAAAGTGTGCTGGTAGAGTGGCTCGAATGTCAGAGGACGAGATTGCCAAGAAAATAATGAAGTAGGCCATTTATATTAACAGACACACAGGAAGACCGCGTCTTAGATGAATGGATAGCGTAATGGAGGATGCCGGGAGAGACCAGGAATTCAGGGAGTAGAGATCTACTGTACAACCAAGTGCAGACTGGCGGAAATTATTGGGGACCAGTAATCTGTTGAAGAAGAAAAAAAAGATGTTGTCAAATTTCCAATCCCAGAACTGCTATATGTGACACTATTTGGAACTTTAGGAGGATCTAAATAAATAGGTTAAGTAAGCAAGTAGCATAAGTGTCCCTTAGGATTTGTACATGACGATAAAGGATACCCTAAGGTACAGGACAGCGGCAGTCGTAAAGAAAACAGCAGACACTCACTCAAGATATAGGCAGTCACACATAGCGAAAGGATCCCCTTTTCTTTTATGTAAGTAGATATATAACTTAACTTGTACATGGGATCACTGCACAATAAATGTAATGTTATCCAATGAGATGAGAAAGGATCGTTATTTACTAAACAACTCCTAGTCATGAAGCCACGTCAACCTTTGGAGAAGAGAGGGTACAGTATTACTGTAACTCAGAGGTAACAATCTTAGGATGGCATCCCATTTTATTATTCAAATGTAATTAAGATCTAAACAATGTTTGTTCAATTGCAGTAATAGTAAATATTATTAAAAAAAAAGAGAGGATTAATAACAGCTCATTACAATCCGTAAGTATAAACATAGTAAACAACACAAGTCCACTAATTCCACTTTGAATTTTAGAGATAATAAAAACAGACATTCCATATGAAACAACTCAATGTAAGAAAATAAAAACATCTTATTAAAAATTCTACGACATTGAATAATAATCTACAATGACATGCTAAACACTTAATATATTACAATATCTGAAAAAACTAAATTCATGCTAAAATTCAAGATACACATCGAGAAAAAAAAGATCTAATTATGGCACCAATAAATTTTTGGAAATAATAATAGTTTATTAGAACTTAAATAATAAACGTTTATGGACTTTATAAATACACATAAATAAAGCAATAAGCAACCATAATTAAAGAAAAACCTAAACTTTACATGTTTAAAAGTGTATTGATAAAACTAAAATTTTTTATTTAAAAAAATAAATATTTTTTTACTTATTTGCATTAGAACGATGCAAATATTTTAACATAATTTAGTCACTGTTAAAATAGTAAGTACTTCGTTCGTTGAGAAAATAATTTACCTGTAAACCTTAAGAATTTGTAGGTTCAATTGATTGTCTATTCAACTTAACAAATTGAGTCTGTATACTTGTATCATAGATTTAAGCAAAAGTATTGTTGAACGTTAGATTATTAATTCATTAAAATGCAATAAGAAAAATCCCCATAACCAGTCAATGTCAAAAAACCGTTTTAATGTCCTTCAGTAATATTATTGTATGTCACTATCTAACTCATTATTTTTCCAACCAAAGATAGGTTAGAACTTATATGACTAATTGCTTACTCCAGATCCTCTCACAAAAGACAACTATTTGCCTTTATGGAAGACAACTCTATTAATTTTTATCTTATATTTTTTCTTTATTTATTAAATTAAAAAAAAAAAACCAGAACTATACTTAAGAAAAAAATTATCCAGTTAAACCATATTGAAGTAAGTAAAATCTAATTACTTAAAATGCTTTAGAAAATATTGAATTATGGAATCTAATGACTTTGACAATATTTTCTAATCTAATCTAATGACTTTTCTAGAACAATAAGAGTAATTTATATTAAACCCATCAATTGAGAGGTTAAATATAAAATAAAAGTTTATTGAATACATAAAATGATAAATTAAAAATATTTTAAGTAGAGATAAATTTTTTTAAATATGTATTTTACCGCTGCTTGTTGTCCAGGATATGGTGGAGGAGGGCCAGGATATGGGGGCGGAGGTGGTGGTGGGTTGCCAACAAAGCTTGCACCTCCGCGATTTACTTGATTAACACCTAAATGAAAAATACATACATAACTAAGAGTGACAACTAATAATAGCAGTAGCAGAATAATAAAACAAAAAGAATAGTGTATAGTTTAAAACGTAAACTAAAAAGATATGATAGATTAAAGACAAATTTCAGCTGTAAAATATTAATTCTTATCGATAACTAACCTTGCAAAACTTGCATCCTTGGAAGGGGTGTACTTGGTGTTGCAAATTGCGTTTGGTAACCTGTTCCAACAATTTTTTGTTGCGCAATGACACTATTCCCACTTAGTGATATCTATTAAAAAAACAATAATAAATAAATAAAATTTAAAAAAAGGGATAATAGTAAAATGAAAAGCAGCAAACTTTTACAAGTCAGATGACTGAAATGGACATATCAATATACTTCCCCAAACAAGACTCATCAATAGAATTGTTACTTACATAAATTAAGTCAAGTCAACCACACATGGACTAGCCAAGTAAAACTAAATTTACAAAAAGCAAGAATAGAAGTGATATAGACAAAAAAATGTATGGAAACAAAGTAGAAAAGTGGTTAGTAATGTCAGAGATAAAAGCATTGAAGAAGCCAAGAAAAAATTTATTGAGGATAGAAAAAGAATACATGGAGAAAAGATTGATGAAATATGGAAAAAATGTTAGAATGTTTTGGGTGATCCTCCAGGGTTCAGTCACAATAAATTCATAATAATATATATTATTGAATTGCACATTTAGTTGGTTTTCCTAATCATTATTAATATTAATATTAAAAAGAATCAATATAGAATGTTTAGTAAATAGTGGTAAAATAAGAGAGATTAATCAATAACACTTAAATAATTTAAATTAAATAAGGCATGAGATAATTTTCAATACAACAATAAATATTACATACCTGTTGAGGTAGATGCTGTGGCGTGGGCGTTACCGATACCCTGTTCACTTCTTCGCTCGGCTTACTTTCTGGTCTAGGTTCATTAAGATCTTTATTAATATTATCCGAAGAATTCCTTCGAGCAGTATTTTCTTTTCTGGAAGACACCCTAAAATATAACAATGGCTTAGATATTAAATAATTTCAGCACATCATTTAATACATGTTTTTCTAAAGAATAAATTGTTAAACCAATCTTTTTTTTGTCTTTATTAATTTACCTTCTTAGAAGGCCAAATTATTTAGTATATGATCCACAGGTTGTCGTTTCTAGCTGAGTTACAGGTTTTAACTGTTTATTCGTTGAATTCTTAATATTTTAAAAAAATACAAGTTATCCTGAGCTTTAGAATCGAAAAGAGAATGTAATTGAGTGTAATGAGTAGATTACGATTTCATTTCATCAAGAAATAATAGTTTCACCACATTTCGAAGTATAGATGATATATGTTTGTTGAAACGCTTATTTCTAGGTGAAATGATTACCAAAGTACAGTGATAACTCGAGATACGAGTTTAATTTGTTCCGTAACCTTGCTCGTATGTCAATTTGCTCGTATCTCAAAGTAATTTTCACCATTGAAATTAATTGAAATGTCATTAATTCGTTCCAGCCCCAAAAATGCTACCCCTAATTGTTTTTGTTACGTATTTTTATAAGTGACAAATATTGACTGGCTTTAAACGAGTCTTCCATGCCTCGTCCGTGGAAGTGCACGGGGTCTGATTCAGCAAATCACCGTAAATCGCTCGTGCCTTCTCGCATATGATGCCCTATGTTAAGGTATCGCCTCTAAGCTGCTTCGCCGTCACCCAAATCATCAGCAGTTTCTCCATCTTTTCATGGAGATAGCTCCGGAGCTTAGAAATTATTGTAACGCCCTTAGCTGGCGTTATACCCTTTATCGACTCCTGTTGAAGCACAGTGCATATCGTTGAAGTACTACGCCCGTACTGCCTCGACAAGTCGGCTACTCGCACATCTTGCTCATTTTTTCTATGATATCACACTTTAATCCAATAGACATAATCTTCTTCTGAGCACTGACCTTTCCACACACTTTCTTCGGACTCAGTTATAAAAAGAAATGTGATTAAGTATGTAAAGGCACAAAAAGCGCAAAACCCTAGAAAAACTTAGTAAAGATGTATCGACAGCGAGGTAAACAAGCACACTGCGGGAATAATTGGGATAATGCGCGGGACGCGCAATAAAAAGGCGGAAGCTGGCCGTAGCTCGTATTTCAAAACAAAATTTCGCTCGCTCGACAGCTCGTATCTCAAATAACTCGTAAGTTAACCTCGAGGTACCACTGTGTACACATTTCCCATATTTACATTCTCTTTTCCATACTAAAGCTCATGATAACTAGTGATTCAACTTGAAGTGACAACCTGCGGAATAATTACTAATAATTTAGATATCAGCAAAGGCCTTAAAGTCAATTAAATTATATATTTTTCCTTCTAAACAAGATGTAAGAATATACTAAAATTACAATATCCATAGCAATATATAGTGAAGAATATTATAAAATTTATTGTTATATGATTAAAAAAGTTAAGTAAAAACACTAAAACAAATAATTGTTAAGGTTACTGAAATACTTACACTTGTTTTTTTTTCTCGACTTCGTCTTCTAGATCATCAAGGATATTTGTCTTTTCTCCTCCCGTTACTGTGTCAAGTTCTGGATCAGCATATTCTAGAATGTTGAAATCTTGCCCCATTTCCGCTACACAATGAAAAAAAAATTCAAAATAAGAACCATTTATTAAAGATATCGGTTACAAAATATTATCAACATCGCTATTTACCAAGGAGTTCATCGTCATCTTCCACAAGGTCAGAGAAAATTGCTGACACTTCATCGGCTTCACCACCGATGGTACCTCCTTCCTCTTCCAACTTTTCCAATTCTGCGGTAACACTTTCCGGTATTTCCTCTCCTTCTCGGCCTCCGCTTTGGATTCTTTGGTCAACTGGCAGAGATTGCAACCTTGGTTGTTCAACTAAAGTACTACTATTCCTAATTATTGCACTTGGATTATCTAAAAATAAATAAAACAAATTACAGAAGAGCCTGGGAATAAATAAATTAAAAAATTAGATACATGTGTTAGTTATTATTGTGGATGTATTTGTCTAAAATGCATTGGAGTTGATGACAGTTTCAAAGAGCTCATTAAAATTCTTTTGATTGTATGTACCCAAAATACAATGGAGTTTAACTCGCCCAGTTTCAAAGAATTTACTACATAAAATAAATCTGCAAATTATAATATTATAAATGATTAAATATAATTTTTTACAAACAGTTATACTTATTTAACACGGCTACCTTCTACCTTACTGATTTGGTTTAGAATCCACACAAGATCTTTCAAATAAGCATCAAGTCTCAAGTCAAGACTGTAGTCAAAAGATAACACGCTATCTCCTAATATCTCCTGTCATGTTCCTATTTAACATGGCTTCCTTGCAAATTTAATTGAAGAGTATAAAGAACAAAATCTTTCAAATAAGTATCAAGTCTGTGGACTGTAGTCAAAAGGTAAAAAAAGTTATCTCCTAATATCTTTTGTGACCAGTACGGATTATTAGTATTAGGATACGGATGGATTTATTTCATTCAATATTTGGATCTTAAAATGCTAAATGATAAATTTTGTTGAAATGTCAGAATTTTTTTGTTATAAATTGATAAAAACATCCATCAAATATAGTAAATAACTGTATTTAAACATATGATTAGACACAATAGATTAATTAAGTATACATACGAGCATGCTGGGCAGCAGCAGCTGCAGCGAACTGCCGTTGGATGAGGAACTGCTGGTCTTGGAGTTGTGTCCTCGGAGCAGTCAATCTCACTTGAGTTGTTCCCGGAAACCTCGAGGCTTGTTGTTGTACCACTAGCCTCACTCTCGGTTCCATACCCTGAGTAAAGATATATCATATTTTATATTGGTTAAAAATAGAAATAATATTTAGTTTGTAACAATATTTATACAGCAGAATTACTCAATAGATATTAGATTAATCTATTAATGTCTTGTACTGTTTGCTATCACTAAAAGCATCTATTAAAAATATATTTATAAATTTTTTGTATCAATAAGATCCTCATGAGCATCTTTCATATAAAATAACTAGCAGTCCAGAAAAACTTATAGTTTATCACTTAAATACTAGTACCATGTCATGTCCATTTCTTGAAATCTACCTAAGAATTCATTATTTTGTTTAGTTGCAATAAATGATCCAAAATAATTAGTTCATAAATCTTAATGTTTGATTCATAAATAAATTTAATAATTTTTCTGAAGAATGTCTACCATTATTATTTTATTTTATGTCAGTCCTGTGACCCGTAACATTTTATTTGATTATCATTCTTGAAATTGTAGCGAAATCCTCTCATACTTTCATTTTTGCAATAAAATAGAGAAATAAAAACCATAATTATAGAATTAATAAAACATACTACAATATATTACTTATGTTAGAGAAGAGTTGGTCGACTGTATCTTCTAATTTAAGGAAGAAATAGTTGGGGGTGCAGTCAATGAAAACATCAAAATAAGCATAACTTATTTATTATGTGCCGACGTTTCGGCCTACAATGTAGGCCATCTTCAGGGCGAATAAAACAAGTTGCAGGTTAGGGAGCTCAGAGACAAGTTATAGCATAAATAAGTTATGCTTATTTTGATGTTTTCATTGACTGCACCCCCAACTATTTCTTCCTTAAATATATAAATTAATTGATTATGTTCAGTACACTATTTCTTTTAAGTGAGAAAAATTTAAATCAATGTTTATGTGAAAAACTAAAGTATATCCAGGCAGTGGAACAAGGGGCAAAGAAAACAAACATAAATCACCATAAGTTTTTGCATTTGAAGACTTAAAATTAAGGCATGGAAAAATGTTAAGCAATGGAAAGACAAATTTTCATTTATGAATCTAAATTGTATTTAAATAATATAATGCATATATCACATAACTAGAACTTATGTACATATGTATAGAACTAATCCCGCTATTAGAAATAAACTTTAGAAGTTTCAAAACGATTTCACAGAAACATTTAGACCCTTTTACAGAATGTAACCACATAAATTACCAATTATTAATATTAATAATCACATTAGTTTTAGATTTTTTTTAGTTTCCAAAAATTAATATGGCTGCTAGATTCTTTTCTGAATTCTCTATCTTTCAATATATATTATCTTTATTAATACTGTTATTTATAGAACTCGTTTACATCAATACCCCTTTTTTTTAATTTATAACAATGGATGATTTTTTAAAATAATCATATAATATTAATAAAATAATAATGATTTCAAATAAGCAAAATCTAAAAGAGATTTTTTAAATTTGCCATTTAAGCCTGGATCATACATATTATATTGAGGATAAAACATAGCTGGTATTAAAATAACATTTAATTGTAAATATTAAGACCGTGGAAAAAATCCCAACGAAAAGCCATTTAGTCTCCAAACTAAAAAAGAAATTGAAATTATCTGGAGGGGGGATAATAAGGGACACATAATTTCAATTTCTGTTTTAGTTTGGAGACTAAATGGCTTTTCGTTGGGATTTTTTCCAAGGTCTTAACATTTATGTAAGGTCTCTTTTCATTTTTTAATATTTAATTGTAAATTAATAAAAAGAGTTTAAATCATTATCATAAGGAATGTGCCATTACCATTTTACAAAAACGCTATCTAGTATCTGAGACTTGACTAAAAATCATGTTATCCTGTCGAATTTGAAAATATGTACAATTGGATAACTTTCCATGTATTCATAGATAATAGATATATACAGATAACTGGAAGTAAAAATAACAAGAACTATTAACTAATATAATAACAAAATGAAAGTATTTAATTTAAACAATTAATAAAAAAATTAAAAATATTAAAGTAAAAAGAAATTTAAATGTATATATTTAAACAAAATAAAAAAACCTACATGAACAACCTGTGGGTGCAGACTGCCCCTGGGAGCTTGTGGCCTCATTTGGACTCCTTGAAGAACACTTCCAGGCAAGACAGTTTCCGTCCCTTCTTCTTTTTAGAAAAACAAAAAATCATTAATTTAAAAGTATATCTTTGAAACAAAATATTGTTAAAATCATCAACATTTACTTAAAATATTAACTTCTCATTTTAATCACATAAATTTTTAATATTTTCACAAAATTGTCAAATTTTTAGTGAAAGGTAAATGAAAAATCTTAGTATGGTAATCAGTGTTAATAGAGGTATACTGGTTTACGCTGATATATAAATAATCTTTCGATAAAATTTAATATGAATATGAAAATTTGATAAATAAAATTTTTTTTTAATCAATTAATTATTTATAATCGGAAAAAATTTCTTTTATCAGAATATAATAAGTATCATTAAAAAAAAATCACCAATTCTTCATAACTTATTTAAGGAAGAAAATATTCAATTTTAAATTTTTGTAACAGAGGGAAAACTTCAAAGGATTAATATTTAATATAACATGTAAATTAAAATGCCTCCAAAAATGTTAAATAATTTTCAATTACAAATAAACAACTCCTATGTATAAAATAAAATATTAAGTATTAATTTGAAGAAGTTCTACATTATATAATTTTCTGCTGTAAATAAATAATGTATATCTGTATGCCAAGAGACTGGTCAATATAATTTTAATTAATATAAATATTTAATTAGAATAAACACTGACGTTTAACTTGATGCCTCTGCAAGAGATCCCTGAGTTGCCGAACTTCCTCCTGCTGCTGTGGAGTAGAGGGTTGCCTTGGACTCGTAAAAGGTGGCTGAGGAGGCCTCACTTGTCGGTAAATGGTACCGCCAGGTGTCGCGACCTTCACCGTACCGCCGGTACCAGATGCAAACTGAGCTCTAGGCGATCCTAAACCTCCTAGAGTAGCCTCCTAAACAGTAAGTATATAAATTTAGAATATTTTATATTACATATTTTTAAAGTATTTTCATTGGAATATCATCACGTAAAAGATAGTTAGAATAAAAAAAGAGTACTTGTGTATTAGCCGGTCTCCATGAAACCTACCTCCTTATTTCGTGAAAACCTCTTCTTATCGTTCGTCTCATTTGAGTTATTTGAGTGTGCTTTATTAAATTGTTTTTTAGTATATTTGTCTTGCTAATTTTGTTTATCGTCTATTTTTAAATTTTCTGTAATGTTTATTAAATTTGATTTTGTGTTTTGTCTTATACCTTTTGTTATTGCTTATTTGAAATGAACATAATGACATTTTGGGAATAGTCGTCATTAAAAGAAGTGAAATACTTTCAGAAGTTTGGAATAATTCCAAAGGTTAAATTATGTGAAAAAGGTCATCAAATGGATTTTGACAAGGATAGAAGTGGAGATGTTTTTGTTGAAAGTGTAAAGAAAACATCTATATAAGAAGAGTAATGTGGTTAAAGGGGTCTAGAATTAACATTTCATAATTACATACTGTGCATTTCAATTTCCATTAAAATAAGAAGGTAGGTGTTATCAGTATGAGAATTATCAGTGCTCGAGTTATAAATAATGGCGGATAACTGCCTCTGGAGTCCTCTAATAGATAAGTATCAAAAAGAGCTTAGTTTTTGTCTCTAATTTTACACAAACGTATTTAATTCACAATTTAAACAGTCAGATTTATAATGGCTTATCAGTATTCCTTAGCCACAAAATGATCATCTTAACAAATGATGACTAACTTAAAGAGTATTAACCGCTATAAACACTTTCTTTATGTAATATAATAAACAGCGAGATATTAAAAACTATTTAAATACAAGAAAAAAAAAATTAAATAAAAATCAACCTGAGTGGAAGTCGTAACTTGTAACTGTTGAGTCAAATGAGGAGAAGGAGATTGCTCAGGAGTTGAAAATTGTACAAGCCCTGCGTTGCCGACTTGACGGACTCGGTTCACTGTGAAATAATAATAATATAAGATTGTTTATATTTAAAAAACTAAATTTCATTTACTTTACAATTATGGTTTAATAATTCTTTATACCTTGCTGAACTCTGGTTTGAGATAGCATGTGTTGTTGCTGCTGTCTCATAGCTTGTAACTCCTTCCACTGTCGTTCTTGTTCGGCTTCCCGGCAAGATTTGGTACTCAACGTTTTGTCATGCTCCTATTCGCATTAAAAACAATAGTATAAGTTAAAAAAACAATTGCTAAATAACAATAGATTTTGATTTCAAATTTGAAATAAATTTAACGGCAAAATATTAATTAAATTAAACATAAAAATCTGAATTTAAAGTTATAACTTAGATTTTAAATACTATTCCTTTCAGCAATAAATCATACCTGAATTAATTTAATGTCTGCTTTAAGAAGTTTTATTTGACAAACAAAAATATGAGAAGCTATATACATATATATATATATATACATATATATATATATATATATATATATATATATATATATATATATATATATATATATAAAACTTATCTCGTCAGAACATTGATGGAAGGAAGAATATTTTTACTATCAATCTTACTATAAATAATCAAATAATAGTAAGGAATAAACAATTTTTTTTTCTTTTCCAGCATTTTTACAACTTTTTTATGGACAAAAATAAATAAAATTTTAAATAATAATAAAATCTGTATAAACAAGTACAAAAAATTGTTAAATGCTCAATGACACAATATCAAATAATGACAAAATAAAACGAAAACCATGCAATAACATAATTCATAAACATATATCTATTATACTTCATTATATTCACAATAATCAAATGCTCTTCCACCAACGAATGCAATAATCTAAAAAAAAAAACTTAAACCACCAGTCATAAAGTAAATAATGCCTGATATATAAAATAAATTCTAATTGATGAAAAAGTAATAAATAAAAAAAAATTTAAAAATCCATGATAACAACAAAATGCACATTTAATTTTAGAGCATCATGTTATACCTAGAAGTGTATGTACTAATAATGCCTCATAATAATGTTATACATAATTATATAAATGAATATTTAAACATCGATCCTAAAAGGACGAGGATAAAGGCAGGAACAAAACAATTATCCCAACCAATAATTTTAAGAACGGGCAATTAATACAATATCATTAATGAAAAAAAATAAGTTTGTTTCAAAGATAAATAAAACAGCATGATTCTGCAAAAATAAATTCATCATGCAAAGCAACACTTAACATGACCTTATAAATATATTATATAACTTGTTCTAAATAAGATGAAACATTCAGTCGATCTCTCTCATTTACTGAATCGGTATTTTTACACGGGAACCAGGCGAAAGAAATTCGATAAAATATAAACTCAAAATAAAACTTGAAAATTAAAAAATAAATAAATAAACATATATTTTAGCTATGTACATATAAATTATATTAAAACTTTAATGGAATTATTAAAATAATCTTAATTTTAATAAATTAATTTTTCAAACAAACTAATCAATAGATGAAGAACAAAAACTCAAAACGAAACACTTACTACATTTGAAAACGAGCAACTAAAAATAAATTTAAAAAGTCAAATAAAATAAATAAAATCCATAACTACCAATAGAGAGAGAGAGAGAGAGAGAGAGACAGAGAGAGAGAGAGAGAGAGCAAAAGGAGCACGCCAAAGAAATAAAGTAGTATCATTTCGATAAAAAATAATAATTAAAAATACACTGAACCTCAACAACTCAACAGAGATGTATATAAAAAACAACAAAAAGTTTAAAAAATAAAAAGACAATCGTGCAAAAGGGCTCACCGTAGAAGGTGGAGTGTCGTAGGTTTCTTGTCCTATTGAGGGCAGTGTGCGCATGATTTCCGAGGGTGTAAGGACACGAATATGTTGGTCTGATAAGGGTGAAGAGTTTTCATGATTGCTATTTAATGTTTTAACCGTCTGTATGAACTGTACTGTTTGTGTCTGGATGGACGGACCTGTGGATGTCTGTGTGTGTAGTTTAGAAAAAGTTTTACTCGCTGTTTGGACAGTAGTAACAGTCGATGTTGTAGAGACCAACTGCAAGAGATTTTTATCGTGTGGAGAAGGACCTGCAGACGGGGGAGAAGTAGCAACGACAAGAGGTGGAACCGACTGTATTAGAACAGATGTTGCCGGGTAGTGTATTGTAGTTGTTCCCCTGTCGTACGAGTACGAAGCGGTCGACGAGGATCGAGGGGAAGGGGGTATGATGTGAAGCGCCCGGATCCCCTCAGAGATTGGGATATACTGGATTGTGGATGTAGGGGCCGGGCGCGCAGGAGGGCTCTCGTCTTCTGTGTCCTTCGAGGGTTCATCCTGCAGAGATCCAAGGAACTGTCTCATTTGAACAACACATATGTCAAAGGGATAGGAACAAAGGGAAGGTAACCAGACTGTATTGTCAATTTTATACATATGGCACATGTCTGTCAAAATTAAACGACTGCCCTATAATTTCTGATAATGGACTGAATAATAAAACTATATTCATAATAAACTGTTATAAATACCTAAGAATCTTTCTCCAATCTTCAAGAAATATGATAAAATAAAAACTGTATGTAAAAATGAAAACACAAATCAGTTGAACTGAAAATGTCACGTAATTTAAAAAAAAAATTAAAAGAATATTCTAATAAAAATTAACTTTTAGTAGTTAAAAATATTAAAAAAGAAAAGAAAAAGATTTGTATTAAGGTCTAACTCGAACAATAGTAATTAATGAACTGCTATTAATATAAGAATAAATATAAACATGATAATAAATATAAATGTAGGTGATGTAGAGAGCATATTTTCAATTTTCTGAAAATTCTCTTAGTCTAATGTTACACTATATCTCTACCTCTGGCAAATAAACAAAGGTAATCCAAAAGTGGTTTATAAATGCAGATTTTTACATTACAAACTTTACAACCTGTATACCTCAACATGTTAGAAATTATAGAAGTGATAAATGAAAAAAACAAAAGGGGTTCATAGCTCCAATAATTTTGAAAAGTAATCAAACCCTTGAAATTCTTAATTTAATGACGTATTAATCATGTCTGAAGTCATAAGTTCTTTAATAAGGATATTTTATATCCAGGTATACACAATTACTATCATATGTTATAATATAAATTGTTAACACCATTTAGTTCCGAAAAAACAATACAGTTTGGTTTATATTTGGAAAGAATAATATTCTATCATTGCATTATTGAGGCCTATAATACAAGTTAAAAAAAAAAGTAATGATAAAAAAAAATGCTAAAAGAGCATAAAGCAATGGAAAAAAAAGTAATAACAAAATGATAGAAGTGAATAAGTTTAAACTCCAATTTTTACTAATAATTTGTTATATAAACTTTAATTGTAGTAACAGAACTTAAAGAAAAATTATAACAAAACCAAGTAAGTAATAGGATGGCCAAGAATGATTAATTGATATGTTCCAGGTAAAAAAGTTTAAATCAACTTAGAAAATTTAAAAAATAAGTACAGACTATAAAGCTATTTTTTAAAATATAAGTTCAGTATGTTTTGTTTAACAAACATATTGTCAATCAAATTTTAATACATTCATAGACATCTACGATGTTAAATATACTATATAAAATGTATAAATCCATCAAAATTCACACAACTTTTAAAAAATTGATATTTTAAATAAAACATTTCTGATAAAATTTGATTTAACATTTTAGATTTCCTATGAGTTATTTCAAATTGATTACTATGGTTAGTGATTAATTGAAAACTATGTTTCCAGATACACACACAATTTTACGTCACTGCAATATGATAATTAAAATTTAAAAAAATATGAAAACAATTAAAATAATTACAAGAACAGTTTTTATTTAGATTATTGGGTAAAAATTTTCTTATTTCCTTGAAAAGTTTTCAACGTATAATTTAAATTTGTCTTTAAAATATTTATTCTGAACAACAAACAAAGATATACTTTTGCAGGCCACCCTTAAAATTAAAATATAAAACATTATAAACAACGATTCAAGTAACATAAGACTTAAATTATAATATTTACGTTATTATAGGTTCAATATTTTTAATCAGCATGGAAATATCACATATTACAAATTATAGACATAATTTATTACAAAAATAAAAATAAAGAGCTATTAACACAAATATAAAACAACAAACTAACCTGCTTCCGACTGCGAAAGTTTGTTCTATTGTCCCTCGCTCGTTGAAGATACGGAGCTTTTTCTTCAGATGGAAGAGCACGCCACTTTTTTAAAATTTGTTTGAAACGTTCGTTCCAACCTAAATGTTCATACAAAAACAAATCATTATAACTCATAATTAAGATTTTATATGGGCACTATAATGTACAGTTCAAAATTAATTAAAACAATTAGTACAGCCATTCGAATGTGTATTCTTAAGAAATTTGATGCTCTATTAGTTAGGATAAACATATGAAAGAAATTTTTTAATTAATAAGTTTTAATTTAAAATTTAACATTTAAAAATCTTACTCGGATATTCTTTCTTCCATTCCGGATGATTGATGTTGGCATACAGAACAGGAGATATCGTCGCGTCTCTTCCAAGTGATTCGTCTGCTTCCATTTTTAATGACGTAGTTCTATTATAAGAGCCGCAATCATCCCACGAACTCTCAGGACTGAATTGAGGGCTACTAGAAGAAATAATAAAATTATAAACCCATCAAACAAAAGCGGGTAGAGACTTCTTTATTGAGAATGATCTAGAAATATCACAAAATTCAATAACCTTAAAGGATAAAAATGAACTCACTTGCTATATTCCGAATTATATGGAGATGCTGATGGATATTGCAATGGAGAAGAGGCCAAACCTGCTGGTGCACTTTTTGCAACTATTAAAAATAAGTAAAAAATTGGTATAAATATAAACATCCAAAAATATAAATTTTCTAAAAAGAAAAAAAAAGATCTTTTATTCCTATGTGAGTGGTATTGGTTTATTTTATATATTCAGATATAAATTGTTTAAATTATGAAAGCTCTATTGGTCACTAAGTTCTATCTCTTTTTTGCTTCTACTATTATTTATTATACTGAATATATCTGTTATATATTTTTGTTATTAGCTGTCAAATATTTATTAATGTTACAGATTTTCCCACTGTTTGTTAATTTTAATGTATTATACTAAATAATATTTTGGTTTATATTTAAACCAATATCTCTTAAACTTTATTTCTGTATGTTTTATGTATGTCAGGCATTCATGTAATATGCTTAAAGGTCTAGTTACGACTAAATTTTTCACATAGATAACTTTCAGTTAAACCTGATATATGTTTTTGATTTATTTAGTTTAAATCTGCGAACCACTGTTTTTAAAGATATGAAGAAATACAGATTTGTCCCTATATTGATTCTGCCAAGTTTTTAACTCATCTAATTTAAACATTTTATAATAATCTGTAATGTATCAAATATAATAATTAAAATATATATATATATATATATATATATATATATATATATATATATATATATATATATATATATATATATATATATATATATATGAATAATTAGATAAGGACGAAAATTTGCATTTGAAGGCATTGGAAATTGTAATAGGTTAAACCAATATCTCTTAAACATTTCACTTAGGCCGTTGATCGCCTAGCCGCCGCGTGGTTTATTCGCCCTGAAGATGGCCTACATTGTAGGCCGAAACGTCGGCACACAATAAATAAGTTACACTTATTAAGGTGTTTTTATTGACTGCACCCCCAACTATTTCTTCCTGACACCTAAACATTTCTGTTTGTTTTATGTATGCTAGGCATAGTGATACATAATGGTTATAATGTAACTTGGAAATATTATTTTGTACCATTTAAATTAATAATTAATAGTTATAAATATAAATTAAAAAAACTCATTTGAACATCACATTTGTTATATAATTGTTAAACTGTGAAAATAAGTGAAAATCAAAAGTGCAAAAGATCAATTGAAAGATTGACAGAATATGGAAAAGAAGGGATGACAAAGTGGTGGGGGAGAGAGCGGTCTTATGAAGCGGGAGGGTGAAGAGGAAGGAAGCAATGAAGTGAAAGTGAAGAAAAGGCAACAAAGAACAAGCCTACCTGAAGAACAAAGGAAGAAGAGAAGAGACATTTTGTTGACATATACATCAAAGTGGCAAAGTTACTGTAATTTTTATATGTTCTTAAGTGATGTGCTAAAAAGTGTGGATTAGGATATTTCAGGGATATAATTTAAGATTTAAAAATATTATTGTCAACTGAGTGGGTAAAACCCGAGTTACGTTATTTTTAAATGATATGCAAATATTTGTCCATTCTAATATCATAAGAACAGTTTTTATTTAGTATCATATTAATTCTTAGTTTATAAAATATTATTAAAGTTACCATTTATTTATTGGCGCCCAAAATTAATGTTTGACTTACAATTAATTGGAGTAGAGCATTTTATCATTAGGTTTTTCATTACAAATAATTTTTGGTCATATTATTATTATTTGTGACATTGTCACAATTAAGTAGCATTAAATTAGTTTCACTTGTTAAAAATCAAAGTACTTTCTTTTTCCCATAAGAGACCAGCAATAATGTAAGAATATTTTTATCACTTTCTATCAAAATACATAATTTAAATATTATTATTACTAGCAACTATTAAAGAATAGAGTCCCTTACCAGGATGCTGTTGCTGGGGGGAAGGCTGATTATGATGGCCTTGATTTCGACTCTCGTCTGTAAGAACTCCTTTGAAAATTTCTTCAACATCTTTGGAATCCATATTTGGAAGACCTGTTTCCCTAACCATAGATTCTATATTAAAATGAGGTCCAAGAATATCACATAGTTCGTCTTTTTGGCTGCCGCTACCTTCATGACCGCTCTCTGAAAATAAAAAAAGTACTTATATTTATTGTAAATAATGACGTAAAACAGATATAAAATTCAAGGAGTTTTCGGTAATTAAAATTCCCTGCTAATTCTGGATTATTTCATTAGAAAACAACATTTGATAGGATGCTACTCACACACAGAAAGTGAGAATGATATCATTGTTTGTTTGTTCATTTAACGTCACTTTATGCTGCTATGGCTAATCTGACGATGCTACATTGGGAGCTTTAAATTTTGCCTATCCAGGTTTAATTAGGATAGGGATTTTTAACGAGTACCTGACATCGTACAGGCTCGGGACCCCCGTTTAACATCCCTTGATGAGAATGATACCATGTTTTACATTGATTTATAAATTTTATTTCGTTATCAATCCGCAGGTTGTCGCTTAGAGTTAAGATCAGTTTTAAATGTTTATTTGTTTCTTGAATGATAATAGTTGACCTTGATTATATAGGTGGAAGAAAATGGTCTGGGTGGAGGTCAATAAATATTTATTGTATAAGTATATACATATAATTGTATTTATTGTTTAATATTTATTGACCACCACCCGGAACAATTTTCTTCCACGTTTATTCATTTCATTCTTAATATTTTCCAAAACTATAAGTTATCATGAGCTTCAGTACGGAAAAGAGAATGTAATCGTAAACATGTATACATCGGTAATCATTTCATCTATAGTCGACGACATGAAATTAGGCGGTTCAAAGAAAATGCGGTGTTGCCAAATCGACCTACACTAGTTTACCAAGGGTAAAAACCAAATAACTGAAACCGGGAGAACTAGGCAACATTGCTAGCACATTGTTGTCAAATATTGGCAGATTTGAGTAAAACCACAGTTACAAGCGGCAACACCGCATTTTCTTTGAGCCGCCTAATTTCATGTCGTCAATATTAGAAATGAACATTTCAACAAATATATATCATCTATACTTCGAAATGTTAGTAGAAACTTTTATTTCTCGATGAAATGATTACTGAAATCTACTCATTGTCCATAATTACGTTCTCTTTTCCATACTAAAGCTCATGATAACTTAAATCTTTGGAAAATATTAAAAATGAAATGAATAAATAGTTAAAACTTGTATCTCAACTCGAAGTGACAACCTGCGGAAAAGCATACCTTTTCTTTTCAAACTCTGCTAAGAATTATTCACCCCATATCTGTGAGTTCCTATTGATACAGACGTGCTACTAAAGTTAGTCAATAGTTAACAAGCACCGAGATGTTATTGAAAGAGAAGGGACTTCAACCTAAACAAAGTATACATAAACTGGAATCTCGAAACATTAGACTTATCACTATGCATCTTCTTTTTAAGTTAGTTGAGGAAAATGTAAAAAATATTATAGGATTATTGTTATAAAATATAGTTAATATTTAATCATGGAGATACAAAAAATATATAAATAACATACCTGACATTAAATTTTCAGATTTGATACTATCTGCACTTTCATTCATTATTGTGTTGACTAGATCGTTGTGAAGAAGATTTTCAGGGAGATGTAGAATATCCTTCAACGTCTCACCATCACTGCCTTCTTCCTCCTAAAGCGGAAAATAAAACCATTAGATTCGAATATTATTGGTACATTCATTACATCATAAACTTGAGTATCTGCTCAGCAGATTGTTGCTTCAAGTTGAGTAACGACTTTCAAATCTTTGTTCGTTTCATTTTCAATATTTTCCAAAAATACAAGTTATCGTGAGCTTTAGTATGGAACACAGAATGTAATTATGGGTAATAAGTAGATTATAGTAACCGTTACATTAAGAAATAAAAGTCCCAACTAACATTTTGAAGTATAGATAATATATATTTGTTTTCTCTAGAAATTGCTGAAGTACACACATTTCCCAAAATTAAATTCTCTTTTCCATACTAAAGCTCATGATAACTTGTATTTTTGGAAAATACTAAAAGGGAAACAAATGAAAACTTGTGACTCAACTCGAAGTGACAACCAGCAGAATAATTATCTGAACTTGTTTTGAACAATAAAACAACTCCAATTAAAAACTAAATTTTATTGTTGTTTAAATAATATTTTACAATTATTAAAAACCTCTATATAGCATCCAGACTTCATAAGCAATTAAATACCGCAGAATAAAACTGTTATTCTGTTATATCGAACCCATTATATTCAGAGTTGTTGAAAACCAATCAATAAAAACCCATACTTCCATAAAACTAATACTTTATACTTAAGAAGCCAGAGGTAAAACTGATTAGTATAATTTTATACTAATATACTGTGATACACTAACAAGAATACAAAATATAATAACAAGAAAACAATTTATTTTTATTAATAGTTATTTTGATGATAGCTCAGTGGTTTAGAGCACTGCACCGGAGATGCAGACGACCCATCCCAGCCAGGACAAATCTTTTCTCTTCAAAGCCAAAATATTTTTTAATGAACTTTATTTAAAAGATTTCTTAAAAACAGCAGTCTTCTTAAACCTTTATTTGTTATTAAGACAGAAAGAGATAATTTAAAAAAATAGAAAATGTAGTGTTTGTATATCCATTTAAGGAAATATAAAATTCTATAAACTTCTACAGAAGAATTGATTAGAATTGTTTATTCAAACACATTTGCCCTATTCCTAAAATATTTATTTCTCAAATCAGCATAAGAATTATTAAGCAGTAAGAAGACTTCATTTTTATTATTAATTTAATGACACCATTCTTTAGGTTACATGTTGAAGTATATAATACATTTTTAGTCAATCCTCGTAGGGATTATAAAGAAGAAATTGTTATTTTACTTTAACATGATATTAAAATTCTGAAAGTGATTTTCAGTGAGTTTTACTCAAGCAAAGACAATGAGATGAATTGGCTAGCATATTATTTAGTTTAACCCAGTAAGACTTTTTAAAGTTTCTGGCATACAAACCAGTAGTATCAAATTAAATAAACTTACTAAACCATTAGCTTACATTGATTGTATAGATATTGTTGCAATCAATTATAGAAGAAAACTTTTCTTGACATTATAAGAGTTGATCAAGAAATGGGTTTGAATAACTGGTTGGAAGCATAACATTGCCATATTTAAAAGAAAGATTCACCAAATTATATTTGGTATTACCAAGGTTGAATATGACTGGAGAAGAAAGAATACTTTACTATATGAGCAGTTGCAAGAATCGTGGAAAAAAATATCATGCTTATAAACCATGGATATGACTAGAACTGTTGCCTGAAAAATAAGGATTCATCAAAACATTTCCTAGGAGGACCATAAGGCAGAAGGTAGGCGAGAATCAGTGATTCTGGATGTTTAAACCTAATTCTGAGACTAGAAAACAGCGGTACAAGAACGAACCACAGATATGAGCTTAGTAAGACTAGTTCCTCAAATGATCTGTAGAGTCAAAAAGAAAGACGGAATTTGAATATAAATCTTTAAAATGCTACTCCATGCTAAAAAAAAATTAAATGAATTAATTATTCCAGCATTACAGTAGTTAAAAAAGTAAATAAAAACATAGGTAATCGAATGCCTGTTTCAAAAGTGCAACAACGATAATACCATGCTCTAAATAACAAAAATATCGTATGATAAACAATTAAAACAGATCACCTATTAAACAACAGGCAAAGACAAATAGTTAACATGTCTTCACAACTATTGTCGAACTTCAGGGTTCACTTTTAAGAAATTTATTTTATTGTATTACTTCTTTTATTTGATACCTTTATTGTTATTTTAGCTGAAGATGAACTGTTCGTGACTTCCCTCCTTTTATCGCTAACATTTTCCTGGTTAGAGCTCTCTTCTTCGACAACCTTTAATGCAGGTTAAGTTAGTGCAAAACATAAAGCACACAGTCTACATACAAACTAAGACGTGTGTTATTACATTTAAAGGATATACACTTGAATTTTATAATATACTATACAAAACATATAACAGAATATTAACATAAAATGTTTACAAAAATAAAAAACAAGGAATACAATTAAAATGTAATAAAAAAAAAATCACAGAAGTGATAACATATTTGAAATTTAATCAAAATCATGCATTACATTTCATGCTAACCACATTTATAACAAATAACTAAACAGGTTGAAATTTCAAAAAAATTATTTGCAACAAAAACAGATTTCTTAAATAATTGGATTAATTTTTTTGAATTATTTTAATACTGATAAAACATGAAAAAATTAATTTTGAAAGAGATCTAACATTTGAACATGAAGAATCCTTTCAGACAATAGGAATCTTTCTGATCAAATATTATCAGTCAAAGAGAATATTTAACCTTAAAGTGCTATTAATTTTTTGTTTTCATTTTTAAAATAAATAAATAAACAAAATAAAATAATCCCTTATTAACACGAAACATCGTATAATATTAAGTGATTTCTATGCACAGTCAAAAGCATAACATTTTTTGTTATATTTTTGCTGAAATCCATAATAAACACTAAACTGTAATAATATTAATGCTAACACGAATTTATTGCAGGTACGAATATTTAGTGAATGATTAGTAAAAAACAAATAATACCATAGTTAAAAAATAATAATAAAACCAAGGATAAACTTAAGCTTAAGGATTAGTAATGAACATTTTAAAACACATGTATTTAACATTCATGTTAACAATAACATATACTATACTATTAAGGGCACCAATCTGTTAAAAATGGATAGGACAAAAAATTACGATACAAATACGAATTGTGCAACAATGAATAAGCGTTGAAAAAAAGAAGAAGATTTTTGTGCAAAAAAATTGACCTAGCAACGAATAAACTTACCCTCAATTTCGTATCATCTGATTCATCACCAGTGCTCTCTAATTCTTGTGAAGTTTCCTTTGTTGTATCGAGTAATTCTTTGCCAAAGAAAGCTTCCTGAAAAACCAAACACAATTTGTAATATATTTAATCAATTATATGATACAAATTTGTTGTATCGTTTCATTTCATTCATTATCATATCACAATTCAAACTCATAAAAAAATAAATTGTGATATGATGTACAAAATTGTATATCATGGTATTACAAGTGAAACACAATAAGTCAAAATTATAGATTTTCGGATTTTCAGTTTAATTTCACAACAAAAACAACGAGATATTTCTGCTGGAGCAGTTCGTCATATTTTTATTTATTTTTAAGTTTCTTAATCACTAGCCTCTTTATCAGTATTTTTGTTTATTGAGCTTATTGGTTTTGACTTACTGCATTTCACTTGTAACCCCATGATAATATACTTAGTAATATCTAAGGAAGAAAATGGTCTGGACGAAGGTAGGAAAAAATTTCTCTTTAATAAAGGGAACTATTAATATAAAGCCAAAGTATATTGACACAAATTGCAAGTCTTCCTCAGGACTTATAATGGGGTAAGGATTGACAGTTGACTACTAAACAAACACAGCAAAGAGAAATTTTTTCTGTCCCAGACCATTTCATTCCTTGTATATATAAGGTCAACAAATATTATTCAAGATATAATAATATCCATTACTTATTCACTTTTCTTTTGATTTATAAATTTTAGAAATAACCTCCTGATTTACTTTTAATTATCAAATAGTTTGTTCTTGTTACTTTACTCTTAAGCACTAAATTCCACTTACAGGAAAATTGAATTTCCAGTAATATTATTCTAAAGGTACTTGTCCAGGATTAAATAAAGAATATGATGATGTCATTTCTAAATAAGAATATGATGATGGTAGCAGCATAGGACAGAGACTTATGGCGGTTGCTGGTTAAGGAGGGCTGGATGTGCCAACGTGTTGTAGCGCCAGACTAATAATAATAATAACAATGATGTCATTTCCATTTCCAAGAAACTAAACTAGACACAATCCATATTTGCTCCGCCTCTCAAGTCCTGGATGTTGTATCACCATCAAGTGCTAATGAAGGTCCGTTTATTTATTTTTACCCCAAATTTTAAACAATATAATCATTCTCTAAAATGGCAAGTGTATCATTCAAAAGTAAAAATCCTGCCAATGAATTTTTCCATCAATAAAAATATATTATACCATGTAATTGCAAACAAATAACAAAATGTCAGTACATATCATCAAGCTGATTACTATCTTATGGCACATGCTACTCCTAACAGCACTTATAAAAATATAATAATTTATATCAATAAATAAATTATAAAAAAACACACCTGAAGGTGCCTTGGATAACTTTCTGCAATTTTACTTTTCTTCTTCGGAACTCGAGGTTTTCGCCTCGGCTTCTCTTCAGGATATAAATGTTCGTCGTCTTCTTTCAATCTGGAGCTCCTCATTTTGACAGTGGTGAAACCGCCAATTCCTACGAAATCGAAACAAATTAGAAACCTAATCTTGAATATAAGAAGTTAAATATCAAAACCAAAATCAGGTATATCAACCTAGCCTCTGGAGATTTCTCTTCTTAATTCTTTTCAGAACTACGATTCCACTTTCCCTAGTGTACAAGGTAAAGCCTTCAGGTGGACTTGGAATAGGACCATTTTCTTTGGAGCCCCAGAACATACCGTCTTTGTAAGCATTGTCTTTACCTTCATTTTCCATATCTGTAAAATAACATAAAATTATATTTTTAAAAATATTAAGATTTATTAAAAGTTGAACAGAAAAGCTTGACCCAAAAATAGATTTGTCAGATATTAGGGTTATTAATTAAATTAGCTGATAGTAGGTCCGAAAAAGAAACACCCCATGCTTATTGTCACTGATGTTCCATAATAATGAAGAAACTTTGCAATAATAATTGTGAGAATCAATACTGATCAAAAGAGAATATATAAGCTCAGTATAATAATTTAATGCTTCTACTACTAGTAATAACATACAATTAATTTTTATTTTAAAGGTTCCATAAAACTATAATTTATGTTTAAAAATACTAGAGAGGCACCCCACCTCCTATTGTTCCAATTGCGTAATAGTTCATATCAATCAAACTCCCATTGTTTAATAATTGTTTTATTGTATTTTTTTTCTTTTAATCTCTAAACTAGTTCGTCAGTCAAATTCAATTTTAAAGTTTTTACTACACATTGGTGTACTTTTTTGTTTTTACACAGATTTAAACTGCATAATTTGTTTTTTACTTATACTGTAATTTTTATACAGCGATTTTTTATTTGTTGTGCTTATTGGTTATTTTCTGCCCAATTATTTGGTACGTACTTAAAAACTTAAAAAAAAAAAAAAAAACAGTACCACAACAACCCATGAAGGAAGAGCCTTGGGTTCAGTTCATAATATGCTATTGTTACTAGGACAACAGTTGCCCATGGAGGTGATTTGTTCGAAATCATGCTTAACAGATTTTCCCCCTCTATCAGGGGTACCCACTTTAAAGAGGCTGGGTGAGAAGCTATTAATTGAGATTAATTAATGAGATTCATAATTTACTTGCTTACAACCTAATCTGAGTAGAGTATTCCTTTATTATACACTACCCAACAACAATGCAGTCTTATAAATTTATTACATGTCGGAAACAATTTTTTTGTTTAATAATGAGATGGCAAACTAGTATAAAAAATTAATTATTCTTTTTTTGTCTTCATTCATCAATATAAAATGTAAAATGGAAGTCAAGAGATCAATAAGAGGTTTCAACTTCCAAAGAATAAACAGGAAAAGTTCTCAAAAACCAACAAATGATGAGAAATGGGACAATTCAACATTAATTTCTCAAACTCTACTTCATTTTTTAACATAACACAACAGGAAAATAATTGATCTATAAAATTAAAAAATAACAGTAATTAGAGTTAATTGATTATAATTACCATCTACTAAATCAACGGAAGGATCTTGTCTCCTGAACCCTGGCCTTTTACGCCGAACTGGTTGATTACCGTTATCCATTGAAAGAGTTTTGATTAATTGTAGTCCAGTTTCGGATAAACAAACACCATCTACATAGTAGTCAGTAGCTTTGCTCTCTGAAAAAATTAAATAAATCAAACATTTATAATTTAAATTAATTGAAAATAAATTAAATAATAGGTGAAAACATTCAAACAAATAAAAACTATGATACAAATGAGGCATCCGGTATCAAATGTGGATAACTTCGAAATTTTGTACACTTTACTTTGCCGTCTTATTTCTCATGGTTTTAGTCTGGTTCTGACCTGGAAGTTTCGAGAGAGTAAAGCATTGCTTAACTAAACTAGTGAAAAATATGGAAAAGTAGACTTTGAAATGTGTTGTTATTTGCTTTCGATCAAGAATGTTTCAAATATAAAAATAATAATAGTTAAGTTTACAAATTACAAGATATCAGTTTTATAATTCGTAGGTTGTCACTTCACTTTCAGTCACAACATGTTTTAATTTTTCATTTGCTTCCATTTTAATACTCTAGAAAATAATATTACTAAAATAATTTAATTACTGATTGTATACAATAACTATTGACTGTATTTAGATTAAAGCACATACTTTATAGATTATATCATCTATACATCGAAATATTTGTTGAAGATATTCCTTTCTTTATGTGATGATTACCGAAATGTACATATAACCCATAATTTTACCCTTTTTTTCACTCTATTTATTATTATTTATGTGTGACTCTTGTTTATTACTTTGCACTTCGGCCTAAAAAGGCCCTTTTTTTTTCACTTTAACTCACGATTATTTTAATTTTTGAGAATATTAAAAATAAAAAGTTAAAACTTATTGACTTAACTCAAAGTGACAACTTAGGTAACTGAAACCATAACTTTTAAACAACATTTTTTTTTAATTCAATAATCAAAAAAATAAGTAGTTTTTTTTTTGGTTGTTTAGAATCTAAAGACCAACTTGAAATAATGTTTTTTTTACTATTTCAGATAACCGAAATTTCTACAAAAAATCAAAATATTAAAAAAAATTTTACCTGAATTAATTTCAGGAGAAGGAGCTCTCGATGGCGCCGTTGCAGGTACCACCAAAGCAGTGTTATTCGGCCTACAGAGGAGACAGGTGTAACCTTGGGCACAGCACGCTTCGGCTTCGTTTTCGTTAGATATTGTATCACAGAGGCAATGTAACCACCTAAAAACAAATTAATAATTAATAATGTATCCACATAAATAATTCTTAACAATCAGAATTATATATATAGTAGAATAGAATTGTACAGAAGGAGATATTTGGTAGTTGGGAGACACTTGGTCCAGATACTATAAACAGAATCCACACACCGCACAGTAGAAGAAGAGTTACAACTATAGAAATATACTTAAAAATGAGTGAGTTTATTGATTATAAAAATTAGATGATTTATTTATTTTATTTTATTGTTGTTATATTTTTTTAAAAATATTTTATTCGAAAAGAAAAAAAGATATGACCAGGACCGGGACATAGGATCAGTGAAAAGAAAGGATATGTCTGACCGAGATGTGAATCAAGATGGCTGAAGTGGCTAAGCACCACAACGGATATGTGGGAGACCCGGTCCTGGTCATATCTTTTCTTTTCAAATAAAATATTTTAAAAAATTAGATGTTTTCTCAAATACCAATTTAATTTGTGTGTTAATTTAAACACACATTGCATGATTGTTTCCAAAATACTACTTGGAACAAAAAAGTAGGTTAGCAATAATAGACATCAGCACACCATTAAGTAAAGTCTTTAAAAATAAATTGTACTAATATTATAAATGTGAAAGTTTGTATGTTTGTCTCTCTTTCACGCAAAAACTACGAAACGGATTTGGATGAAAATTTACAGGGAAACATGCCCCCTCAGACAGGTTTTTAGGTACTGTGGAGAACCCATTATAGTACATAATTAAAAGCGAATCTAATCTATAGATAATATATTATTTTAAATATTTTATTTGAAAAGAAAAGATATGGCCAGGACTGGGACTCGAACCCGGGTATTTCACCTCTTCGTGGTGACGCCTCAACCATCTCGGCCACCCTCGCACGTTCCTCGGCCAGCCCTATCAACTTTTCACTGATCCTGTATCTCCGTGTTCTCGCGATTTGCGATGTATACACAGGGAGAATGTTAATTGAACATTTCTTTATTTTTGGATCTTGTTGACTTTAAGTCATTAATATTATTATAATTTATTTAATTGTTATATGATATAATTTTTATAAATATTTTATTTGGAAATACATCGCAAATTGCGAGAGCACGGAGATAGGATCGGTGAAAAGAATTGATAGGGCTGGCTGAGAAATGTGCCAGGGTGACCGAGATGGTTGAGGCGTCACCACGGAGAGGTGAAATATCCGGGTTCGAGTCCCGTTCCTAGCTATATCTTTTTTTCTCAAATAAAATATTTAAAAAAATTATATCATATAACAATTAAATAAATTATGATATATTATGTATGCGAAAGATTTAGGGGGGGCACGGGGACATGTGCTAGATTGTTTTTTGTGTTCTGCGGAGAATCCATTATAGTACATAATTAAAGGCAAATCAGGAACTTAGCATTTTGAAATTTGCAAATAGGTTCTTTGTATAATTTAAGAAAGAAATTTGGATAATTCCACCCTCAAGGGTTTCCCCTTTAATATAAAAGGGGTTCAAAGATTATATGGAATCCGTCAGTTTTGAAGTTAGACATCTGAAATTTTGGATGTACGTATAACTTATAGTTTAAGGTGCACCCAATGGCTTCTCCCTCCAAATCGCCCTGAAGATGAAGATGTGGTGAGTCGAAACGTCGGCACATAAATATAAGTCTAGCACTTATTCAGTGTTTTGTTTGACTGCACCCCCCAACTATCTCCTTTCTACATTAGATCATCCAGTCAACTATTTTCCTCTCATACTATATTTTTAATTTTAAAAAGTTCAATTTTATCAAAAATATAAAAAATAAAGCAGTCACCCAGTGATAAAGGACACCATATCCATAAAATAGGTAATATTTTTATTATCATAAATAAATACCACCGTCAATAGTTTCCAATTACTTATCAATACCAATAACAATGTGAACAATTTTCTTAAAGCTATTTCTATAAATATCAAAGAATCAAATTTAAATGGTACGAAGTTATGGAAAATTGGTAGTATCAGTTCCGCAGATTGTCGCTTTGAGTTGCGTTACAAAATGTTTTAATTGTTCGTTGGTTTCTTTAATTTTTAACATCTCCCAAAATACAACTATATATATTGTGAGCTTTAGTATGGAAAATAGAATGTAATTAAGGGAAATGTGAATACTTCAGTAATCATTTCATCTAAAAACATAATCGATATGTGGAAGAAAGTAGTCCGGGTAGAGGCCAAAGAATTTCTCATATAATAGGAGAAAACTTTATTAAGTAGCCAACTTAATCTATACTTTGATAAGTTAGTTGAAACTTTTATTTCTTGATGAGATGATCACTGGAATCTACTCATTACCCATAATTACATTCTCTTATGTAATTACGATTTCTATACTTAAGGATCATGATGAAATTTATCTATACTTAAGGATCATGATCAAATTCTTGTATTTTTGGAAAATATTAAAAATAAAATGAATCAACAGTTAAAAATTGTTGTAGCTAAACTTGAAGCGACAACCAATACATACAAAAATTATAAAAATTTGACGAGGTGCCCTTTACCACCGGGATACAGGGTAAATATTGATCAAATTTTACAACGTACCTATCACAGTGAATACATTTTATTATGAGATCACCGTCTGTATAAAGCTCAAGGCAAGCAGGGCAAGCAGTTCTCGAAGCACATGGCCCGCACTGAGTAAAGTTAGACTGCCAGGTCGAATTGGGACCCGGGTTGTTAGAACCACACGTCTGACAATGGGCACACCTGGAAGAAAAAACAAAGCAATCAAATTACAACAATACATACTGATGACTGTTGTTATTATTAACTACAATGTAATCTAGAGCATAATAAATATATTTGGGGTCATTTTATATGAAATGAAGGGAGTGGCACAGTGGTAGAGGGCTGAGTTACCGTGTCGAAGGTTCAGGGTTTAAATCCCGCTGTTGGCAGACTTTTATTTAGTCCGTTAGTGGCTAGAGCGGATCTTATGCGATCTAAGACCATCCTGGGCTCACCCATTCTTTATAAAGTGGGTACCCAAAGTAAGACCCTTCATGGGTTGTAGTGGTACAGGTTTTTTTGTTTTCATATGAAATGTCTAGTTTCGTTATTTCTAAAATTCATGTTTATGTTTAAAGATGGTAATAAGCTGTTATTAGTCCTCTTTTTTTGGATGATATTTACTATAAGAACAATTGAATGAACATTAATATACCATCAAATATGGCCTTGGAAGCACTCGATTTTCGTGTAATTTTTTTTTTTTATGAGTTCAAACTTGGACACAGCCCAAGCTGCAAGAAACATACCACTACATTAGAGGAAGAATGTTGTAACAAACAGATCACTCGCCATTGGTTTGAGAAATTTTAAGCTGGTGACACTTCATAAATAATTTATTTCTCCTTTCCAGCCAGAGGTGAAACCATCATGTCCACATCGTAATGCAGGATATTGACATAATGCAAGAAATACTTATCAAAAAACAACTGACTTTGGTTAATCGGATCTATACTCTTACACAATACCCAACCTCATGCTTCATGACAAACTGTGAAGAAACTAAACAATCGGGGTTACGAAAGTCCTTCTACGTCCACCTTATTTGCCAGACTTATCTCCAACAGGTTTCATCTGTTCAGAAATTTGGACAACCCTTCAAGTGTAAAATATGTGAAAATGAATCTCAAGTCAAAATTGCATTTTCAGCCTTTAATTCATCACGAAACCCTGAATTTTTCAGTTCTGGGATTAAAAATGTGATAACACCTTGAGAAATGAGGATAAATATTTCAAATAAAAATGTTTTGATTTCATAAAATTGTTTAAATGAATAATCGTTTCTTTGACAAGACTCAAAGGACATAGGACATTTCGTATGACAAGACTCAATAATCAATGAAATTAACTTACCACTTGCACTTCCAAACACCGGTAGGTACGGAACCAAGTGGTGGATCCATACAATAGATATGATAAGAAATGTCACAATCGTCACAAAGTATTAATCTCCCTTCGTCATTTCTTTGACCACAGCCTTCACACACCGTGCAATCAAGGCATCTCCATCCACGCTGAAGCATCACTTTGGTAACCTAGAAGTCAATGTTAATTTAATAATTTACAAGAAAAATATCAAAAGTATGAAAGTTAAAAATCATTTTCTATGTTTTTTTGTTGTAAACGTTGGATTTAAAAAAAAAAAAAAAAATTAATTTGCCAGATCTATACATCGAAAGGTTAGTTGGCACGTTTATTTCTTGATGAAATGATAACCGAAATATAAAAATTTTCATAAATACGCTCATATTTCATACTAAAACTCATGATTATTTTTATTTTCAAGAATATTAAAAAGGGAGCTAATAAAAAGTTAAAATTTATTGTGAATTAGCCTCGAAACGACAGCCTGCAGAACTGATACTGTCGATTTTTATGAATTGGCTACATCATTGTTATAATTTAAACATAAAAACAAGTTCAATTTTATAATAATAATAAAGTTACACTATATAGACTTAACCTCTTAACTTGCACGCTCGAGTTAATTCGAGCGCGCTAAACAGGCCAAACTGTGCACACTCGAGATAATTCGAGCGGCGTTGTATTTGATGCTGCTATAATTTTTCACACTCGAATATATTCGAGAATTGAAAATAACAATGTGAAAGCTAAGAAAAAGAATCGTGTTATTGATATTTATCATTTACATAGGATTGTAAGCTATAATACCTTCTTAATACCTTGCATTCTTGCATTTCTGTACTTGTGACGACTGACTACGATCCGTCGTAGTATTTTCGTGAATTTATATAAAGGCCATTATTTATTTATTTATTACTATTTAGACGTGAAATATCAAACACTTGTTTCTGTTGTTTTATAGTTTAGTTCAATAGTTACCTAAGTGTTGTAAACTTGCAAAGATAAGTGTATCTTTATAGATAGTCAGTTATTTTGTGATTACAGAAAATAAAATTGGGTATATTGGATATTTATACAATTGGTATGTTTTTTTCATTTTCAAATTATTATTATTATTATTATTTTGTTGTAAAAGTATAAATAAATATTTTAACTGATAAAAATGTTTTTCACGAAATAGTAATTCGAAACGAAAAATAAAAAAGTCGATGGACGTGTAACATTGCAATATTCGGCTCTTTTCTGCAATGTGGATCAAAATCCAAAATTAAACTAAAAATTTTGATTAATTTTGAATTTTTTTTATTTTTTTGCCAAAACAATGTTCTAAAGTTTGTTTTTTTACATTAAAAAAAATTGATTTTTTTTTGGCCGGTTTTTTTCAAAAAAACTGTGTGTTAAGGGGTTAAACATTTTTTGAGGTAATGTTTTTGTTTGGGTAAAGTACAATCATTAAAAGTTATAAGGAGAGGGCAGATTTCAGTGCAATAAAAAAACTGAAAATTTTGTTGGAAAAAAATATTTTGTCATTTGAATATTAAAAAACTGATTAAACAATAACATAAAGCATAAATCAATCAAAATTAATTTAATCGTCATTGAAGTCTGATGGCAGTATTTTGGACTCAAAAATGTTATAGGGAAACTGATAATAATGATAATAATAATAATATAATAAACGTGTTTATTCAAATATGTACAAACATACGAATACAATTCTATTCAGGAACACTAATAAATGGACAGAGTCCATCTGTATAAGTTGGTCTGTAAATAAGGGTAAATAAAATACAAATTGAAATAAAATCTTATAACTGAAATTAACTTGATTTAAATCAATCCTAAACAAATATATATTTACAAGTGAAGGTCAGTAGTAAAATTGCTCAACTAAAAAGTCTCTATGTGATAGTTATACAAACTGTTCCAGTTAGAACCGTTTAGGAGCTCAACCAATTCCTTCTTTTCTAATGTATTTTTGCCAAACCATTTGACTCTGAACTCCACTAAGACAGGACACATCGCCACATAATGATACAAGTCCTCTATTTCCCTTTTATAATACATAGAACATGAATGCCTTTCTTCAGAATGGTTCACATTATAATTCAAATCAAATAATTTTCCCTTAAGTAGCACTCATAAAATTTAAACTATTGTTATCGGAAATATATTGGCTGTTCCCCAGTTCGGAATTTAGATCTTTATACAAACTATGAAAGATAGTAGATTGTTGTGCTTTTTGTCTTTGATTACTTATAAATTCTTGTTCAATTTTTTCTAATAACAAATTTACTTTTATAGGGAAGCTGAGAATAAATAAATTATTTATGGGATAGTATCAATTAGTTTAAAACCTGTTAAGATGATGGAAATGAAAAAAAAAATATTAAATGCTTACCTTAACAGATACACAGTAGGGATGATAGGACTGACCGCACTGTGCACAAGCTATAAGACACGCTTCCTGGTCTTGCCCTAAAGCACCACACATAACACAAACATCTTGACTTAACACGTATTTGTCACGCGAAGACACAAGAACCAACTTATTTTCAAGACCAGGTTCATCTTCGGGTTTGGTATTAGAATCCATTGAAGGTCTCTGAAAATATTATTAAAAATAACAATAACAATATAATTAATATATTGTAACAATGTAACAATTCAACTTAAATTTTCATTTTCTTATCAAGAAAATATTTATATATGATTTGCTTTATTGCAATTAGATTAATAATAATAATAATAATTAATATTATTAAAAAATAACAAAAAGTAAATTCACTTACAAAAGTTATTAACACCACCATGGTATAAATTAACTCTTTTTTTTTAATAATCAATCATTTGACAATTAGACAAATTAATAACAAAAAATAAAATTAAAAAGTAGTAAGATAAAATCTAAAATATATTTATCTTGAAACAATAAAATAAATAAATAAAATTTAAAAAATGTAAAAACAAAAAATAGAAGAATCATTTTTCCATCTAATAATTAGATGGCTATATAGACAACTAAGATCAAAGGTAAGTGACTTATCTACTAAGGATGATAAATACTTGACAGTATACAACAAGTACTTACAAGTACACTGTACTCTAAGGTAAGGTATAATGAATATATATTTTTAAATATATGTTTCACTCATGTATACATGCATCTAAATATGAAATTAAATAATGCAATTATTATTACTGCTCAGGGAAGAGAAAAAAACATGCTTTCATAAGGGTGTCTTTTTTTTATCTACTTGAAATTTTGAATTAAATTTTAATTATTATTCCAACACTTTATTATTTAAGTGCATCATACCTGAATATCCCTTTGAAACGACTCCTATCATAAAAATGGTATGAAAATTACTTTGATGTAAATAAAAAAAACTTTTTTTTTTCAAAGCCTCAAAGAGATAAAAATAATATATATACAATGATATTTACAAATTGGAAAATTCAATATATAAATATCAAACATTGAGTTATTTGTTTAGCTGCTAGATGCCAATAAAATTAATATAATCATCATTGAATATTAGTGATTTTAATCATTGACACCATACACCAAGTACCTACACTTAACCTCAAGTTCTTTTTAATTATACATGAGAAATATAAATAATCTATTTTAAACATTTATAACCAATTGAGCAAACTTATTTATATAAAAAAGCAAAAGAAGAGCAAATATTAAGACTTATTAAAGCATGTTTGTTGCAGTTAAAACAATAATTTTCATTGTATTACATGAAAATAATTTGATATACTTAACTCTGAGAAACTTTCATGGCCATGATTATAATTTTTTTTTTTTTTAATCGATCAAATTATAAATAAACATTCATTACATAAACCGTTTTCTTTAAATTTTATAAATTGTTAAATATCAATATGCTAACTAAAACATTTTTAATAATACAAATTTTAATAAAATCATCATAATCAAAGATTTAAGTTGAGACTGTAATTTTATGCTAATTCAAATTTAACAGCTTTTAAAAATTATGTTTTAGAATTAGTGTAAAATTGATCAATATTTATTTACTATATATAATTTTTTATAATTATTGGTCAATTTTTTTTTTTAGTTTTAAATATTTTTATTTTTAAAGAGAAAAGATAGGCCCTCGGCCGGGATTTATTTGAACCCGGAACCTTTGTCAAAAAAAAAAAAAATTATTTACTATATTTTGTGATAATCGCATGTGATATTGTACATTTTAAAAAGGTCGGTTTACATAAACTTTCATTACTATGTAAAAGTAAGAAAAGCAGAAAAAGCACACTTATTATATTGTCAACTCATTTAAAAGTATATTTCCAAAATAAAATCTGATTAATTTAAATCTAGAGCTCAGATAATTTAAATAAATAATCATTTCACGGAAGTAATAAGTTTATCTTTTTTTTCATCTCTTATAAATTAGCGATGTCTTTATTTATATCAAACGCATGGTAGCGATTATAATAAGATTAGGTAAGGAATAACAAATAACTCAGTCTCTAACTAATAAATCCATCATACTTAAATTGGACACATTTAAAAAAACAAATAAGTATATTTAACAAATTATTAATACAGTAGAGCATCGATTATCCGAATTGATGTTGTCAGTTTTGATTCTGACAATGGAAAATATAACATGCTATAGTGTAGTATCAGCCACATAAAAGTTCCTAGTAACGAAATGTTGACTGTCTCATCAAACTATTTTGTTTTTTCAAAAACGGACATGCTTAACAAAGCTAAAAGTATAATTAATTATTAAGAAACAAGACGAGAATTTCATTAAAATAGTTCTTAAAAATTTAATTTTGAAGAAAATACTCTTCGAAATATTTTTTTAGGAATGGAAATGAACCATCCTTATACCTTTTCCACGAAGCCAGTTCGGATAATTGACGTTCTGATAATCGACACTCTACTGTACAAATTATAATCATATAAATAATCCTACGGACAATTAGCGTTGTAAAATGATTTATCATGCTGTACCTGCAAACCAAGCCCAGGGACTCCGAATAATCCTCTCATTTTCGTCTTCGCGCCTCGCTTCCTTCCGAAGTCAGCATATCGAGGTCTCTTTTGGAAGTGTGAAAGTGCTATAGAAGACATTTTTCCACTTCCTTTGGGCCGACCAGGTCCTAACCCGAGCTTTTTCTTTGCTATTTTAGAAGCGTAGAATGGTTTTCCTTTGCCTAGGCCAACACCGGACGGTCGAAATGGAGGGTCGTCAGACTGAAAAGCAGAATAAACAATTTAAGAAAACTTCATCACATAAACATATAGATAATTGATCAGCCCAGTTACCAACAGCTACACTTTTAAAAATCTTTCAGGAGCATGTAAAAATATATCAGGAGAAAAACATTTAAAAAGTGCTTCTGTTATAAGAAATTATTAAGGGAACTTATGTTTTGAAAAACGTGGGATTGATGACAGCTCATATTTTGAAAATTAGGATGATTTTGGAATCCAGTAGAAGGTGTTATCTATTTTTTTTATTTTTATGAAATTGACAATTATTACAGAAACAACAAAATATAGGAAGAACAAAAATGAGTGTCATTATGGGAAATATGTATATTTCGGTAATCATTTCATCAAGAAATGAATGTTTCAACAAATATTTCGAAGTTAGATGATGATATAACCTAAACAGTATGTTCTTTAGTCAGTGATAAAGTTATTTTTATTTTCGAGAATATTAAAAAGGAAATGAATGAAAAGATAAAACTTGTGGCTGAACTCGAAGCTACAACCTGCGGAACTGATACCTTTTTCTATTCAGAATTTAAATAATTTATCTTCAGTACTTGGGACAATACGATTGATAATTTCAAATTAATAATTT
Organism: Arma custos; assembly: GCA_037127475.1. Lineage (NCBI taxonomy): Eukaryota > Metazoa > Arthropoda > Insecta > Hemiptera > Pentatomidae > Arma > Arma custos. The sequence continues at coordinate 36,675,862 of CM073765.1, forward strand.
TGTTCTTTTTAGATAGGGTAAATAATTAATATTTAAGCAAATATCAAATATTGACTCCTATTTTTAAAGAGTCAGCAATTTTTTTTTTCAATAAATCTGTTTTAAAAAATAAATACATTTGGGAAAATCTTCACTTCAGTGCATAAATAAATCATTATATGATGTAATAATTTGTTTTCACAACCTAAATCTATCTAAAATTAGTTACATTAGCAATATTCTTCTTTGCAGTAAAAAATAATTTATATAAAAATTATGAATAATAATTAGTTGACTTTATATAGGAAGAAAATGGTTTGGGTGGAGGTCAGAAAAAATTCTCTAAAATTGAGAGAACTGTTAATTTATAGTATGTTAGTACATAACAACTATTTAAATAAATAGTTCTTATTTTAGAGAATTTTTTCTTAACTCCACCCTGACCATTTTCTTCCTTATATAAAAATATAAATTCATTACGTAATCAAGAGAGAATGTTTACAAATAATTCAGAAAGAATGAGTAAAAATAAAGTTACGAGAGAGCGTATAAAGTTATGAATAAATCTTGCCTCTAGAGTTGAGGAAGATGCAGAAGGCTGAATGACATCATCACAGCACTTCTCGTCCCCCCCCCACTCTTTCATATCTAAACTATAACGGGACTAAAAAGGTTAGGAAAAGAATAAAAATCAGCAGAAATCGGCCAATAAAATTACATCATACGTTATCAAACAACGGCAAAACGTTTAATATCGATCTTGAAGTCAGATTTATTGGAACATGACATAATCATGACCTGATAGTATTTCACAGCTTTGGAAATAAAAATTAAAACTAAACTAATAAAAACAACATCAATCTAAAACATGTTTTAACTAAACTTTTTAATTTGTATTAAGGATAATTTTTATAAATATGTTATTATGTTGAGCCTACTTCAATTCAGTCATATTTTTAACAAGGAGAAAAATTGAGTTCCCCACTTTGAAATTTTTCATGTACGATATTTACAGCTTTCTGTCACTACATTTCATGACAGCTCTCTCAACTCTACTCTATGTTTTATGTTTAAAAATTTAAAATGATTCCTTGTTTCATTTTCATTTCAATTTTGTAGTTTTTATTCCATTTAAGCTATTAAGAAGAATAAACAAAGTAAATATTTTATTATTAAGATAATTCGTCAAGATTCTATACCTATAATTTTAATTTTCCGATTCAATTATATCTTCGATGCCTCTATAAAATAGCTGACGTCCCTTATTAATAGTTCCTTCATTAATTTTAATTAAGCGTAAGGTAAATATAAATTAACTATCTTAACAGTAATGCCCTAGTTATGATGAGAGCTTTAAAAATAATTTTACTTTATAAGGACAAAATGTTCTAATAAAATCAATCAGAGCCTTTTGCATTAAATATTAATGTTATTACATTTTAAACATAATATTATTAAATATTAGTTATTTTTCGCAGTTAGGTTTTTTACAGTTTACATTGGCTCGCCAAGAGACCACTCTACAACTCATGTTCTCAAATCAAAATTATTTTAAATAAAAATAAAACATTACACTTGTTGAGAATATTGAAAAAAAATAATATTCTACTTATATGTATATTTATATTAAGATAATAACCTGTCTTAGATACTCACAATAGAGCTATATATAGGATTAGGAGCAATAGAAGGGAAAAAAAGCGGTAACAGGATCATCATTCTGCCAAATATGAAACAGAACTACTGGAAATAAGGAATAATATTTTGAAAATGGTAATTTAGGATTTATATAGACTAAATAAATATATGAGAATTAGGTAATCTGTTAGAAACAAACCCTTTCCGAATCCACATCAATGTCGTCAGGTGTGCCGAGAGATTCTTGAGATATATTTAAAGCAGAATCCATATTTATATCTTCAGTACCTAAAGAAAACAAAAAATATGATTAAATATGTACCTAAAATATAAACATTTAGAACTAGACGGAATAATCATTTACATTTGCTCGTAAAAACTACTTAACTTGACAAAGAATTGAGAAAAATTGTATATCAATATAGTGTTGTGTATACATGTATATAAATAGTGGGTTTATTAATATTATATGTTATTATAGTTATTATTATTAATCATAAAGCTCCCAAAGTGGAAGACGCTAAGTAAAGATGGTTCACGTTTGGGACTTCTTGTTCTTCTTATTAGCCCACCAGATTTTCATTCATTGAGAGAATTCAGCTCTCCTTTCTTCGTTCCATTAATAGTTATATATTACAGCTATTATTATTTTTAGTCATTTAAATAATCACAATTTATAATTTTTTTAAAAAGTAGAACAAATTACTTGCTTCAGAATTTGAGTATTTCTAATTTCTATCTGATCGAAAATTATGGTGTTACTCTGCACTTTTTAGACTGGTAAATAATTTTTTTTAAGGAAACGTTAGAAATGTTATCAACAGAGAAAATGTACGGTAAGTAAACTTCTTTTGTAAGTAATCTTTGTCAACGTTTGAGTTCAATTTGTTGGCTTTCGTTAACATGACGAGTCCAGAATGTCAGAGGCAGGTCTTTGTTGTTTTTATATTGTTACATTTCGAGGGAAATGTCCATTGTCATGATACAGCAATTAACCCTTTCAATGTGGGTTTTTTTTTGTCCCCTGAGGTTTTGTAAAACATTACTGAGGGTCAGACAAAAGTTTGAAGCAAATATAACGATTGGAGCATTGAATAATGCTCTCTGACCGGCACTAAAACTCACATATCATTATATAATGCTTTCTGCATTAAAAGAGTTAAACTTCCATTGCGAAAGAATTTTATATATATTTTTATTAAAGTAAAGAATAAAATTAATAGGACAAATATATTGTTATAAAAACTTACTATCTTTCCTCTTCAGGTAGAGAATGGTTGAATTATTTTTACATGATAAGCATATGTACTGGTAATCAGGATGAGCTTCTTTTTTCCTGTGGTAACTAACAAAGTCTGCCTCTTTGTCGCAGGTCCCGTGTACAAACCTATAATAACCAAAACGAAAAAAAATGAGCTACTGCCACACATCCTAGATAAAGTAAAAACCTGAAAATTAAAATATATTTTCTAAGGATTACCTTCGACATTGTGAGCACTTGACCATTTCCCTGAGAGCAGCTGCCCTATATGCTTTGTGACAAACTGGGCAGGAAAATCCTTTGTTTCTCTGCTGATAGCACGAGTCACAAACAGTGTAATTAGAGTGCCATCTGGATGAGAGGCCGCCTCCAGGTGTTCGAGCCCCACAATCACTGCATAATCGACACCGCTAGAAAAAACAATGTACATTTAAGATAAAATAAAGTATTTAGGTACTTGTATAAGGAAATGTAGATCCAGGAAAACTTGGAGTTGACTCAGACCATGTTTTATTTCAATTTTTTAAAGAAAAATATGAGAGTTTTGATGAAAATAAAACAATAAAAAAAAACTTTTCATACTACATACCACCAAGACACATATGACTCAGGTGTGGTGAGATAAATCATTCTTCAAAAAATTTAATAAATAAATACAATAAGTGTTTACATACTCTGATCCTTGCCTTAGTTCATATTCCAGCTTTATAACTGCTAAAAAAGGTACTTGTGTTGTAAAACTGTTTTTGTCTTGTTAATTTTGTTTATAGTCAATTTAAATTTCTTTGTTTTATTTCTTTTGTTATTGCTTACTTAAAATTAACAGAGTAACATTTAGGGAAAAGCCGTCTTTATAAGAAGAAGCTGTGAAATATTTCCAGAAGTTCGTAACGATTCCTAAAATTTAATTATGTGGAAAAGTTCATCAAATGGATTTCGACAAGGATAGAAATGGAGATATTTTCATCAAAAGTATAGGGAAAATGTTTTCAGAAGAGGAATGCGGCTAGAAGGGTCTAGAATTAGCTTCTTTTTTTTTTTTATAACATTTTGTATATTTCAATTCCCATTAATATGAATAAGAGGCAAGGAATTATCCGAGTTAGAATTATCAGTGTTCAGGTTATAATGGCGGATTACAGCCCCTGGGTAACTACTAAGTGACAAGTACCCTAAGTAAACTTTACATCAGCAATAATAGAGACATTTGTAATAAAAAAATAATGAGATACCTTGCACTTCCAACCAACTTTGGGAACAGAAGACATTGCAGGCCTGACACAGTGTGGATGATAAGCTTTATCACAATAGTCACAGACCAGCATTCTTCCCGTCTCTTCATTTTCTCTACAGAGCTGGCATACACGACAGTCTATACATTGCCAACCAGCCCTGAGACCTGTAAATCATTAAAAATAAATAAATATGCAGATATAAGATTATTAATATAAAAACAAATATTTATAAACTGGGATACAAATTACAGCAGAATTTCAATAATCCGGGGTTTTATTAAATAAATGAATAAATCTCAAACCAAAGTTGTCGAACTTAAAATTCTCTACAAAAATGGTTGTTATGATTTTTTTCCTAAGAGTTACCATTCCTGAGATATCGTGATTCTAAGAATAACATTATATGTACATGATATGTATGCACATATACATGATATGCACATATAAGCCACGTTTATACATAATCAGGCACTTAAGACGAGTATAAATACCTATTTGTGTCTCTTTTATATATATTATACTGTTCTGAAAACATTTATTCGAACTGCTGATGCAAAATACCGTGACAGTTGCTATAAATCTTTCTTAAAACCTAATCCTGTTGGTAAAATTGGCCGCCCACAAGATGAAACTGTAAACTCTGCGATGGAGAAAACTTTTCAATTCATAGAAACGAGTGATGATAGCCAGTTTTCGTTGGATGAATTGAAGAATGTTTGTCAAGATGGAGCTTTAGATGACAGAACTATAAATATACGATTGAAATTGAAGTATGGCAGTAGAATTATTATTACAGAGAAGCCTTTAAAATTAACATTTATTTGTTTTATTGACAATTACCAAGATATTTTAAGTCAAGCCTGGTCTGATAAAAAACACTTGGATGACAAAGACAAGTGGTTAAAAACTTTGAAAGCTAAGGCAGCAATTGTTCGTGAAGATATTCAATCTTGCGTTTTCGATAACACTATGTACCCCCCCCCCCCCCCATCACCAGGTAGAATGTTCGAGGATATTAATATCGATACTCCCGAATCATTGTCATATTTTTTAACACAAGCCATAATTTAGATCATCTACAGTTAGTTCGTACGAATATTAACCACTGCATCATGACTGCTGTATTACAAGAAGAGCCGATGATACGAGTAAATGTTCTTTCAGCAAAGATTTTGCAGCAAAGGCTCAAGTACAGGTCTATCAAAACACTGGCGTGGTTGGGTACATAGCACTAACAATTGCCTTAATTATTTAAATAAACCGTTATATGTAGAATTTATTTACTCCTTTTTGTATCTATATGATAGTTATGACCTTTCTGTAATTAATACATATACAGAGTGTCCCAAATTTAAATGGCAAAACTTCAGGAACTTATAAGGGACCGAAAAACTAAGACAAAAAGTCCTTTAGAGATTTGCTCGTTTTTGCTTAGTTTTAGAGAAAATCGCCAAATAAAAACAACAAAACAAAAATGTTACAGGTAGCGATTATCACCTTCCGTTCGTCAGGCTAGGCAGTGAGATATGTAAACACTTAATGTTATCCTTTACATTCTTTTATTTGTTAACATTTTAGCTTCCTTCTAGGATTATAATTCCTAAATAAGTCATCAGTAAGTTACTCAGATATTTTTGTGTGAATAGCATCAGCCACAATGCCGCATACATATTCTAATGTTGAATACGCTGATATGGTTTCTGTAACGGTAATGCTTTAGAAGCGGTGCGGGAGTATGCGCGCCGATTTCCAAATAGATGAGTGCCTAATCGACGAGTCTTTTCGTTAACTTATAATAGACTACGAGAGACTGGGTCATTCTTAATACGTAATGAAGGCGACCAATTCCTGGCAGCAGTAAGAGCAGATTATCGGAGAAGAAATTGTGTCCAACGCCACTTCGATAACAATCCTGAGACTAGCATCCGAAGAGCATCTGCTGCATTAGCAATATCGCGGCAAGCAATTTGGCGAACTTTGAAACGTATGATAATCGCTACCCATACCATCTTCAAAAAGTTCAGAATTTATTACCTCAAGATTATGTCAAGAGATTGAATTCTCCTTCTTTTAAAAATTCATGGTTATCAGTTCCACAGGTTGTCGCTTTGAGTTAAGTCACAACTAGTTCTAACTTTTCATTAATTTCCTTTTAAATATTCTTGAAAATGAAAATTATTGTGAGTTTTGTAAGAAAAAAAGGAGTGTAATTAAGGGAAATTTGTATATTTCGGTAATCATTTCATCAAGAGATTAATGTTTCAACAAGCATTTCAATCTATTGACGATTATATAATCTAAACAGTATGTGTAAGTCGGTTCTGTAATCTATATACAGTGAGTAATAGTTTCTAGAAACAGTCATTAATAAAATAAAATCATTTTTATTCTCGAAAATATTAAAAAGGAACCAAAAGAAAGATTAAAAGTTGTTGTGACTTAAATCGAAGCACCGCAATGGTTCGTGTGCTTTATTTTCTTCCAGTAATGAATTTGATTATAACATGTTTAAATATATGTTGTTGTTTTTCTAAACACAAAAATTTATTAATGCTAAACCTTAAAGATTTATGCTTATATGTAACTGTAATTAAATAATTATATAAAGTTTAGAAAACAATATTTATATTTTAAAACATAAGACAATATAATTTGATAGCCCATTCTCGAATATAGACAAAATGAGCCTGAAGGAGGGAGAATTATTACCGATCTATTGGGTTTTTTCATATGAAATGTAAGTTTTCAAAATTTCTAAAATTCAAAGTAGCATTTCGAAATTTATATTCTTTACAGATTGTAATGAGATGCTATCAATCCTCACTTTTTTGATAATATTTACTATCACTACACTCTTTCAAAACAGCCCCAGACCTTAATTTTATAAATAAAAATGAAAATCTGATACGAATTTTCCAGTTCTGAAACTGAAAATTTGATAAAACCTTGGGAAAAATGTATAGAAAATGTGGATAAATATTTTGAATAGAAGTGTTTAGATTTCTTATGTTTTTACTAACCTTACCTTTGAAAACGGACATTTCATATGAAACAAACCAACACATCAGAGGTTTTTAAAAATTTATTTGAATTACCAATTATCATTAATTCTACATCTAAACCTAAGTTAATTTTTGACTTGATACGTACCAGGGTGGAGAGCATTCCCTATGCAAGCACCATGGTGATGGTTTCCACAAACAGAACACATAACAAGATTTGAAACATTGCCTAAACTGTTACATGAAGGACAGGCCACAGTATTCATAGAAGCTAAAAATATAAAATGCAATTAAAATAATGTAAGAAAAATATATATTTTTTTTTTGGAAAATCAATATCAATTCATAAACACTAAACTCTATGGCAAATATGTACTTACAGCTATTTGATACATGGTCTAAATGTTGACTGCAAATCAGAGTTAGCGTGCGAACGTATTGGAATGCTGACGCGGCCGCTGCACATGGTATATGGAAGTGTTTGTTACATGATGGAACAATGCACGGTGGACCAGCTCCGTAACGTGAGCAATGGTAGCATCGACGAGTAGCGGCAGCAGCCACGGCTACGACTAATCCCAACAACTGACCATTTTCGTCCCGTCGGACGCCAGGGCACCAGACAGCACACCATTCGTGGACATAAATATAGCCTAGAAAAAATGAAAACAAATATATTAAAAGACATTACACAAAAGGAGTAAAATAGGAACAGAAAATTACTAGAAAAGATAAAAAATAATAAAAAAAACAATCAAATTTCTTATTTTCTGAGAATAAAAATAATTATTAAAATAATTTCAATTTCTGAAGTTAAAATTAAGGTTCATTTCTACCTCAAATATATTTTCAATTTTATATAACAAAACCAAAGGAATTGAGATGATATGCATATGCCTTGACAATAGTTAATAGCATTTATTAATACTAATAAATGTGTAACTACATCATTAACAAAAATAAACTGTGAATACAGAATAATGTCAATTAAAACTATTTTATAATTACATGTAATTACAAAAAACATTATGCAAAATCAATTATTGAATATTATTTCAAATTAAAAACAGGATATTCTGTAAATACATACCGGAATCTATTAAATTTGATGGTTCTGGAATGTCGATATGTCCAACTAAGCTCAATTCTTCAACTGGTTCTTGTCCACTACTCACGGATTTCCTAGGAAAGCATGCAGAAAACTGAACTTTTGACACAGAAAATATATATTTTCTAATATAATTTAATTTTAACATTAAATAACTAATAAACCAGTACTTAAAATACTATTTTACAGAAAAAATATAAATAAATATAAAAATAGTGCTTAAAAAGACCTGAATTTGGCAAATCCTTTTTGTCTACGATTTTGAAGAGGAGGCCTAGGTGAGAAAGAATCTATAGGTGGGGGAGTTTCCGGTGGTGACATTAAGGATTCTCGTGGAAGATCTCTCGGAAGGTCCTCCAATGTACATTCTGCTCGCATCATTTTCCCTTGACCAAGTTGGCTGTGCTCACTCAAGTTACAAAGAACACACAGTTTGCCCGGCCTGAAAAAGAAAAAATATTATAGTTAATAATATCAATAATTACTTTTAGCAACCTTATGATAAACTTATAACTGAAAATTAAAGGCTAACAACCTGATCATTGAGGAAGCACTAACTAATAAATGATAAATTTTTGGGTAAATATTCCGTAGGTTGTCGCTTTGAGTTGAGTCACAAGTTTTAACTTTTCATTCGTTTCCCTTTTAATATTTTCTAAAATACAAGTTATCACGAGCTTTAGTACAGAAAATAGAATGTAATAATGGGAAATGTATATCGGTAATCATATCACCTAGAAATGAATGTTGCAACAAACATACATCATCTATGCTTCGAAATGTTAGTTGAAACTTTTAATTCTTGATGAAATGATTATCGAAATCTACTCACTACCCATAATTGCATTCTCTTTTCCACACTAAAACTCATGATAACTTGTATTTTTGGAAAATATGAAAAATGAAATGAATAAACAGTTAAAACTTGTAACTCAACTCAAAGCGACAACCTAAGGAATACTTAAAATCTTAGCAACCTCATATTAAACTGATAACTGATGATGAATGGCTAACAACAAGTACTACACAACTTACCACTGTTCATCAAACAAAGGTTCATCGACGAAGATTGGTCCTTTAAGTTGATCAACAGGGGTTGATGGCTGAGAAGGAGACGTGCTTTCCCCTTCTGGATCACCTTCAGCACCACCTTTTCCACCCGCAGCTCCATATACTCCCGAGACAAGAAGCCTAGAATTGACATAACTTAAATTTTAAACTATAATTAAATCTGAAATAATCACTGATTTCATGGATTTGATCATTTGTCTTCATAAAGCTACAATAAATTATAGAAATTGGCATTTATGACTTAATAAAAGGATTGGTAATAGATATTTGAAGAGTCCACAGAAGAAAGGTAGGTCTTTGAGTAACAGACATGAATATGTTTATAATGCTAAATAGATTAACCCTCACAGTGCGAACCGTCGATAAATCGACTCTCTATTAATGCGTATTAATTGTGCACTAGTCGATATTCCGACGCTCTAAGGGTATAAGCACTCTAAGGGTTACAATAGTAAAAAGAAGTAAGACTTCTTTAAGGAAGATTAACCGTGAAATGGAAAAAATTGGCGCTTAATATCTCTTGGCTTGAAGAATCATTTCTCTTTACTTTATAATGAATCATATGAAGCATGTTGTCAGTTTCTCACTCCCAACTGGGTTCTTGGTCTTCCTCTTTTTCTTATACCTTTTTCTTATACTCACATCTGCTAAATTATGGGGACTTTTCTACGACATCGTTTGGATATGTTCTGAATATCACTGACTTCCAGCTTTATGTGGATGACAATACTTTAATTGGCAAGGATATTCACAAATTCTACATTTACTATGGATTCGACACGCAAATGCAGCCAGATATAACATTTCATACCACAGCACATGTAAGTCGCACCATGGTTTTCAACATCGACTTGGTACATGTAGTAAGCAGTCATGAAACAAAAAGTAGAATACTTCCTTAGGAAAGTATATTACCATTCAACAGTGGAGAGCCGAAACTTTAATACTTGATTTTTTCTAAATGCTTTAAGGATGACTTTCTCTTTCTTCAGTGGACTCATTTGGGAATGAGGCAGGTTATGAGAATAATAGTCAAATGGAAAACAAAACCTTCAGGTAAATAGGCCCTATAGAACAATGATACCCCTTCTAAGAGGAACAAACAGAAAATGGTTTCTATTATTGAATATCAACACCATAAGTAACTCTTTAACCATGCCTGGAACTAATACAAAAAAAATGTAACATTTTTATTAGGATTATTTTATAAGAATTTAACTAAATTAGAAATCAAAAGGAAATCAGCAATAGAAATAGTAGTGATTAGGAAAAATACAAATATGAAAAAAAAAATGAATAAATAAGAACGAAAGCAAGCAGTTTATCAGTTGTCCAGTAAGCCAGTTCTTTTAACAGGTAGTAAAAAGAAGTCCGGTAGATATTCAAGACTTAGTAACTGAAATTTAAGGATCTCAAGTAATGTGGAGGATATTTTAATTAGACCATTAAATAATGACCATGGAACTGCAAAGGATTTTTTTCTTCAAACAACCTAGAGCATACATACATGTATACATATATGTCCCAACAAGAGTTGTCATGGAAACCATGATATTATAGCTGAAGACACCCATTTACATGACCTCTAACCAAAGAAATATTTAAAAAAAAAGAAATTTAAAATTGTCAAGCCATTGCCAATATAACCAGATGTTATAGTATTGAACTACACCTACTTCGTGTAAATGAGGATGATGTGCTCTGATTCTGAGTTACGACTAGTACATCTTCAATCTCGTCTTCTATCGGAAGACACGAGGAGCACATCCAGTAAAGTTTAACTGGACCAAGATAAATATGTCCAGTTCATTTTAATATTAAAAGTACAGATGTGCATATTGTAAACACTAAATAATTATTGTAAATGACAATATAGCAGAATAGAATTAATAATAAATGGAAATAGTAAATAAATGGGTTAGTTGAACAGTATATAAAAAAATTTACCAATATCTTTCAAAAACACATACATAGCTTTCCAGGTGAATTACAAACATTCAACTACATTTCTCAACACTTTCTAACTATTGCAGATTTACTTGTAATTATAATATACTTAGAGTGAAAATGTCAAGCTTTTAATTAAGTAAAATGAAATTCTAGATAGCCTATCAGGCAGGAAATTTAGATTTTAAAAGTACACAAAAAACAATATTTAACAAATATAAACTCAATGGCATAAATAAATACTTTTGCATCGATAGAAAGAAATTGGGATGAGTAACATGAAATTAGAAACTTTATATCAATAACGAAAAACTAATTTCAGCTTCAACTACAAAATTTCAGCTTCATAAACATTATATACAACATAAATTGCTTTAAATTTTAAATAAAATAAATAGTACACATGAGTATTTTTTTGTATGTATGACCTAACTAAATAAATTTTTATTTAACATTTAATAATTAAAAAAAGATTAAGTAAAAGTTACCCTTTCCACCTCTTAAGCTTAAGACCAACCGCAGGCTTCTTAATGGGCCTGGGAGTAGCTGCCGTATTTCCACCGGCTCCTCGACTTCTCGGCCTTCCTGGCCCTCGTTTTAACCCACTCGTTCCTTGCAAAGGTTTTCCTGCCGATAAAACAGTGGGAGGGACCATACGAAGCGTTGATGCTAGACCTTCGTATGGTTGGGAAGCTGAAAAATTTGTAAAAATTAGCACATTTTATACTTGCTACAAAAAACAATGGCCCACATGAGAATAGATTATTTATTAATTTTCTAATTTAAAGTGTTAAAACATTTGAAATACAAATAGCAACTCAATAGGAAATTGTGAAAGTTTCAACAATGACGTACAAGAAAATTTCATTTTAAAAGTATTGTAGATAATAAATTTGTATTATATGTGTTTTGGAATAAAACCAATAAAATTAATGATTTCAACAAATCTTTATCATAACCTAATAATACAACACTAATATGAATTTTTTATTTAAATATAAATACAGTCATACCGTGTGCTTTTTATATCCCCTTTTAGTACGAATTCATTATAATGAAATTTTAATTTTTAAAACATATTATAAGGGTGTAATAACAATTACAAGTGTATTTAAATTGAATTGGTTATTTTATATTTAGGTGTATCGTTGTAAAATATAACAAATAGGTTTTAACAATAAAAATTACTAGTTAGATTTCATCATAACTTTAAGAAGGATAAATCTAAAACAAGATCCTAATTAAAGTAATGTTCAATGAACATTCTTCCCCTTGTATACATTGCAAACTGCGTGAACACGGGGATATGGGATCGGCGAAAAGAAAGGATGTGTCTGACCGAGATGCGAGGCAGGTTAGCACAGTTGGGAGAGCACCAGTCTAGAGAGGTGGGCGACCCAGGTTCGAATCCCAGTCCTGGAAATATCTTTTCTTTTCAAATAAAAGTATTTAAAAATTATATCAATTAATAAAAAAATAAAATAAAATAAATTATAATAAATCTAAAACAAGTTCACATTTTATGAAGAATGGCAGATGGACACATAATTGAATTTCACACACGGTTGTAGAAGAAATTAGTAGTTCTTTAATAATTTTTTACTGGGATTATTTCGATAAGACTCTGGTTTTTGCTAGAAAACATTTCCCCCCCTTTTGAATTATAAACAGAATAATTTACTGTTATTCCTCATGAATTGAAACTGTTGTGTCTAGTTAAAATGAGTACTGACTAAGTGAGGAAATTAAAATTAAAGCCACTAATATTAAACATTGAATTGGCAATTTATATTATGTATAATTATTTATCTAAATCTTCAAAAACAAATTTATGACATTTTAAAAAATGAAACACCCTAAAAACGAAAAAAATTAAAACAGTATTTTGAAGAGCATACAATTGGAAATACCACTGGCAGGATTTTCGTGATTTACTTGGTGTCAGGATAACTTGGGGTATGAATGTATCTATAAAAATAAGATAAAAAATATTGCTTAAACGAGCAAAAAACGAAACTATAATTTTAGCTAAGTAGAGGCAATTTCCTTATTTCATCCGCATTAAACAAGTTATGATATAAATTAATACTAAACATGGTCAATATTGTGAACAATAAGCTGCAAAATGCGTCCTAATCTGAGAAAAAAATACACATAAATCTAATACACATAAAAATACACATAAAATATATAAATCACTTAATATTTTATTTGAAATATATACTTTGATATAACAAAAACATCCGTATTAAGAATGCCTCTGCTTCTTAAATTTAAAAAATCCACAAAAACCTTTTACTTAAAATAAAAATTAGCTATTAAAGCTTGGAAATCTTAATTAATATTTTAATTGAATTATAAGTTACTATGAAATTTCACTGCTGATACAATGGATATTTTTTGCTTTTCGAAAGTAAATTTAACTATACGTCTTTAGTTTTAAGAAAATATGAAAAAGATTGTTTTCGAAAATCAGTTTATAAGCTTCTTAACATAATCCTATACCTCAGTTACTAATTAATAACTTTTACTATCGTTTCTCCCAACAGCGTTATTAGTTATAGATTTTTTTTATAAGTATTAATATATAAACTGTACTTATAATTTGAACTTAAGAATTCACAATTTAACTTATGAGAAAACTTTACAATTCTCTATATTAACTTCGCAAAGAAACAGTGATAATAACTTGTCTTAAGAGAAGTGAATCCAGATTTAACAAAAAGACATTTATGTTGGACATTAATGTTGGAAAGTACGATTGTCATAATAAAATTAATACAAAATAAATTAAAATTTTGATCCTGAAATGAAATGACGTTATTTGGCACAATTTGACTAAGTAGATCACTTATTATTACAAAAAGGAGCCCTGAAAGAGATGCTTTCAATTATTAAACAAATAATAATTTCATCTGATTACTGATTAACTATTCTAAAATTGTTTTTGAGATATAATTTCCAATTTGGTAATTCAAATCCTCTTTATTTTAATTAGCTCAAATTAGAAAGAAACTCATAAATTGTTAAAATATTTATTTAAAAAAATTAATTTTGGGAATCTTAAAGTATGGTAATGATCTTATACTTGAAATATAGAAATGATTTTGGATGATTGAATAATAAAATTTTAATTTGTTTTTCACTGCAAATTAAGCTACACAAATTAAATTTCATCATTTAAAACATTTAATGATGTATCAGTTTAATTTGATACCGATTTGTTTTTAATAAAAATAAGTTCAAACAACACTATATTCTTTGGTATTTTTCAATTAACGTACAATATCTTAAATCAAACTATGGCCAGTATCCATTTATGGACTACTAAACTTTTTTTTCAGTGCAGAAATGCTTCCAAATGTCATCAAAATAAATTAAAATAGTGAATATATAAAAGAACAATTAATGTTTTAAGAAAAATGTTACTAACAGCAGAGATTAAACAGCCAACTAATAAAATGTGTAACTAAAGTTAATGTGATTAATACGATTTATAACAGCTAGTAAAAATATATATTTGAAATATGAAATAACCATATTCTAGTACTTGAATGAAAATATCTTATAAAATAAATTCGATGCAACTATGAGAATTGACTAAAGAAAGAAGAGAATTCAAATGTTTTTATGTAAAATTATATTCACAAAGATTTTCAAATTTATGTCTCTAGAAATCTTAATCTTCGTGTAAGAGAATGTAAAAACAACCATCTATAACAAGTAAGCCTTACTTCGCTCGGAAAATTACTTGGAAATAAAATTAATTAACTTCAAAATGATTAAATATGGCAAAAAATAAAAGTCGAAACATAGTTAACTGAGAAAACAACCTGAAGTTATTATAAAATTTGATAAGAAAAAAAAAATTATGTTTCTACTTCGAAATGCTTATTTAATATTTTCATGAAAATGTTTAATTTAATAATTTGTTATTAATTTTAGGGTGCTTTAGATAAGTTTAAAGGGAATTTTAGGTTACTATACTTGGCATGGTTCAGAGCATTTTGTGGACTTAAATTAAAATTCACAGCTACGAACAGAATCCGAATTTTTAAGAACATAGTTGCTTTTTTTTTAAATTGTAAGAAAGGCTTCTGTGTTAACATTTATCAAATGGAGTCTTTTATGGATAATTTATAAAAAATATGAATTATAATTACCAGGGGAGGTTATATCCATAATAGAAGACTGCTCCTGCTGAATTGGAGAAGATCCCATTTCCAGATCTTCTTCCTCATCTTCTTCTTCTTCGGAGCAATCACCAACATCCATATCTTCCTCCCCCCCACCGCTTTTACCTTCACGGTCCCCAGAACCCTCCTCCATTCCTGCCTAACACGGATAAAAAAAAAAACTATTATATCAAGTTCTTTTCAATTATTTCATATTAATAGATCAATAATAAAAGGAGTAACTATAGTTGATAAAGAAAATCAGTAAGATATAAGAGTTGCATTGAGAATAATGACACGGTTACATAAACTTATAACTGATACAACTCACTACAACATAAACAAGATCAATAAATCAAAGACAAAACTACAGTTATTCTTTTACAATTAAAAAAGTAATAAGAAAGCTAATTAGCCAGTAACAACACTTAGGGGGGTTACACTGAGGTACATTAACAAACTAATGAAATCAATTATAGTTGCCAGGTATAAGAGTAATCTAATTTCAAAACGTGTAATGAACAGAAAAATGAATATATTGCTTCTTGTAAAAATAATCATACTCTTAGCCAGAAAATTGAAAAAAAAAAGACTTAAGCCATTCAACTGTAAAATCAGTACAAATCTTTACCAAGATAAAATATAACAAAACAGTATGTTTTTACAGGTCTAATGCAAGTAAATAATGGTGTGAATTAGTATTTATAACAGTCAGATCAAATATAACCACTAATTATGGGTATGATTTTGACAATCAGCATTGTATTGTACAAACAAAAAGAATACAAATTTCTGACTGAATAAACAATAAAATAGACTATCAATTACTCTCTTAGTACCTAATTAGACGAAAGGGAAATTCTGAAGTAATAGGAATGACTTCAGATACTGGATATCCATATCTTCATAGACGGATTAAGCACTGAAAAACACAGCTTCAAACACCACCACATCGTCCGTTGCCATTGCTAAAAGTCTTACTGAAGTGTAGATAATAGTAACGAACATAGAAACAATTACTAAAAACCTAACCCGTGCGGTAAATGGTTTGTTTTGAGAGTACGCCCTCAAACATGGGTTAACAATTTTTCAAATAACCACACTTACTCAGTATTTTAACTATCTTCGGAATCCCATAACTAACTTATAAATCCTGTAAATGGAGGGAATAAATTGGGAATCACCACAAACACTACAAAATCTTCCATTGATTACTGTAAACAAGATTAACAAGCAGCAAGAAACTCAAAAGCTTGGCATCGATGGCCATGAAAATTAAAACAATATGAGCCACTGCCTTCTAAGGTAACAAGACATTATCAGTAAGTACACAATGAACAACTAACAACTTCATTTTTTTAAACATTAGCAATTTGTTTAAAAATTAATATTTTATATTGGAAATTATTCTATGACGAATAAAAACGTTGTGTATTATTTGATTCTAGTCGGTGTACTTATTACATGTCTACCAAACTCCAGAGTACAGTGCTGTTGCAAGTAAAAACGTTTATGTTCGAGACATAATTAGTTTTATTTTAAGGATAAGATTAAACCTAAAATCTTTTTGAAAGTATTTAAATTAGTTTCGACAAGAAGTAAATATTAAAAATCTTTTTTGGTGAAAAGGTGCGAAACTTCAAGTGTGTGAGATGAAGTTTGAAATGGCGTGTGAGGGGAGATAGAAAAACGTTCTGATACTTTCTGAGAGTCCTAATTGATACACGGATAAACCATATTTTTAAAATTATAAACATTTAGTTACTAACTTGGTTTTTAATTTTTATAACTATCATTATTTTTAATTGTTACAATAAAATTGTTAATAGTTAAAAACTTACCATTCTTAATTTTCACGTTACTGCAATAATATTCTAAAAACTTACTTATTTTTGACAAATAAATATTACGTTTAACATCAGATAAATTATTATAAAATAACCACGATTATTAAAAACCCAATGTAATCCTGTTCGAAATAAAAAAGTTATCAAACTACATAATTATGATAATTTAATTTTCTTACTTGATTGTTATCTCTAAATATTTTGTAATATATGCAGTTATTTATTTAAAAAATAAAAAAAACAACTATTTCAACTCGCCCCTCCGTTTTATTACTCACATTTTCCTCTTTTGGAAGAAGTAACAATTTTTTTTTTGTTTGGAAAGTTGCCACTCATGAATATTTCTTTTAGGAAGAATGTCGGATTTTCGTTTCTAAATTTAACACATACATATAATTTTTATTAAAAATAAAACTATTACAATTTAATACACTTTTAATAGGTAAATAATTAGCAATTATGTTTTAAGATGTGAATACCACATGAAGTCCTTGTACGCTCATTAAAGTAACAGCCGATTATTTAAAAAGTGATTCTGAATCAGTTAGCACTTATTACATATTACAGGGAACAGGAAAATATTTATTACCAGATTAAATGATTATATATTGTTGCAATTAATAGCGATTACGATTACTAAAGAAGAAAATATTGATATGTGATTTTTTGCATGATGCCTTAACTCCCTAATCTTGTTAAAACAAAAGGTTTAGTGAACCCGAAGATTCGATGCCGCTACAACTAATAAGTTTACAATATCTGTCCATGGATTACCACCAAAACCCAAATCCTTAATATCAACAGTAACGCATCCTCCCATTAACGCCTCTGACCAGTCGGCTCAGCGCTTATTAACTTTTTTATGAATACGTCGTTACTAAGCCCGTCTCAACCTTCTAGGTGCTACCAATTATACTAACCTGGTGCAGGCTCTGCAATTTAATTTCATGTAACCAATAATCTTCATTGTACTAGTCCTTTTTTGGACCGAATATTCTACGCAATAACTTATTTTCGAATAAATTTAGACGTTGATCATACTTGAACGTTAACTTTCACGTTTCACATTCAAACAGAACAGTCGGAAGGATGCTAATTTTATGAATTCCAGTTTAAATTTTTTATGGGGTATTCATCATTGCATTTAACAGCGTTTTAATTTACTCTTGAATTTTTTATTCTAGTTATGATAGAACTTAATTACTTAAGTTTCTCGAAATGTTTATATCTCACCATCCTTTCTTTGACTCTTTTCTCTTATACTGGTGCCATCATTCATAAGGGGAGAGGATATAGCTATTTTGTAATCTTTTGACGTTAGTATACGTTTTCTGTTTTCCGTCCTTTTTGTTTTTCAATTATAAAACATGATGCAAGTGTGGGATCTTAAGAAAAAAGACATTGCCTCGGAAGAAGTGCTGTTAATAAGTTCTTCTTCTTCTTCGGCTCTACAGTCCAAGATGAACTTTGGCCTCTCCAACAATGATTCGTCATTCCTCTTTGTCCATGGCCCGTCTCGTCCAGTTGGTCACTCCAATTTTATGCAGGTCCTCCTCCACGTCCTTAATCCAGCATTTACGTGGTCGTCCCCTCTTTCTTTTTCCTGGAAACGCTTCACGCAGAACTTTTTTGGGCATTCTTTCATCCGGCATTCGCTCAATATGACCCAGCCAACTAATTCTTCTGGATTTAATAAACCTTAAAATATCTTCATGCTTTATCAGGTCATCCAACTCTTGGTTACTTCTAATACGCCATGTGCCCTGTTCATTTATTGGACCGAAAATACGTCTTAGGATTTTCCTTTCGAATACTCTAAAGAGCTTGCTGGTCGGCTACTTTAAGCGTCCACGTCTCCGCACCATAGCACACAACGGGCCTGATAAGGGTTTTATATAATTTGAGTTTTGTGCGTTTTGATAGTAGGGATGATTTAATCAATCTAGAGAGGCCGTAATACGCTTTGTTGCCACACATTATTCTTCTCCTAATCTCATCACTCACCCTAACCATGTTGTTTATTTCAGTGCCAAGGTACGTGAATCTATCAACAATTTCGAATGTATAGCCATCACACATAAGATCCTGCTTTCTTCTTCTTGCCTCAGAGCCTGATGCTACCATGTATTTGGTTTTAGATTGGTTTATCTCAAGACCCACGATTCTACTTTCCTGCACAATCTTTGCCAGAATTTCCTTTAATGCCTTCTCACTTCTCGCCAGAACCACAATGTGATCTGCGTACCCAAGTATTTGACATAAGCGAGATGCTAGAATTCCATCTGGCACAATGTTTTGCAGAGCCTTATGTAGCACAAGATTAAACAGAACGGCAGAGAGAGAGTCTCCCTGCCTTATACCAGAAGCAAAATGGATTTTCCTGCTAACTCTATTACCAATGATTACACTAGACTGTGTCCGGGACATTGTCATTTTTATCAAATTTATTAATTTAAACGGAACTTTGAATTCTTTTAGAGCATTAAACAGTTGATCCCTGTCCACACGATCAAAAGCTTGCTTAAAATCAATAAATAGCATGTGGACATCCGTATTAAGCTCATAACATTTTTGAGTACTTGACGCAAGACAAAAATTTGATCAGTAGTACCCCTGTTAGGCCTGAAACCGCATTGGTAATCCGTGAGGATCAGTTCTGAATAATTTTTAAGTCTTGTAGTTAAAATATTTGCCAGGATTTTGTAGATAACATTTAACAGGGTTATGCCTCTATAGTTTTGACATATCGTCTTGTCCCCTTTCTTAAATAGCGGCAGAATCAGTCCCGAACACCTGTTAATAAGTTCAAAACATGAAATTAAGTTATGAATCTCCAGCAATTGGAAGCGTCATTTAAAAAGTTACAGAATTGCGGCTTAAGAGTTGGAAACTGGCTTGATTCGACAAGATTATCATTTGTTAATATGCTTTACTATTGATCTATTTCTGCTGTAAGGAAATGAAAACTGTTAGCTTTTGTTTATAAGAACTAAACATGTCAAGAAAGCCGTTCACAGACAGGGCCGGCTTTACCTTATGTGCTGCAGGGTGTGCGGGGTAAACGAGCGTCGGGAGGTGTCTCAGGGTCTCAAAAAAATTCGTTTCATGTTGATCCCATAGCAAAATTTGTTTAGTTTCATGGGCACATTCACTTCCTTAGGGGATTTGCCGTTTTTTGTAACACCTTATATACTGTAAGTGTTCAATTTTAATCGCGTGCCTACTAGAGGGCGCCTGGGTCATGATTGCACACGGGCGCGACATGGGCTAGAGCCGGCGCTGTTCACAGAGTGGAGTTTTCTGCTATTGGATTGGACCAAAAAGGAGATGGGAAAATAGAATGAGTAACACGATGGTCGAATTTATATTTCGATAAAAGAATAAAGAAAATGACCTAAAAGAGACCTAATAGTAGTTCTAATAAATGACCTAATATCTAAGAAACTATTAGATATTAGATAGATAGCCATAGATTGGCCTTTACTTAATATATCAATATTATTCTTATTTAGATTTAAAAGTAAAAATGTTGTATCTTTTTTATATACTTTCTTACGTCAAAACTTCTAAACACAGGCGCTAGCGTCGGAATGTAAGGTCAAGCAATGTTATCAATGCGCTTATGTATAAAAGGAATGGTCCACTTCTTCTTATAACCGAATTTACACCGAGCCTTAATTTATAACTACCTTTATCAACGTAATTATACTTAGTTTTATTGTGTCATTCATGATATCATGTCAGAGTATCGACCACAGGGAAAGGATCTCCATAGGATCATACTGTTTTGAAAAGGTGAAAGAATTTATCTATTTGGGCTCACATAATCAATCTGTGAACAAAGACGTGAAGGAGAATAGTACTTGATCAACCACTTAATCAAACAGAAGTTTTATCCGGTTTCTACACTATTTCAGAAGTCTTCATTGAATACAAAGATGAGATTGTATCAGACTGATCTGCCTTGAATTGTTATACGGATCGGAGACTTGGAACGTCTCAAAATCGGACGAGCAAAGGCTCTCGTGTTTGAGAGGTAAGCTCTACGTCGAATTTATGGTCAAGTGAAAGTAGAACAGGAAACCGAGGAGTAAATTGGAGTTCTACACACAGACAGGAAAACCGGAGAGTCATGCGCATAGAGAGGTTTAGATGTGCTAGACATGCTCGCCAGGATGCACGATGCAAGCGTTCAAAAAAAGATGATGACCGAACAACTATATGGATTGAGAAGCATCGGGAGACGGAAACTGCGAAGGAAAGACGGAGCCGCAAAGGATTCTATCAATCTGCTTGACGTACGGCATTGGATCGCAGCTGCACAAGATGGCGAAATCTGCTTGAGGAGGCCTTGAATCAATAATTGGATTGTTACGCCACTGATGATGATGATGACTTATAGTTTACTCGTTTTCACCCAACAGAACCAAAACCAAATATTCATACTTAAGTCCAAGCACAGTTATTCTACAATTTAAACCTTTTTCACAATTCTTTCTGATATAGTAGTTTGATATAAGGTTAAATAGTACAGGTGGGATCTAATAAACTTGTCTTCAACCAAGTCGAGGAGAGAACCTCGAACTTCTCCAAAAATAATTACCGACTCTAACTTTATTCCGTTTTTTTCATGTACATTTTTACTAGATTTATTAAATTCTTCGGTATAACCTGTACATTCAATACCTTATGCAGCCTCTGGTAATCATTGGAATCATAATCCTGTTTAAAAAACAGTACAGCATCGATTGTCCGAACTAGATTCGGAGAAAGAATTAAAAGTATTGATCGGCATTTTCATTCCTGTATAATAATTTTGAAGAGCATTTTCTTTTAAATTTGATTTCCTAGAACTATTAATTCACAATTACCACTGTATTTAAAACGGTTAGAGACTTAGCTGCCATGAAGAGGAAGTCAAGATTGAAGAAAACTAATACTACAACATTCTATGTGTCGCAATCTTGATAAATCATAAAGGATTTATTTATATTTGTGAAAGAGGGCTGATTTTTGTTTATGGCCCCAGTTAGACTTTTATAGGGTAAGAGCTATATTACCCAAAATTTTACACAGCCCAATATCTCCCCTCTTTTTTGTGTATAGGACACATGGCAGTTATATTCCAAATAAAAGGCATTTTCCGTTAGTGCATCCATCCCTCAAGAGGACTCTGACCAAACCTATCCAGGTATAACCTTTCTGGGCGAGCACTTTTCTCATTTCTCACCATCACCACGTTGTTGAGGAATTTTCTTGGAGTGCCTGTTTAGTAACAAGACTCTCTACCTCTAACGAGGTCCCCTTATCTGCGTATACTTATTCGTCAGATCTTCACAAGATCTGCTTATTTCCCAACTAACCATTCTGTACAATAGTCGATCTACTATCCGCAACCTGGAATGCATCTGGGAAGGTGTCCCAGAACCAGGAATATATTTTTAAAATGCATTAATTATACTTATTTATTTAGTTTGTTTTAATTGTTCAGATTGTTTATACGAAACAATAGAAGGATGCGACAGCTGCAAATGCATAATTATGATTATCATAATCCGTATTTTTTTATGTGCACATAATAACCTTGTAAATTAAGTTGAAATATTTCTCTTGAATAGTTATTAGTTGACCATAGATAATACATTAAATATTGAAACTATTAGGAACTGACGTTTCGAGCCACGTTGTCAGGTCCTTATCAAGGCTTGTAATGTAGGTCTCAAGTACTGATAATAACGTGAAAATGTAAAATTTCTATGAAGGCAATTTTGCAGCTAAGTGTAGTGAACATGCCAATGAATAATTTAGACGAAAAAAAAACTTTGTTTTATTTATGTAAATTCTATGTTTTATATATTGTTCGTAATTATTCCGCAAGTTGTCGCTTCGAGTGGAAACAAAATAAATTTTAACCTACCATTGGTTTCCATTTTAATATTTTCCAAAAATTTAAGTTATCACGAGCTTTAGTAATGAAAAGAGAATGTAATTGTGGAAAATGTGTATATTTCGGTAGTCATTTAATCAAGAAATGATCTCCGAAATCTATACATTTCCCTATTTGTAGAATCTCTACACTTACAATCTCATTTCCATAATAAAGCTCGGGATAATTTGTATTTCTTGAGAGTATTAAAAAGGAAATGAATAAACAGTTAAAACTCAACTCGAAGTGACAACCTGCGGAACTGTTACCCTTTCCTCTGCTGGAGATTTCTCTGTCTCCAATACTCCATGCGTTCACTGGTACGTTTCTTTAATCCTCTGTCCATCTTCGTCCAATCATCCCTCGTCTTTCTTTATCTTGAAATCCTTCCTGATTTTTCTCTTGAAATTAACTTTTTTGTAACATGTGAAGTATGATTTTTCTAAATCTTTCTTACTTCTTTAGTTCACGTTGTAATGGACTTCTTCCAGAAATATCCCAATATTTGCTTGGTTAATCTATGCTTGTTCATTCTGAATAGATGTCAGAATTTATCATTCTGCATTGTATCAGAGATTCTTTCCCCTCCATTCTATATGAATTATTAATTATTACTTAAGTTTCATATTAAAATACGTTATAATGCAATTCAACTTAAGCTGTAAGTTTCATTAACAAACTGATGATTTTTTCTCTTTGGGATTGTTGCGTAATAATAACATATTTCAAATTTTATATTAAGTTTTTAATTCTTGTTAAATACAATTTTTATTTGGGTTGTGTATTTATTCTAAGCTTAAAAAAAGGTCATACATTTGTTAATTATTGTACAAATATGTATCACCGCATTAATATAACTTTAATTTTCTCAGGTTGGCTACAATTTTGTTCATTGTAACCAAATTGTGTATTGCCAAGTAGTTATACAATGGGGAAGGTTACGTGTTTGTTAACCTTACTCGACATCTGATTGCGATGTGAATTGATTATTATGAATGCTTCTTATTTTTTTTTCTTTGAATATTAATTTTCGATATGGAAATAAACACTTTAGTATTAGATACGTTACAGAGGGCCGTAAGTCAAGATTCACGGATATTTAAACCGGCCGAACAAAAATTGCAAGAATGGGAAACTCAACCCGGTTTTTATTGTCTTCTCAAGGTGAGGGTACTAACTCAGGTGTATCATTTAATATTAATAAAATTCATTATTGCCCTTAGAATTACTCCATAAATAGAAATAATTACTACATTAACGACAGTAAAATCAAGTTGTTAAACATTTTTATTTATTTACTGGAGTCGCCTTATGATCCCTTCTTTTACAATAACCGGTAATATTTGTTTAAATTTACAATCTTGTAAATATTTTACTCTTCCCGATGGTTTTCTCAGTCCTTGCGAAATAATTTTTTTTTTTTTTTTTTAATTTGATATTTAATCATTATGCGACTGAAGCATTCTTGTATATTGAAAAATACAATATTAATGACTTACAAAATATTTAAACTCTGTTTATTAAATATATTAGCAGCCTCAAATAGCATGGCTTACTATCAAATGTTCTTTGAAGGTTGTTTACTTCTAGTTGACATATCAGTCTTGTTGGGGCTATTTTAATAGCTTTGCTTTTATGAACAATTTCATTTTTTTTTTTATTAATGAGAATAGTATAAAAATGAAACAACCTTAGTTGGATTGAAAAATGATTAATTTTTTGTTGTTTTTTTCCGTTTAGTAGGTGTTTAGAAGTGTTAATTAGATTTGGAAATATGATTGGCTAGTTTCTAATTTAAACTATTCCTTCAAATTATTCTTATCTTGTGTACAAATTTGTTTCTAAATATGTAAACATTGCAAATCATTCCTTAATACTTCTCTGCCATTGCTTTTATCAAATCCCCGTCTAATTGATAAATGTTACATTTAGAAATTTTGATTCTTAAATCTGTATCATCTTCCTTCCATCCTGTCAAATAAAATGTTGGCTATTTTAAAATTTGAAACCAAATGAATTCACTTTATTCTTCATTATTAGTTGATTTAGCCTTAGAAAATCTTGTTGGTTTGATTAGTATAAATTTCTATTTTTTTTTATGAAATTATTATTTCATCGACACTTAAACCCTTTTTAAATTTAAAAAAATAACATTTTATAATATAAAATTATGTTAATACTTTATTTTACACCTTTGTGGCCAAAATTATTTATGTATAGTTGGTAAAGTTGTTTTTAAATAATTGTATGAAGATATCACAAGACCTAAAATAATCATTAACATAATGTATTAATTTGTTCATATTTTATAAACATTAATAATTTTCTAATGTTTAAAAATTGTTATATATATTTTTTTACTTTATTTGTAAGTGTTAGCAGTATACATTACAATTTTTATGGTGTAAATGGAGTATTTATATTGATTTAATTTTTTATATAAAAACAAAACATCTTAAGTTGAAAATTACATTTTTCTCAATTATTAAAAAAAAATAAATTATGGGTACATACATATCTGGATTAAAGCACATTAATAATATTTTAAAGATTATTTAAAAACACATTAATAATCCATCAAGTAAATATTTATAATTTTTTATGTTGTGTTGGCGGCAAATAATTTGGTAAATATGTAATACCTGTTTTGAGTCAATTAAAATAATTTTCCAAATTTAACTTTTAAAACAAAATAATTCTTTTGGGCCTATTTAATAAACTATTATTATTAATTATTTCAGGACATCTTTTGCAATCAGAACATTGACGTTAGTGCCAGACTTATTGCTGTTTTGCTATGTAAAAATGGTGTTGATAAGTATTGGAGGCCCAATGCTCCTAAGTAAGTTATCTGTTTTTGTAGTCTTTTAAAACAATTTTTCCCCACAATTTGTATTTTATATAAATATAATTATTATTTAGTTATATTTTAACATGTAATAGCGAGACTTACCCAGTTCTGTAGAAGGAAATAAATTCTGATATTCAGACATCTTGAACTTTATATCTCTACTTTTATATAAATACATTTTCTTTTATTGAGGTTCTGTTTGAGAGGGTTCTTTGCATCCTCGATGTTTTATTTTGTGGTTTTGAACCACTAACAACAGGAGTAAGAAAAGTTGGAAATTAATAAAAAGTAAGAGAAATAATTAATCTTTATCGATGTGAGAGTTAGATAGTCTGGGGGTGCAGTCAAAAAAACAATAATAAATAAGACATTACAAACTTATTTATTGTAAGTGCCAACGTTTCGGCCTACGCTGTAGGCCATCTTTAGGGCTGGTGAAGGGATCTTCCAGTCAACTATTTTCCTCTCAATCTTTATGGATATTTTTTAAATATTTTATTTGAAAAGAAAATATATGGCCAGGACCGGGACTCGAACTCGGGTATTTTACCTCTCTGTGGTGAAATACCCTATTTCACAATATTTCACCACGGAGAGGTGAAATACCCGGGTTCGAGTCCCGGTCCTGGCCATATCTTTTCTTTTCAAATAAAATATTTAAAAAAATTACATCATATAACAATTATATAATTTATGGATATTTGTTTGTTTTTTTAATTCAAAAAAGAAAAACCCGGTGGTTAAGCGTAATCTTGTCCAAATGGCCTCCCTTCATGTATTGTAGTGTTACAGGTTTATAAAACACTACAGATAATTACTCAGTGGTTTTATATTTCTAAACAGCTATGTTTCAAAAATGCCTTCATCTGTCTGATTAGTGAACTTTACTCCTCACTATAGTTAAGAATGTAGACAATTAAATTCTCTTTCAAATGAGAATCTGAAACACTCAAGAAGATTTAAAATTTTTAAATCTCCAATAACCAAACAAAAAGGTATAACATTTTCCATAGGAACTTTTGAAGAATACTTTTGATAATATTTTTACATAGCGAAGAAACGGATTGAAAATAATAGCTTTAAAAAGTTCCCAACAACTGAAACTTCCTAGTCAACTGCTGTCTAAGAAATTAAAATCTCTTAAGTAATTATCACACATGGCATGAATATTTGATGAATCTCCCGAGATAATTTCCGATAAATAAAAACTGGAAAAGTAAAAGGGTAAAGACAAAAATATTGAAATTGATGGATGATGAGAAATTGAAAAGGATAATTAGAAGATTATTAGAATAATTCTAATTTTTTTTCTGTCCTTAGGCTCTAACTAATTTTTTGTATTTTCAAGTGCATGTATTACAGTATTGAAAGACCATTATGTAAGTATGTTTCCACAAAAAAGGACTTTACCCATTTTGGTCAAAATTTCCTGCTTCTCCTTCTATAATTGAACTATAATTATACCAGATAAGGATTCCATTTTCAAATTTGGACCATTATTTATTCTATACTCCCCTGCCTGATTCACAAACTTTATATTTCTTATTAAAATTTACTTTTTTGGATAAATAATCACTTAGTGAGCTAAACTATTCTCTTCCCTCCAGTTCCATTATGAATTTTCATTAATCTCCTGTTTCATAGTTTCAGATACATTATAATATGAGAGCAGTGTTTGCATTCCAATGTGTAATGGAGTTATGTTCAGAATTACCTCCGAGGCTGCTGTGGAGAATGCTGTAAATTTAAAGTATTATTAAATTAATTCATTTTTTTTTTAATTTTCAGCGCATTATCAGAAGAAGAAAAAGCAGCTATTAAAACAAGTATTATTTCAAATTTCCACGTTTCTGAGAAGCAGATAGCTACCCATATTGCTGTGCTCATAGCTAAGATTGCAAGGTATTAATTTATTGAAGTTTTTTAATGTTATATAAAAGGCATTTACATCATTATAACATTTCTATGAATAATTCAGAGATTGTAATTAAATATTTATAACATTTCTTTAAATGATCATTATAATGGTGGTTAAATTACTTTCCTAGGTATTGAATCATCTGGTAAGTTTTGTGAGTAATGTTTTTATATTGGGACACTATTAACAAAGGAAACAAAAGTGTGGTACTTATTTCAAACAATTAGATGTAAATAGTTTATCAATGGAGTGATAAAATAGTTGAAATAGATAACAGTGTAATCACTTCTTAGTCACCAATACAGTTAACTTTTTCTTCTTAAATAAAAAAAAAATGAATAAGAAAATGAGGAGAAACTGGGTTGAAGAAAAACATTTGTTTTGTTATTTAAATTTTTTTTATTAATAGAAAATTAATAATGAAACCATTAAAAAAGATGCATTGTAAACTGCTCAACAGTAGTATGTAATTATATTAGACTCCACTTTCAAATTGTTATAAACTTATACACTACATTATAACAAAAACGTGTATAAAAGCGTATAAAACTTATACACTTATACCAAGACTCTTCCTCTCCTGTGGTGTCCCTCAGGTCTCATCTCCGTCCCCTACTCTATTTTCAATTTATATAAATGACCTCCCCCACCTCATCCACCATTCCAAATACCATAACTATGCCGATGATTTTCAAATATACCTGTCCTTTCCCCCATCCGACCTATTACTAGCCACAAAAAAATTACAAGAAGATCTGAACCGAATAAGTCAATGGGCAGTGACTAACAAGTTGAGGCTGAATGCGGAGAAGACAAAGGCGATGGTAATAGGTTCCAATCACCTCCTTAAAAAAGTTCCTCATTCCCCAATCCTGTACTTAAATAATGTTCCTGTCAAATTTTTCCTAACAGTCAAAAACCTCGGAATCACTTTAGACCAATCCCTCTCCTGGAAAAGTCATATTGCCAATATATCTCGCCGTACTTTTTCTACCCTGAAGAGACTAAACTACACCCGTCACTTACTTCCATTTGAAACTTGTAGACTCCTAATTACCTCTTTAGTATTCCCCCACTTCGACTACTGCTGCGCCGTTTATGGGGGTGTCTCTGTGGAGCTCGAGGCCAAAATAAAACGTTTGATGAATTGCTTTGTCTTTGGTATCCCCAGGGACACTCCTGTCTCCCGATTTTATGAAGAGTTGAGGTGGTTGTATCCTTCCTATCGCCGTAAGTATTTCCTTGCATCCTTCCTCTATCAAGTTATCCAATCCCGCCGTCCATTTCACATATATGAGCTCCTCAAATTTAAATCCTCCATCCATTCCCGTGATACCCGTTCACACCCTTCCGATTTGTATATATGCCATTTTAAAAATTATTTCTAAGATAATATTTAGTTATAATAGTTTTCGATTATGTTCATATGTATTGATTCCAAATAATTTTCTATGCAGACATGATTGGCCACACAACTGGGACCAGCTGATGCCAACTTTGATGAACGCTGTAAAAAGCGATGATCTGGTTACACAGCAGGTTGCTCTGCTTTGTCTTCATCAAGTTGTTAAAGTTCTGTCTACCAAGCGTCTTCCTGGAGATCGAAGGCTCTTCCAAGAATTTTCTCCCGCCATATTCCCTTATATTTCTCAGTTGTGGGATTCACATTCGCAATGTTTTTTTATTAAGGTAAGCGGGTGTCAACATACACTTCTTTGTATATTCTAAAAAAAAAATTCAGTTTGAATTTATTTTTTTTGTAATTGAAGATAGTAGAGGAAAAATGTGTTAGCTCACTGTTTTTCTCAACCTTGAAGAAAACAAAATCAACCTTAAAATTTTTCAGTACTCTTCACACGATCCATGTAGAACAAATAAAAATATAACTTTAGATTCTAAATACATTTTTTTTTTCAAATTTATAAAAATAAGGTAAAATGAGGACATTAAACGGCAGTAAAGTATAAAAAAAACTGCTTTTAGCAGGAGAAAAATGACTTATATAGGTGGTGTTGCGGGTCTACAATTATTCATTCCTGTATCTACAGGTGTTGAAATAAAATATGTTATGATATAATATCATTCAAAAGAAAATTTATTCAAATTCAGAGTGATTGCAGAGGATGCAACAAAATCTTTAATCTGTTGTGAGATGTTTCATGGAGAAGAATGGCATTGATGACCAGTGTCGTTGAAAGCCTTAAACACTAACAAGCAAACAAGATAAAAGAGGGATCAAAGTGGGAAGTTTAATAATGGTTTCTGATGAACTAAAAAACAGTGGATCTCAATCTCACAATTGAAGTGGGTGTTTGAGAGGCTTGAAGCCCAACTGAGGGAAACCACCTTACCTTATTCTTCCCCTGCAATGCTTGAGTTGATAATAAAGTTTTTATCTAATAAAAACAATAAAATTGCGAACAACTTCCTATGAAAATATTTAAAGAATGAATAAACAGAGTAAGAGAAATAGAAATAAGATAACTATAATTATATAAAGGGAAACAATTGTTAGTTACATATGTATGCAAATTATTCTTTCAAATAAAAAAACAAAAAAAATCTCATGTTTCCCCTGTATGGACATTCTTTTTTGGCTGTTTTAAGCCATTTAGATTTTTTTTTCTTGTTTTGACCATTCCATCACGTTCACCATAAAAAAATCAATCAAAAACCACTGTTACTAATTTTTGGTTAAAAATCTAAAATTTGGTTTGTTAAAAAATTGAGTACCTCTTTTGTGTCCTATGGTCTTCAATTGATTTCTTGTAAATTTTGCTAAAACCAAAAACTTCCATTATTACAGAAAATATGATTGCTAATCGTGCAAAGTATACTGAATAGAAATGAAAATTATTTTTAGCTGACATTTTTGACGATCATTTAACTAGAATACTGGTGATGTGCTAAAGCTGAATTTTAATTTATGTTTCATTTTAAATATATTTTTTCATGTAAAATATTTGATGGCTGTCTTAGGAATAAACCTTATACATAAGATGATTATCTTCTGGATCACTCAATATCCCTTATGAATATAAATACGTAATTTAATGTTTCAGGTATTAGAAAGTCAAGATGAAGCTCAAAAAGGCTTGGAAAAAGCTTATTTGTCGTTGAAGATTTTGGATAAGTTGACCATTCAGGGCTTTAAAGCGCCTCATACCGTTAACGATGTTAACAATTTCCTTAAAGCATTATTCGAGAGGTGCAAAGCCATGCTTACTATTAGTAAGTACCTTAATATTTTTTATATTATTATAATTATTTATTATTACTTTATTAGTAAGTTTTAGATATTCTTCGTTAATATAATATCATTTTATTTTACTTCTGAATTTGTTTAAATACCTATATTTTTGTTCTATTTAAATCTCTTTACAGAGATTTATTTTTAACCTGAAGAATTTTATATTAAGTGCATAAATAATTATTATTATAATTATAATTACAAATTACAAATTACAAGCATTATAATGCTTGCATTGTATTTTTTAATTTGCATACCTACTATATCTACAGCCCCGGTGAATTAGTGGTTAAGTCAAATTTTCTTCAAAATGAATTTCTTGTACATAGCGGAGCAGAGTCATGTTATTACCATAGAGGTTAAGTGACTAAGTCAGGCATTGAGTTGAAACGGAGTTAGCTTATATTGCTTATATTACAACTCCATTTCAAGCCTAAAACTGCGAGAATGACACGATTCTGCTTCCTTCAATACAGTTAACTCGGTCTGGACAAAATTCGAATTAACCACTTATTCACCATAGATATATTGATCAAATAAACAATAATTCTAATTATTTTAAATTAAACTTTATAAATTTATTTACTTCATAAACAAAAAAATAAATAAATAAACAAGCATTGTAGCATTAATGCCTATATAATAGACACCTAAGTTTATTTAATTTTGAAGCACGAATTTCATTCTGTTACTCTACGTCCCATGGGTTATTTTTCTTTTATTTGTTTTCCAACATTTTCTTTCCATCCTTCCTTGTCCAGATGTAGATACTTTTGTATTAATTTTTTTGTTGTTGATTTCCTAAAACTATATTCATGTTTCATTGAGAATCTTTTATTATTTGACGTGTTCAGGATCAACAGCATTGCCTGACCTAGCTAGCGAAAAATGTGAAAAAGTCCTTTTGATCCTGACACACCATATCATGTATCTTTGTATTTCATGTTGATTAATTTATCTTTTTATTTTAACTTTTAGGGCCTTCGCTTAAACCAGATCATGAAGTTTTTGCTAGTAAATATATAGTCAAGTCGATAAATATCTTAGCAAGCCTTTTAGAACAACATCCATTTTCATTTGTCGATTATATTACACCGACTTTGGAGTTTGCTGTGTTTTATACGTTCACTCCTCCTGGTGAAGCTTATCTGTTCGAACGTTTTATTATTCAATGTTTTAATGTGATCAAGTCGATAATTTTGTGCCAAGAATTCAAACCTCCTAAAATAATAGAAGGTAATAAAAAAAATTTATTTTATGCCCGTTATTTTATGATCTTTTATAATAAAACATTATTAATTTTTTTTTTAAATCTAGAAACAAAAGAGCCGTTGTCCTTGAAAGCGCATCATATAAAACAGGCTTTTTTCAACTCGTCTACTCTCACAGCAATCTGTAAAAGATTAGTCACTCATTACTTTCTATTGACCCCCCGTGATCTTGAATTGTGGGATACTGATCCCGAATCATTTGGTAAATATTATTACAAATACTTTTATATAAATTAAAATATTAATTTTATGATTTTATATGCTTTGTGGAAACAATTAAATTAGCTATATATTGAATTATGCCTTTGATTTGCTTTCATTGTTGATACAAATGCTAAGTATCAAAAGTGAACAACACCACTTTTCAGGAGAATGAAAAAACATTCAATTTTCATTTCAGTTCTATCATGAAATGTTGCTAACCGTCAATTTACATTGTTTTTCTGCCTTAAAGTTGACTTTATATGAATTTTATATCCATTATCAATTTTTTAGCAAACAATATAGACTAAAAACGAAAGATGTATTTTTTCACATTATATGAGGTTATATGTTTAAAAATATATTTAAATTTAATTATTAATTAATATATTTAAACATGCAAATAATTGCAAAATAATTTTCTTAATAATGATTTAGTTCTTTGTTTTTATAGCTACTGATGAGGGAGGAGAGTCTTGGAAATATTCTTTGAGGGTAACTATTTTTCTTGATAAATATTTTTTTAAATTATTACCTTTATTTTTTAAAATTATTTATTTTATTTGATTTGATTAGGCAAGCACAGAGACACTATTTGCCACTGTCTTTCATGAGTATAGAGATGCTTTGACTCCCGTCGTCGTAGAACTGGTTAGTGAACATCAACCGCTTGTTGGACCTTATGATATCAATGCTATTCTTTTGAAAGATGCAGTTTACAATGCTGTTGGTATAGCTGCGTTTGATCTGTTTGACGTTGTATGTACAGAACGCTTAAAAGGTTATCGTAAATTAAATTATTTATGATGATTATGAATTTTATTTATTTATTTTATTGTTTTAGATTAATTTTAACGACTGGTTTACTACATCTTTGCAAGTGGAATTAGCGCTCCATGAAAATAATTACAGGATAATTAGAAGGCGAGTTGCTTGTCTGGTCGGAATTTGGGCCGGTGTTAAAATGTCAAGTGACCTATATCCGAATGTCTATTCACTCATGATACAACTCCTCAGATCAGAAGAAGATATGGTTGTGAGATTGACTGCTGCAAACACTGTCAGAGCAGTCGTAGATGATTTCGAATTCAATTTGGAATCATTCATGGACTTTTTAGAACCGATGTTTCTATCTCTTTTCAATCTGCTCAAAGAAGCCCAAGAGTGTGATACAAAGGTAATTGATTTAAATTCTAATTATTAGTAGTTGCTATGTTAGTTTTAGGTTTTTTTATTTTTTTTTGTATTTATTGTATGATCACAGTAACTTAAATAGTCTGCAAGAAATAAAACCAGCTACTTAAGTTAAGGTAGATACTCATTGAAGCATTCATATGATAAATAAAAAAACATTAAAACAACCTGTACCAACACAACCCATGAAGGGACTTAGGTTCAATAAGTTGTAGTGGAGACTGTATTGTCTCTATGACAACTGTTGTCTGAGATCACGTTCAACTGATAGGTTTTTCTCCCAGTTAAAGTTGTTCATTTTATAGAAGGGGGTCTCCAGATCCCACATGGTTCCTTGGCTGTTAACAGATTAAATAAATTTTCTGCCACAGCCGGATTTGAACCCGGGTTGAGTCGCTAGTACACAATAAATTATTTCCACTTTAAACTGAAAAAAAAATAAGAAAGAAAGTTTCGATTGTAATAAAACTTTTTTTTTTTAAAAAGTAAGTAATCTCTAAAATAAAAAATTATTTGATTATTTCTTAAAATAAAGGCATCAAATATGAGCTAGCTGTTGGTTTATTTAGCAATTAATTTAGTTATTACTGCACACAAGTAAATTAATTGTTTCCACCAAAATTGTATGTACAAAGCAAGTAAATGTAAGTATTTACCTAGTACTATTACTTGTAGACTATCTGGGCAGAAATATTTTTTAAATTTAAAACTTTAGATTTATAGTTCTACTACTTACTTTTGTCTCTCATTCCAAACTAAAAATTATATATAAATATTTTTATTTTGAAGAGAAAAGATTTGTGCTGGCCAGGATTCAAACAGGTCGTCCGCAGTCGTCTGGGATATAGGATCGGTGAAGAGAATGGATTTGCCTGGCTTGGATACGACCCCTGGTAGCTCAGTACTGCACTAGGAAAAATCTTTATTCTTCAAAATAAAAATATTTAAAAATAATCAACATCAAAAGAACAATAAATAAAAATAAAAATTATATAGGTTTTAGGAAACAAAATTTCTAATTTATGGCCCTAATCCCTTTTCATTCCAACTGATTCATTTATAAGTAGGCTATTGATTTCTTGCATCACCCTTATGCATATTAATTTTTTTTTTTTTACAGATGCGGGTTTTGCACGTACTGTGTTTCATTGTTGAAAGAGTTGGTGTCGCAATTGAACCGTATTATAACAGCTTTGTTCAGTACCTCCCACTTTTGTGGCATGAAACGGAACACCATAGTATGCTGAGGTGTGCTGTTGTCGCTACTTTAGTACATCTAGTCAAAGTAAGTGTTATATAATTTTTAATAATAAATATTTATTTTATTTCTAAATGTTAATTGATATATATGTTCTTACACCAACCCAATTAAAAAAATAAAACTGATTGAATTTTAGTGTGCTTACTTGCATACCAAAAAAGATATTGTAATAAAAAAAATATATCGAAAAATGTTTAAAATGGTGGAATGGACAAAAAACTTATGGATACTAGGATATTAAGGATTATTGATTAAGGACATTATGATTTGTTTATTCATTGAATAAATGACTACTACTGCTATAATTATCAGTAATAAATTTGTGCTATTTGATAGTAATACATACTTATTATTATATTTGGTTTCCTTTCAAGGGGAGCGGAGTGGCTCAGTGGTAGAGCACTGAGTTGCTATGCCGGAAATCCTGGTTCAAATCCCGTACTTTTATTTACTCTGTTTGCAGCGGGAGATGAATCATATGCGATCCATCCTGGGGCACACCCAGCCTCTATAAAATATAAAAATAGGTTACCCAAAATAAGGGGGAAAAATCTGGCGGTTGAGCATGATCTAGGACAAGTCACCTCCTTGCAAAAGTGTTGTCCATGAAACAGTACAGTCTCTACCATGTACCAAACCCCAGACCCGTTCACGGGTTGTAGTGGTACAGGTTTTTTTGTTCCCTTTCAAGTAATGCATACTGTATTTTATAAAACTTATATGTCTATTCACTTAAGAGTCACTATATACTACTATGGCTGATTGGACGATGCTTCATTGGGAGTCCTAAATTTTACTTATCCAGGTATAATTAAGATAGGGATCTTTAACGAGTACCTGACACCTTATAGGCTTGGAAGTCCCATTTTACGCCCCTTCCGAATGACGGTTTAAAGAAGGATTTTTGACTTCCTTTCAAAAATACTAGTGCCATCTACCAGGATGCAAACCCACGACCTTGGACACGGAATCTTATTTTATGTTTGATCTTTTGGTTTTAATATTTTATCGAATTTCTATATTAACCACCAATCAGTATTGAATTTTTATACTTTTAATATGTTTGTAAGTGTTCATTCTTCAGTTTTAAAATAGAATTTTGTTTTTCTAGGCCATAGGTAAAATAAATGAATCTGAAGATGTTACCAATTTCATATTGTCTGTGATATCATTGAGCACTGACGTAAGGCAAGACTGTCATGTTTATTTACTAGAAGACGGACTTGAATTATGGCAGAGTGTTGTCGAGACAACTGCCTATCCGACCCCTGGGTTGATTCAGCTATTTAGCAATATGCCACCGCTTTTAGGTAATAAAATTAAAAATTTAGTATGAATAATATATACACATACATATATTTATATATCTAACGGCACTATGGTCCACATACATATATAGCGATACATATATATATATATATATATATATATATATATACATAAATAAATATCTTGGAAATTGATTTTGAATTGTTACTATTGTTCTGTTGAACAGAAGGCAACACTGAACATTTAAGGTTGTGTATGAGTATCATATCTGCTTATGTTTTGCTCTCTCCTGATGACATAATTGAGGTAAGGAATTTAGAATATTTATCTTTTTTTAATGTTTTTTTATTTTCATAGATTAAGGCAGGTATGGGAAAAAAAAATATTTCAACTAAATGTCAGAACTAAATACAAAATTTCGTCATGCCTCTACCTTTAAATAAGATTTCCATACACTTTTATAGGTTGATTGATTGTTTTAAGCGGCTATCCTAAGATCTTTTTGAATTACTGCTTTTAGATTAAATTAAAAGAATTTTTATTTAATATATCTTACAATTTTAATAAATAATTTTAGTTACTTAATTATTCCTGTTACTAGTTATCCTATTTTTTGTTTGTTTTTAAAACAGTTTGTTATGTACATCAAATATTTAATTTGTTGTCAATAGTTTCAATTTCTTGTTATAAAGTAAGGAATTAGATGTTTTTTAAAAGTAAAAACTTTATTCCTACTATTAGTATTCCATAGAATGTTACAAAGATTATTTTTTATCATGTAATTACGAATTATAATCGTTTCATGTCCAAAACCAATTTTTTTTCCTATGTTTCTTCTTGTTTAATTTCTACAACTCTGAATTAGTTTGGCTATTTATATACTATGCTAATTGTGATAAAAAATTACTCATCTAATGTATGAATAATTTTTGTTGATTTTTTTTCAACCAAACTAATAAAATTTAGGGTCAGTTGAACTAATATAATTAATAAAAACAATTTAAAAAAAATCATGTTATTTTTCATTAAAGTAGAGATTTTAGAATGATTTCGATAACAATGTCGAGAGCTGCCAAATATGCAACAAACATTAAAGATTTTTTAAAAATAATTATTAAATATATTTTTAACTTTAAAAAGGTTGATATATTTTTGATTATTTGCAATTAATTTGTCCTAGGTTTATGGACCAACTTTAATAAACCTTTTTGCCGATATGCTGACAGACATGAGAACTGAAGGTGTTTTGTTAATAATGAGGGTATTAGAACTGTTTTTGAAAGTTAATTCATCAAAATCATCATTACTAATAAAACCTCTTCTTCCGGATATTTTTGGGTTGGTATCATTTTAATATTTATGTATAAATTATTTATTTATTTTTAATTGTACCTTTTTTTATATTTTAATATTACGTAGCATTTTATGTTTAAAAAAAGGCTTGAATATTAGCATGTTAAGTTTCAATTATTAAAATTTTGAATTAAAAATTCCATATAATCTTTTGAATAATTTAATTTTAGGAACATTCACAAAGGTGAAGAATTCCCGATGGTGATGTCTTTATATTTGTCCATATTAGCTCGTGTCCTTTTGGCTTCGCAAGAAACTTTTATTCAAGTAAGTTTTATTTATATTACTCCTATATACATATCTCTCTGTTTGACCATATCACCCCCTTCAAAAGAACAATCGTCTTAACTCCAAAAAAAACTTATTTTTCAATAGAGGTATTTGAAAGCATCATGCAAGTTAAAAAAATAAAAATCTGAGTATTGGTAAAGCAAAGCATTCCTATTGTCCTTATGTTATTGAAATTATTTTACTAACCATTAGAAAAATTTTAAAAGCTAGAAACTTTTTAAATTTTAACATACGTCATTATTCCCATAAAACTTCAAGTTCAAGCATAATACACTCAAAATATGACTTTATTAAAAAACAACAACATGGAATATCAGATATGTCGTTCTTGAATTAAAAATTTTAAACCAATACAATTTCTACTGAAGGCTTAACTCAAAAATGCCGAATACTGAATTATGTTGTTGTTCTCTTGAAGGAGTGATTAAGTTGGTAGGGTTTAAAACATCTTAGGTTTGAACGAATAAATAAGTTACATTGTGGAATAGCCTTTTTCTTTAAGTTGAGTATTTTTTCGTTTTTATAATAATGTCTCACGAGATTATTGAATTAATTAAACTATTAAATTTTCAGGCGATGAATAAAGTTAGCGAGACAGTTCGCCTGAGCCCAGATGAGATACTGAACAAAATGTTAGAAGTTTGGTTGCACAAAATGCCGTTGATTACTCAAATGGAAAGGAAGAAGCTTTTAGGGCTTGCTCTTTGTTCCTTGCTCATTTCTAATTTCAGGTAATTATTATAATTATAATTATCATTTATATATTTTATAATATATTATAATTTATTTTTTAATAATATTAGTTTACCTTAAATATATGAGGAACAAAATGGTCCGGGTAGAGGTCAGGAAAAATTCTCTTTAGTAAGAAGAACTGTTTATTTCAAAGCCAACATTTCGACCCAAACTGAGAACGCTTGACCCCATTATAAGCCTTGAAGAAGACCGGCAATGTGTATCGAAATGTTGGCTTTAAAATAAACAGCTCTTCTTACTAAAGAGAATTTTTCTGACCTCCATCTACACCATTTTCTTCCTCTTATACTTTTTTTTTAAAATAAAAATAATATTTATATATTTATACAAACATAAACTTATGTGTTGATGACCAATAGGTTTTACCCCTGAACTTTAAAACTACTGATCAATTATTGTACATGCTATCCTATAAATAAACATTTCATATTTTAAACTCCGGTTTGACAGACTTTCTAATTATGTTAAAAATTTGGGTTCATCAAATTGAAAAATATTTCATTGATTTGGATTTATGTAAAAATATTTATAAACATTAAATACTTTATAAATATTTTTATTTTGAAGAGATAAGATTTGTCCAGGACCCGGGATTCAAAACTCTCCCATC
This sequence comes from Arma custos, assembly GCA_037127475.1. Taxonomy (NCBI): domain Eukaryota; kingdom Metazoa; phylum Arthropoda; class Insecta; order Hemiptera; family Pentatomidae; genus Arma; species Arma custos. The sequence continues at coordinate 36,715,276 of CM073765.1, forward strand.
ATGCATCCATCGCGGTACTCCACTTGAGCTATCCTGGCACGTACCTCGGTCAGACAAATCCTCTCTTTTCACTTGTGTTCTCCTAATGTGCGTTGTTAAAAAAATAAAATAAAATAAATTATAAATTAAATACTTTAATATAGTAATAAGAACAAATAAAACAATAAATTTTGGAATATTTGAGAGGTGATCTGCTGATTTTGTTTTTGTTTGAATGGGGCCAACATTTGTAAGTTGTAAACAAAAATTTAGATATAAATATATATGCAATAAGAAAAAAACAGGTATATACTAAAAAATGTTCACATCCCAGCCCCAGCATAGCATAGTTTTTCACAAAATTTTAAGAATCCTTATCCATAATAATTAAACCTCATTTGTTTACTTCAGTAAACTCTTAACACTATTGTTTATTGATTACCATTAATGAAATAAAAATGGATAATATGGCTAAACCTGGACTTATTTACTCAAGTCATCATAAATTATAAAATTCTTTTGACTACTAGGTGCTTCTAATATGTTTTTTCCCCCTCAAAACTCTCTACTTCTTGAAGGTCTGACTAAACACTGAATACCCCTAATGATCTAAATTTAACTTTTTTTAATTCTCTTAAACCGGTATATAAAGTCATAAATAAATAATTAGTTATTTTTATAAAAGATCTTTTCGATTGTCATATTTTAAATAATACAAAGATAATACTTTCTTAATAATAAATAATACATCCTTAGTATATTAATAATATATTCTTACAGGTTTGTTTATGAAAAATTCCATGGAATTGTGTTAGCAGTTACAGAAGTGTTGAATGACATTACAAGAACTGATGAAGGAGGCTCTAGAATTGAGTATGTCATTGTACCTTCTGCATTTATACCATTTTAGTTATTTAAAAAAAAAAAAATTTACTTTTATTTTTATAATAGTAGTTAATATTTTATTTATAGGACTACTCGAAAATGAGATTATTGTTTGATGAACATGATATATTAATTATATTCCTATTTCCGGGGTGCTATATCAGTATTATATTGTTTATTTAAAAACAAAAAAAAGTTTGTCAAATCATAAAAAAATATAAGTGTTGATTAGAGTAATCAATAAAATTGGAATTTAATAAACTTTATTTATATTTTATTAATGCTATCGGCTAAACTTAATTTCTTATTTTAAAGAAGGCAAGAGTGTGTTTAGTCCTCCCTGATATTTTTAAAAATTCATTTGAATTTATATATTTTTGTTTTAATATGTTTTTTAAACTTTATTTTCTTCTGTGCTTAAGTAAAATTATTTTTACTTAAATTTGTTGACAAATAACTCCTTTAAAAGATCAGCATAACTCTAAAATTGGCATTTTTGGGTTAAGCCTTCAGTAGCAATTGTATTGGGTGAAGCTTTTTAATTCAGGAACAACATATCTGATATTCTATTTCCATGTTTTTTTTTTATTAAAACCATATTTTTTGAGTGTATCCTATTTTATGGGAAGTTTTATGGGAATAATGGCATAAGTTAAAATAAAAAAGTTTCAAGATTTAAAAAAAATTGTAATGATTTATAAAAGAATTTTAATACCTTCATTACGATAGGAACGCTTTGCTTTACCAATATCCAATTTTTTTAAAACTCAAATGGAACATTCAAATATGTACCTCAATTGAAACATTAGGTTTTTTGAGTAATGACGTTCTTTTGAAGAAGTGATATATTATATTTATTTATATTTACACATAATTTTAATTTAAGAATTGTTATAGTTAATGCTATGGTCAGATAAATCATTTGTAAATTTTGATGTTAACAATTAATTTTTATTTTCTAGTGCTTTGCTATATTTACCGGATAGCGATGACGCTTCCAGTTATGAAACGGAACATGAACATAGAAAGAAACAACTCGCTCTGGAAGATCCAGTTCATAAAATTGTTTTAGAAAACTATTTTAGAATTCAGGTAATGTTAAAAAAAGGTTATTAGCTTATGTTTAAGTTATTTTTGTAATGATTATTTTGGCAATAACATTGTAAATAATGATTCATTATTGTTATCACAAATGAAACATTTTTAAAATGTTATCATATTTAAACATGCGGTATACGAAATATAACTACAAAACAGAAGTGTGAGACTTAAGATTATCACTAGTCTTACACATTTTCTTATCCTAATTCTGTTTTGTTTAGAAGTGAAAAATTTTACTTTTTCTTAATTTAAATTAACTTTTTATAGAGTTTGATTAATTGGTATGTAAACATTTTTAATGGAGAAATTGTTATTTCAGATCGAAGGACTCAAGAGAGACATTGGACCTGGGGAATTTGAAAAATTTGTCGCTACAATCGATCCCGAAACCCTGAAACAGGCACGAGAATATGTTACTTTGTGATGTAATTGACTGGATCACCCGTTTTTGTACATATATAAACATATATTTATATTTACATGTATCCTTATGTATACTATAAACATAAATTTATATTGTTGCCATTAATCTATTTAGTCGCTAGATGAATTATTGAAAACAAAAAGAAATTTTAACTCCTTCAAGATATGTAAATACATAGGAGGTCTGAAACATCTCAGGTTGTGATACTGACGGATTTTTTTTAATGTAATTTCTATTTTTACTGTACAAATCTTTATGAATTTTCTTTTTTTTAACGTTGTTTGTTACATTTAGCTTTACTATTTATTTTATAGTATTTTAATTCTTTAGGACATACTCAGACATGCTTGTTTTTAATACTTTCCACGATGAATTTTGTTTGTCTAAATATTTTTTCCTTTTTATTGCTTTTATGACTTTTTTTTTCCGTTTTACACTTAGTATTTTTTATATGAATGTATAAAATATTTTATTTTATATGAATATATAAGACTTATATTAATATCGAATGCATTGGAATATTCTAAATTGTTAAAATTTACAACTTGCTGGACAAGATTCTTTTAGTGAAATGTGTGCGAGTCAAATTAGTCTGAATAATAAAATATAATAGACTGCTTGTTATTATTTATATTTTAATACTGGCATCGATTCTCTATAATGGCCTTTGCTATTAACTTTGTGTTGACTTAAACTAATCATTGATATTTTTGTTTAAATTAATATTTTTTAAAATGACTCTTCATTTTTTTAAATCTGAAAAAAATATTTGATTGTTATATGTACTTTGTTTTGTAAATAGTTATATTATTAAGTTATTTATGTCTCAGGATATAAAGCAAAAGCTACCATGAAGGTATAGATTCGTCAATGCATGGTTTCATGTATTATAAAGACCAAATAAAAATTTGTTAAACATCTCTGTTTTATTTGTTTTTGTTATTGTTATTACTTAACCTGTTACATCAATGCTGATCAGCAAGAGCTATGCCAAAGATTGTACCTGGAGTTACCACTGCTATTACTTCCTATATTAGCATCCCTAACAGCACGAATTGAAATAGGTGATTATTTTTTTATTGAAAAATATTGGTTAAAATTACTATATTTCTCCGCTATAGCTACAACTGTGTTTGGTTTGGCCTAACATCACTCTATGATTAGTGAAATAACTGTATTTATGCTAAGGAAAAGGTATCCCTTTGCTACCAAAGTCTCCCCTTTTCAAAACCAAAACCAAGCAATTTTATGTAAAGGAGATAGTTGGGGGGTGCAGTCAAAAAGAACACTGAATAAGCAATTTTATATTAATAAGTCGGAATAAGCAACCAATTTTATATTTTTATCAAAGAGAAAATATATAAAATTACAATACATAGATTTATTAAAGAAAGAAAAATTCATAAAATTGGTCATAAGAGAATTCAAGTGTTCTGATTGTTTTACTACTCCTATGGTATGTTAAATGTTTATACGCAATACTTTCAACTTAGTATATTATCAATTTTTAACTTTTAACATTGTTCTATCTCTCCAAACTCTCAGTACTATATGACTTTACGGTTTTATTCCTTTTTTTGATTAAAACAATTTGTCTTTAAAGTTTATTTATTTAATAATACTTAATGCTACTAGGCCTAATTAAACAATATTACAGAGTTTTAATTTTTGTCTATCGAGGTGTAATTAGGATATAGATCTTTTACGAGTACTTGAAATTGCACAGGCTCAGAATTGCCATTCTACGTCCCATTCTGATGACTTCAAAGTTGTTAACTATGTCTTCAACATTTTTAATTTATTACAATACAACTTGCCTCAATCTAAAAATTTGGTTTGTTATTTTACCGTTTACCATTTCTTTCGCTTATACAAGAAAGACATCTTAGTTAGAAGCGACAATCTGTGGAATAATTACCTATATTTTATTATTGATTATCTTATAGATCTGAAATATACTGAGTTTAAATATTATGTAACAAAAAAAAAATCTCTTTTTTCTTGGTTATATAGATATATTTCAAGAAAATATTGTGTATAATAAATTGGACAGCTAAACTTTAATTTTTAATACACTAATTAATGTTAATATTTACTTTACTATTTTTTTTATTGGGTATTTGTTCCGCAGGTTGTTGCTTCAGATTAAGTTGCAACAAATTTTAACTGTTAATTCGTATCATTTTTTATGTTTTCCAAAAATACAAGTTATCGTGAGCTTTAGTAAACAAAAGAGAATGTAATTATGGGTAAAAAGTAGATTTCGGTAACAGTTCATCAAGAAATAAAAGTTTCAACTAACGTTTCGAAGTATAGTTGATATATGTTGAAATGTTCATTTCTAGATAAAATGATTACCGAAGTTTACATATTTCCCACAGTTACATTCTATTTTCCATAGTAATGCTCATGATAACTTGTATTTTTGGAAAATATTAAAAGGGAAACGAATAAAAAGTTAAAACTTGTGACTCATCTCGAAGCAACAACCTGCAATATAATTACCAATATGTTATTATTAATTATCTTATCGATCAAAAGTACGCTGGGATTATATAGTATGTAATACAAGAACAATAATTTTTTTTATTTTTTATAATTAATATAAATATTGCTAAATAATTCAAGTAAATATTGCTAATAATAAGTGGGATGGCTAAATATCTACATTTAATAAATTAATTAATTTTAACATTTACTTTTCATTTACTTATTTTTTTATTGCTCAATCCTATTTAAATGAAATTAAATTTAAATAATTGATTAATCAGACATCTTCAATAAATAATATAATAATATAAATGTAAACTTACCATGTAAGCTGGACTTGAGTTTCAAATTTTCACTCTTTGGTGCTGACATCTTTTATCTGCTATGTAAACTAACAACGGCATTGGTTTGTGCTGCCACCTTTTGGCGTTTACCAAAATTATTATTTCAACATATTTGGACCCAGAACAATTTATTAGAAATTTTTCTATAAAATATTAGTATATTAGTAAATTAATTATTAAATATTATAAATTAATTAATTAATATTATTATTGGTATAGTAGTATAATAAATAGTATTATTGGTTTTATCAGCATCGAACTTCAGGATTCGCCAAGGGTTGGTTATTGTGACGATTATAATAGGTATAATTTCATGTATACATAAATAGTTGTTATTAAGACTTTATGCTTCCATGAATAGTCATTAAAATAGTAATACTCTTTAAATTGAAAGATTAACTTAATATTAACTAATATCGCCTTCATGGTATAATATTATTTATTAGTGGCTTAAACAAAATATAGTTGAAATTTTACTTAAGAGTAGTTTATGAGCAATAAACAAAATTATCTCTATTGAATTTTTTTTAATAGCAATTTTTTGAACATTCAATTTCCTTAAATTGCCAAGAGATTGATTGATTTATTTTCATTTAAACAGGTATTCAGGTATCAGAGTTTATTATTTATTCCTAAATTTCTTAAATAAAAATTAGTACGGTTTGAATCGAGATTCCTCGAAATGTAAAAAAAAAGGAAATTATTCCGAAGGTGAGTCACAATAAGTTTTAACTTTTCATTCGTTTCCCTTTTAATATTTCCAAAAAAAAAAGTTATCATGAGCTTCTTTATTATGGAAAAGAGAATGTAATTATGGGAAAAGTGCATACTTCGGTAATAATTTTATCTAGAAATGAACATTGCAACATAATGGGGTGTATTAAAAAAAAAAATGACCGTTTTCTGTCTAGTCTACTGGACTTTTTCACCTCCCGCATGGAGAGAAGATGGCGACCAACTTTTTGACACACCACATTCCCTGGCAAGTTTGCGAGTACTTGTGGACGGATTTGACTCAACAGCTTCCTTCAGAACCTCATCAATATCCATTAATGGTCTCCCGGAGCCCTTCTTCCTTTCCAACGTCGTATCTCCACTGCTAAATTTTTCAAACCAACGCCGCGCAGTGCGCTGGTCAAGGACACCCCCCTTCATATTTAATAATTTCACGAGTTGCTTCAGCGGCTGTGAATTTTTGTTTCCAGTAATGTCTTAAAATTACCAGAATTTCGTAGGACACTGTCATATTTCTTCTTTGAAATAAATAACTAAACTGAGGCTTTTTTTGAAGAAGTCCAGTGTTAGTAAACAAGCTTAGAGAGTGCTCTAAAGGCATTTTTAGCGTTGTTAAATAATAAATAGCATTAAAATATTTACAGACTTTTGAATTCTGGAATTTGATAGAACTGTCATTTTTTACACCCTATTATATCATCTATACTTCGAAATGTTAGTTGAAACTTTTATTTCTTGATGAACTTATTACCGAAATCTACTCATTATATAATTTTTCTCTTTTCTACTAGGTTTCTACTAGGTTTGTGTACTAAAGCTCACGATAGCTTGTATTTTACTAAAATATTAAAAACGAAACGAATAAACAGTTAAAACTTGTAACTGAACTCGAAGCAACAACCTGCGGAATAGATACAAAAAAAAAATATAATATTCTCATATAAATCTACAAACTATCGAATGCTTAAGAAAAATCGTGGGCGCAGTTCAGACGGAAGACGGGTGGAATCTGCGAAGTAACCAAGAAATCTACCAGAAAATTGAAAGAATTTTCTGGTAGAATGCGTAAGAGGAGGCTGGTATTTCTCAGAGTTTTGTACAGAATGAACAAACATAGATTGACCAAGCAAATACTTGATTATTTTTGGAAACAGAAGACCATGACAACGTGAACTAAAGGTGTAAAGAAATAGTTAGAAACGTTGAACATAACAAAGCAGAGTGAAAAATCTGGAAGGGTTTCGGAATGAAGAAAGTTAGGCGAAGCGGGACAGAGCAACAAAAGAACGTGCCAGAGAACGCATGAAGGAATATTGGAGACAGAGGAAACTCCAGCAGAAGAAAGGAAAATAAATAAAGTTGCAACGTTATCCCAATTGTTAAATACGAAACATTCTTTTGTTAACTTTTTATTTTACACACTAATACCACTTTGTTTATTTTATCCAATTGTTCCAAAAATTGTTTCCTTTCTGATAAGTTTATTTCTTATTTTATCAAGTCGCGCGTGTACTAACAAAATATTCGCGAATAGTCCATTTTTTCTATCACTTATTTTGAAGAAGAAGCTGGGTGTGTTCCAGGAAGGTCCCGGGTCCTAGAGAGTAGACACACGGCTTAAAATAATAAATAATCTATCTACCACAGCCGGTTTCTAACCAATGGCTTATAGCTCAGCAACCGAACCACAGTTCTGTACATACTGAGAGTAAATAATGGATTTGTTTTAAAATAATTTTCAATAAAATTTAAATATGATGAACAAAATTCATTATATCGTAAAAAAACCTTGCGCTTATATTTTCCTAATGACTCTACTTTCACCAATATCAGTCAATTAAATATTAAATATTTATGTACCCCTGCTTTTATAAGATGAAATGAATTTTTTGTTTATTACTCTATTCTTATTTTAAACTTTTTGAAAATTATTTTTTACTTTTTAGTTTTGTTTCTTATTAATGTCACAGGCCAACAAAAAAAATTTTTTTTTAAACTTTTTTAACTTTAATTATTTTTTTATTTTTTACAATAAAACTTTGTTATTCTTTAGGGACATAGTCTCATAATAAAGATGTTTTCCTAGCCTATTCTATTATATATATATATCATGTAAATATTTTTCTATATTTCTATTTTTTTTATATTCCCACAACCTTATATTGGTTATTCTGAATTATATTATCCGTGTTTCTTGATCTTTTGAGCCATACAACTTAGAACATACAGGTGAAGCTAATAAGAACTAAGAAATAATAATAAAATAAGCGGACTAAAAAACAATCAAATTAAAAATAATTTTAATCCGTATTATTTCTACAGGTTTGTGTTCCCAAGCTACGACTTTTGGTTGAGAGAAGAGTTACTTGATCGATCTGGAATGGACGGCCGGACATCGCAACAGCTGTCCAATTTCTCACCATCCGGTTCCACTTTACATCAAAAACATTTATTTTTCTTACAGTTTATTATCATTATTTTTTTAGTTAATTTCTCAATACGTATTATAAATAAACATTAAAAATAGATAAATAAAAATATCAATTTTATAAAAGAATATACTTTATGATATTAAAGGCAAACATTTTAAATGAAGAAGTTACCTCGGGTACAACCCCAAGTCAACCCTCCTTTACCCGTTAATTATCCATATCAAACTCCAGATCCATATCCAGTCCAAATCCAAAACTCCATCGACATAAATCCATCCTAAAAGATCTCAAAGAGACTAATAGGTAGACTACTTGAGGGCGCCCCAGGAGAATGTTTAAATAACATATGATCTGTCTTTGTCTGTTATCAGATTGAATAATTTGCCGGATTTGAACCCCGGGACCTTAAGTACATCATCTCAATTATATAAATATAACTCTAGGACGGTTTACCCATGTGTGAAGGTTGTAACACATTTAAGGGTTTATTAAATATTTCTATAAAATCGCTTCAAAAATAAAACCGATCTTGAATTAAATATATAATAGTTCTAAAATTATTTACTTTAACATTGTAGGAATATAAAATGAATAATATTATAATACCGCCATTTAAAATTTAAAATAACGGTTATATACAACTTTCCTTTCAGGCATATTTTCAAACATTAAGAACAATTTAATATAAATTTTGTATTCTACTTACCTTTATAAAAATAAATATTTAAATACATATGAATACATACATATTCAGGCTTCATGAATGCATCATAAGGTTCCGCATGACGTTACAGTCTTGAAGGTTTAGTATAACTGCGCCTTAAGAGTTCGGTATTTTAAAATTTTTTTGGATAAGAGAATTAATGTTTTTATTGACTATTATTCTCATTGACGTTGGAAATTTAAAGCGTAATAAATATAATAATTACGTGATATAAAATTTAAATTAGTCTTAAATCCACCTCTTTTTATTTTTCTTTGGAGCGAAAATTTACTCTTGATAGAAAACTTCTCAATACTTCAAATGGATTCATATTGAAAAGCTCTAGCTAAAGTATTGAATTCGATTTGGACCTGCAGTGCTTAATAGAAATACCTAAAAAAAAGTCCTGTTTGATACCTAAAGGATTCTAAGCATTCTAAGAATTTTTAAATAAATGAATAGTCGATTCCTTTGAATTTTTTTCCGAGAAGATATTCACGAATTCTCAGAAAAATAAAATAACCATTTCCGCCTCTCTTCCCATTATCGTTACTCATAAAATTATTTACGAATTTGATATTTATGACTTTTACGTCATTCATTAATAATATTTTTATGTTATTACCATATTTATTTATTATTACCATATTAAATTTCTACTACAAAAAATAAACCGAAAGTTGTTACGCTAGCTGAATCATCAAACAAATTCAAGTCCAAAAATGTATTTAAATATAAACGAATTATTAAAAAAAATATTATTTAACAATTGTACTATAATGGAAAGATGTTTCCGCATAATTAATTAATTTATTCCGGTATAATATAGTTATACATTTGTTGTAAACTATACTATGATATATAAACAGTAAACTGGTTTTTATTCCTACTCTGAGGCCTACTGTGCCGTTTTTGTTTACAAAATGCAGTTTGTTATTAAGAACCAATGTGTAGCAGTTTTGTTTTCATAGAAAAATTACACAATCAGCAATAATTAATTGTGTAAAATTACAGTTAAATTTGACGGGTGTTACAGAGGAAAGTGACGGATGTTACGAGTGAAAAAATATATAGAAAAATTAGGCTTTTATTCACTTTTATATAGTAAATGTTATAAAGTTATAGTTATTAATGCATTATTTCTCAAACACAGTACATAGGTACTCTGTACAAGTTTATTTTCGCATTCTTCATTTTTCACATATCACATTCACATTTTCACATTTTTCTGGCTAGAAATGCTGTTTCTTACTTTTTTTTTACGATACAACTTTGTAATTTTTAAGGAAATAGTCTCACAACAAAGATTTTTTCTATTCTATATATTTCATCTAAATATTTTTACCTATTACTGTTTCCTCAAGTTACTACCCTTAGCCCAATCCTTTATACAGCTCATATCCCAACTCATCCAAATACTATCCTTACCACGTATGCTGATGATACATGTGTATTATCAGTCAACACCAATCCAGTTATTGCATCCCAAAGCCTCCAATCCAATATCACTGATCTTGAAGAATGGTGTCAAAACTGGAGAATTACCTACAAAAGACTTATCTACATGACCATCTTACGACCTATTAGACTATCTTACTTACGGAGTAGAGCTGTAGGACTCCACCAAGCCATCGAATTCCTCTCGTATCCAATCCTTACAATCTAAAATCCTTCGTAAAATTCTCAATACTCCTTAGTTTGTTAAGAATAAAGTCATCCATAACGACCTTAATGCCCCATTTGTTGCTGATTCGGCCCGAATTCGACATCAATCTTTTCATGAAAAACTTCATTCCCACTCAAACCCTCTAGTTTCAAACCTAGCTTCCTCTTCAATTCACGATAATCCTCCAAGGCGACTGAAAAGAAGATGGCCACGTGACCTTCTTAGCTGAACTTTGATTTGAGTACTACCAGTGGGTAGTTTCTCTACTTGTCATTCTCATGTCATTATGTTTCACGTATCCTATTTACTTGTTGTACTATTGAAATACAGTTGTAAATATCAATAAATAAATTTAAAAAAAAAAAGTATTACTATTTTTTTTAATATTCCCACAAGCTGATATTAGTTCCATCGTCCTATATTATTCGCGTATCTAGTCCTTTTGAGCCACAGAATACAGGTTGAAACGTTAGCTCAATATAAACAGTGTTCGTTACTGTTTTATTTCTAATAGGGGAGTGGAATGGTTTCTTATTCGAATCCAGGTGCAGCTGATAAATTATTTACTCTATTAACCGACATGCATTAACCTTATGGATATGTCCTGTAAAGTGGTTAACCAGAGATGGAGGATAACCTTGCAGTGGAGCGTGATCTCGGCCAAGCCACGTCCCTGGATATCCGTTGGCTTAGATACAGCACAGTTACTTCTATTTACTGAAACCATGGCTTGTAGCAAAGGCTTTTTTTTTCTTGATATTATTCCAAATCATATTGATCATATTTACAGAGAACTCTATCGCCGATCGCTATTTTTTAAAGTTGATATTCCAGATATAAAGTTTATTGGTTATTATTATTATTATCAGTAGTGATTGACTAAAGTTATTAATGACAATGGTTGAGGACTAGAGAGAGTTAAGATTAAACGCTCGAACGGTCGGCTCTTGTCTAACCAACTGTAGAGATAGTGGCGAGCGTCCCACTACTCCATTGTAGTGAACGGCCTATTCTCACTTCTTAGTATGTATATCTATATGTTATCTCAGCCACGCATGCCTCTGACATAACCTGTAGATTGTCCTAGGAGGAAATAACAGTAATTAAGGGGGGAATATACTAATATTCTATTTGAATTAGGGAGCGGAGTGGCTCAGTGGTAGAGCACTGATCTGCCATGCCGGAAATCCTGGTTCTAATCCCGCTGCAGGCCATGACTTTTATTTAGTCTGTTTGCAGCGGGAGATGGATCATATGTGATCTTGTACTCTCCTGGGGCCCATCCAGCCTCTATAAAGTATTATAAAAATAGGGTACCCAAAATAAGGGGAAAAATCTGGTGGTTGAGCGTGACCTAGGACACGTCACCTCCTTGCAGAACCGTTGTCCATGAAACAGTACAGTCTCTACCATGTACTGTACCACAGACCCTTCATGGGTTGCAGTGGTACAGATTTTTTTTTTAGTATTTGAATTACATTCGGACAATTTCTCTTCCATTTATATTAATAAGTCTACTAATAACTTCTGTGGTGTAGTGGCTAGTATAAAAGCCTACCAGATCACAAGATTGCGTGTTCTTAGGAGGTGGCCTTAGGATTTTTTAAAGCGAGTAAGAAATCCTTGGCTAAAATATGTGTGAAGAGGGTTTGTCCGAAGGGCGCTGCCTCTGGTGCCTGTGGTCCGCTCGGGGCCCCTTGGGGGCCTTGTTGGTGGGGGGCCGTTGGCCTGGGAGGTTGAAGGGAGCTTTAATCTACCAATACATATTATCACAGATTAAGCAAATAAAGGATTAAATAGAGACGTCAATATTAATTCCAATAAGATATTTACTATAGGTATACATATCAACACCATTATCCACTGGCGTTAAAGACCTAAGATTGGCAAGCAAAAAAAAAAGGAAAAAAACTTGGTTATTCCGTCCTTCTGAGGGGTACGTAAATGGCGACCCTGAACCTGGTTTAGGTACTCGTTAAATATCCCTATCTTAATTATTTCTGGATAGGCAAAGCTTAGATTTCCCACTGTAGCATCGTCCGATTAGCCATGGCAGCATAAAGTGACGTTAAATGAACAAACAATCAATAACAACACTATTTTTTATATATGTTATATGATTTTTGCAGCTTAATTTTTGTTATTTAGATTTTTATTTATTTCTCTTGACCAGAATATACCTTTTCGTTTATATTTATTTTTAAGTAGTTGTGTAAATACTGTATGATAATGTTACCTCTTGCCGAGATATATATTCTATTATTTTTGTACACATCTGTTATTTTTAAGGGATCTGGTCGCTGAATAAAATTATTTTTCCACTCTATTCTGTTGTATTAATGCTGCAGAATACTAAAACTAAACAAAAAAGAAATTGAAAAATTTAATTCTATAATTTTTATATATTAACACCGACCGAAAGGTGTTACCTATGATAATATATTTTATATTTTTGCTGAAATCAACAACTTTAATTCCGATCATTATTATTCTATCTACAGTTAACTTTTTAATGTGCTAGCGTGAAACTGTCAGAAAAGATATGGCAAATATTTACTGACATTTTGCACGAAATGTCACCTGAAAGGAACTGAAATTGTTTCATTCTGTTTGTACAGCTTATTCCTGCCTGCGTTTTATTTTTTGAAGGGGAATCGGCTCTGAGAGTTTTCCGAAAAGATTAAATAGCAATTTGTCAAGGGAATTGTCAAAGGACAAATAATAAATTTAATAAGACAAATCGATATTGTCAAGTGCAGTCGTAGAGAGGGAGCTCCGACGTCACTAAACTGTGGGTCGATCGTTCGATGTATATTTTCCACGGCCTACGATATCTTCTTATTCAGGAAATGGAGGTAACATACATCCGGTCTGAGCCTAGGATTTCCTGTCCTACTGAATCGTTGAATATTATTGCCGCAATCCTCAGTGAGAGATCTGCGAAGTATATTTTCGTCTGGACTATTAGGACAAGAATATTGTTACGTATTTTCGATTATTTCAACAACTACTGAAACAAAATGAATAATTTGTTAATACTGAAATTTAATTTAATTAATTTTAAGTGTGCGTAAAATTCAATATAGGTCGGAATTAATTATAACTGTGTTAAAACTATATTTATATTTGTCTAAATGCTACTTATAGGACAATACCTTGTACTAGATTGCCGTTTGAAAAAAATCGAAAGACAAAGCCTAAAGTCTCCATATCACTAAGTATGTTTCCTTCATGTTCAGCAAAATTCTGGTATATTCTGTCCAACAGAATAGTTGAGTAATGTTGCCCATATCCTCGGTAAAGAAATCCCTAATGTATATTTTCATCTGTACTATTTGGATTGTAGGAAAATATCATCTTCCAACCTATATTTGGAGACCAACATGGGACTCACACAAGAATATAGCAACGCATTTTCGATTATTTCAACGATTAATGATCAAATATTCCAAACCAGTGAATTACAAGAAGATGATTTAAATTGTTACAATCAAAACTATTCTTAACTCTCCACTGTTCGTAAAGAAAAAAAAATACAGAAAAAATATTTCATTTTCATTTTTATAAAATAATTATAATTGTTGTTATTTATTTATTTTATTATTATTTAATTTTCATTTGCACCTGCGCAATTGCGCATCCAGCAAATTTGATTGAAGTGTCTTTCTCTTCGCTTTTCTACGGACATTTTTATTAAGTCCAGGTAACAGGGAGTAGGAAAGCGGAAGAACGAGTGGGATTGGGTGATATTGTGTCGATGAGTGGAATGTTATGTATTTGTTATGAATATATGATTTTATAGTGGGAATGTTCATGTCGTTTTGTATAGTGTGATTCGAAATATACCATGGTGTATTAATAATTTTTCTGAGAATTTTGGACTGTGTTGTTTGTATCTTGTGTATGTGAACTTTTTTTGCTGAACCCCAAAGATCTGCTCCATATGTCCAAATAGGTTTTAGTATACTATTATAGATAAGTCGGTTTGTTCCTCTAGTCAAGTGAAGATGTACCGTTTGTACCGTCTAGTCAGTTCTTGTCTTTTCAATTTTGTATGATTTAGCCCATTCCAGATACCTATCATTCCACAATAAACTTCAAACCCATCCAAACCCACTAGTTTCCATCCTTGCATCCAATTCCATCCCGGACAATCCTCCTAGGCGTCTGAAGAGAAGATGGCCTCGGGACCTTCTATTATAGAACATTATTAGAGTGCTGCCAGTGGGTAGTATCTCTACATGTGCTATCATGTATTATTTACTCTTATAGCAATTGTACTAGATGTATGTATTACAGTTGTACAACTCAATAAAATAAAAAAAAAAAAATAAATAAAAAAATTTTGTATGTACGTTTCATGTGTCTTTTGTCCTAGTATAGTCCGAGATAACGTACATAATTTTTGGAAGGTACTTCGTCTTTGTCGTTGAGTTGAGTTTTGGGGCTCTACTAAACCATCCAATTCATCTCGTATCCAATCCTGACAATCCAAAATCCTTCGTAAAATCCTCAATGCTCCTTATTATGTCACAAACATTCTCATCCATCATGGTCTTATATCCCATATGTTACTGATTTGGCCCAAACTAGATACTTATCCTTCCATGACAAGCTCCATACACACTTGAATCCGCTAGTCTCTCAACTTGCTTCCCATACTATTCCTGATAACCCTCCGAGGCGTCTGAAAAGAAGATGGCCTCGAGACCTACAACTATAGAACTTTATTAGAGTGCTACCGATGGGTAGTTTCTCCAAAAGTGTTTTTTGTTTTCATGTCATTTGTTCATATTAGCAAATTTACTTGTTGTAATATTATTACAGTTGTAAATATCAATAAATTAATCTTAAAAGAAAGTACTTCAACTCGTTATAGAGTATAAATAAAAGTAATTAAAAAAGAGGCATACATTTTAAATAGGATCAAATAAAAAAATTCCCAAAACAAAGCAATAAGTCTCTAAAATACTGGAAAAAACAAACAGACAACGTTTCGCTGATTCAGGTCTTATCTTTATTTCTATATCTCTTTGATAATTCAAATGTACATACAATTTAATTACATTACATTACATTATTGGCGCGACAGACTCATAAAGAAGTCCTTGGCCTGCTCAACCGCTCTTCCCCAATCGTCCCGATCGCCTGCTCGAGTGATGGAGGCCTTGCTCAGTCTCAGATCCTCACAGACGGCATCCTTCCATCTAGCTTTGGGCCTTCCTTGAAGTCTTACTCCATCCGGATTTCCTGTATACAGCTTTTTAGCTGTCCTTTCTTCCTCCATCCTATATACGTGGCCCAGCCACTTAATGCGTTGAATCCTGATGAAGCTCGATATCGTTAGGTCTCCATATAACTCACTCAGCTCCTTGTTCCTTCTGATCCTGAGTTGGTCGTTATCTCGCACTGGGCCGAATATTTGCCGTAGGACTCTTCTTTCGAATCTATTCAGCTTTTCCACGCTGGATTTATTCAGTGTGAGGGTTTCACCAGCGTATGTCGCTACTGGCCTAATGATGGTTCTATATATCATCAGCTTGGACTTTAGGCTAAGGAGCTTACTTCTCAGGAGCTTTGAGATCCCAAAACATGCTTTATTAGCTGATACTATCCTGGCTCTAACTTCTTCCTCCTCATCCAAATTCTCATTTATACGACTTCCTAAATACTGGAAACTTGACACGCGTTGGAAAGTGTATTTTCCAAAAGCGTAGCTATGAGGTGGTCGGTTTTGTTTTCTATTCTTTATTACCATGACCTTGGTTTTCTCCTCATTCACATGTAGCCCCATTTTTCCAGCTTCCACTTCCAGCCTCTCAAAAGCTTCTTTTAGGAGAATCAGCGATCTTCCTACTAATACCAGGTCATCAGCATATGCAAGAATACCCAGATTACAGTTAAAGATGGTTCCCTCCATCAGTAATCCTGCCCTTTTAATGACACTTTGCATTACAATATTGAAGAGTAGAGGTGCCAGCGAGTCTCCTTGCCTAAGTCCTGTACTAATCTTAAATTTTTCTGTGGTTGAGCCATTTACCCTTACGCTGCAAACTGTGTTTTCCATCGTACTCATTACCAAGCGCACCAGTTTGGATGGAATTTTCATTTCGCTCATAGCTCTGAAGAGTTCACACCTGGATATTGTATCATAAGCCGTCCTAAAATCTATGAACAGCATCCACATTGCATTGTTAAAATCCTTCATTTTTTCGCACATCTGCTTGAGGGAAAAAATCTGATCTATAGTAGATCTGTTAGGTCTAAAGCCTCCTTGGTATTTTCCAAGATTTCTCTCAACATAGGGCAGTAGGCGGTTATACAGAGTATATCTTATAGGCAGTATTCAGTAGGCTTATCCCTCTGTAATTTGTACATTCTGTAGAGTCTCCTTTCTTCTTGTAGATAGGCACTATAATAGACTCTTTCCATTCTCTCGGGATTTGCTCCTCTTCCCATATTTGAGCAATTAGTTCCTGCAGCTCTTTAGTTAGAGCATTGCCAGCTGCCTTCAGGAACTCAGGAGGGATACCATCTGATCCTGGTGACTTGTCATTTCTCAGCTTCATAACAATATCATTTATATCCTCTCCATCCGGTGGTACTGCTTCGTCTTGGCTGTCATACGAGTCACATTTCAATATACTTATTGGTTTTTCTGTCTGGGTTCTAGTCCTTGGAAATAATTCCTCCATCTCACTTGGACGTCCGTCTCCAGCACCAGTAGTCGCCCCTCCTCATTTTTTACCATGCTCCTTCTAGAGCAGTAACTGGTTTTACACAACTCCACTTCTTTAAAGAATTTTTTGGTATCGCTACTTCTTCTGGAGTTTTCAATATCTTTAACCTTATTGTATAGAGCTTTCCTTTTCTTCCCTTTCAAGATCTTCTTTGCTTCTCTTCTTGCTTCCTGGTACTCTTTCTTGCTATTTCTCATGCTCATACTCAGGTATTTTAATCTTTTCTCATTCCGTTTTTGGATTGCCTCTTTACATTCTTCATCAAACCATATATTTCGTGATGGTTTCTTGTCCGTTTTGCAGTATTCGCTCGCGGTCCCCGTTATAATTTCTTTAATATGACTCCAATGTGCATTCACTTCCCATCCATCTTCTACTACCGGTGTATTTCTGATTCCTTCCTCTACTCTAAGGGAAAAACATCGTTGTATTTGCTCATCTTTGATTGATTCCTTGGACCATTTGTTGACCTTAGGTTTGGTCTTTCCGTTTTTGAAGGGAGACGTTTTGAGCATTATTTTCATGATAACGAGGAAGTGGTCAGAGTTGACATCCGGGCCTCTAAAAGATCTCACATCTTGGATATGATTGAAGTAAGAATTATCCACAAGGATATGATCAATTTGAGTAAAAGCACAATTGGGGGAATGCCATGTCTGCTTGTGTTTGTCTTTATGCGGGAATACTGTGCTCATAACTACTAGTGAGTTCGATATTGCGAAGTTGATCATTCTTTCTCCGTTGTCATTTGATTTGTTATGGAGACTATTAATCCCAATACAATTTAATAAAGATCGGAAATTAATTATACATTTTTTAAAAATAACATCTCATTTATTTTTGAAAGTGGTAAGGTCCATTTGGATCTATCTTTTATTATTTTAAATGGTTTTTATGGTTATTAATAACCATTATAATTAATGTTATTATGATAACTAAGTTATAAAAAAAAAATTGATTAGTGACATCAGACCATTATAATAGGGTGTCTAAAAAAATGTCCGTTTTATCAAATTCCAGACGTACTTCTCATGACTTTTTTTTTTTAATTTCTAAGGTAATTAAAATGTCTGTTTTGTCCATGACATCATCACAAACAACTTTCTCATACTGCTTATTTTACTGAGGTTGAAAAAAATTAATATGACTGACGTTTTATGAAGTAGTCAACGTGGCCATCTGAAGGTCTACTTTATGGATGGCCTGCCATTAGAGAGCTCGTGGATCCATTTTCCTTCAATGCCAGGGAGAAGACAGTCCCTAAAGGGGTGGGACACGTCAAGTGGAAACCATTGAGGGTTTTGTCGACTGGAAACCATGGTTGAGGGCAACACGAGCTTTCTGAACCGTTCGACCGCCCATCTGTCTGAGCCCACAGAAAAAGAAACACCAGACATTCATTCACAAAGTATACATCCATTCATAAAACGTATCTTACCTTATGTATTATTTTTTTTAGTTATTATAATTGTAAATAGTAATATTTACCTATCAACATTACAACTCTTTGATTAAATCATAGTTTTAGTAGTGAAATCGATCAACTTCATTTTTGTGAAATACATGAATCAGGTTTAGGCTCCATCATTGCTAAAAATCATTAGTCAATTATGAAGAATTTCACAATTTGGTCAATAATGAATCATGAATGTAGTTCAGATTAAGAGAAGTAGCAACATTCATTTAACAAAAATTGCAGCTTATCAATTTTACCTTTAACCTGAATATCTTCAAACTGAATTTTCTAATAATTTTCTTTCTCTCTCTATATCTAACACACACATTACTTATATGTGTGTACTCTTGTATTAACTTATTTGCTTTTGTTGTTTCTGAGCGTCTTTGAGAAAAGCTGCAATCTCCAAGTAATGAGCCTGTTTGTACTGTTGGTTTGAGATGCGCTGTCTTCTATGATATGATTTCCTTGTGAAGTGTTTTCCTGATGATTCCAGAATAGGCGAAACGCCAACTGGCTGTTATTGTTCCGGTATTTTAGAGACACAAGGCTTTGTTTTTGGATTTTTGTATGTTGCATTCTATGGTATTCATAATTTTGATCTCTTCTTTAGATTTTGCTAATTTGAAGGTAGATCGACATTAGGGATCACCAAGCCTTTATTACGCAGGTGTTGAGGTGGTTAGGAATACACTTTATTGGGTTAATGACCTTGCGGTTTTTAACTAATTTTTTTTTATAGTAATTTTTACACTGCAAATTATTTGTTTTTAAGATGCATATATATATTTTTTTTTATGATTTGCTAATTGCTTATTTTCTGCCAATAATTTGGTCTATACTCATATCTTTATCTGGGTACAATATACCTTTTCTGAATCAGAGTTAGGGTGTTGTTGTACAACACTGCAGTTTTATATATTTATTACGTTTCAGAAACGTTTTTTTATATTTACATAATTAATAGAGAGATTTCTTTATCTAATAATAAACGACTGAATATTGGAGAACGGAGATAGTTGGGGGTGCAGTCAAAAAAACACCAAATCGCCTAACCAACAATGTTTTTTGGTTAGCCGGTTTACCCAGCCGCTTCTCTCCTAGTTGCTCTGAAGATGGCCTACATTGTAGGTCGAAACGTCGGCACTAACTAAATATAAGTCTGGTACTTATGTGGTGTTTTTTTGACTGCACCCCCCCAACTATCTCCGTTCTCCATTTTATCATCCAGTCAACTATTTTCCTCTGATACATGACTAAATATTGTCTTTGTTTTAGCCTGGGGTATCCGAAGACACAAGACTGTAGCAATATATATATATATGCATCGAAGCGGAACCGAGGATAGCCGAAGTTAGCCGAACATCGCCGACCTATCCAGGACCACTCAGCCCCGCCAGTCCGTTGCCTAAAGCCCTCTCTCAAGGTGCTCCACGCTCAAACATATTTTTGCCGATACCGCTGATTTTTTTTTTTGTTTTATTATTTTATTTTTTATTCTATATCATTTTATTTTCTGTTTCAAACTTATTATCTTTTTTCTGTTCTGCTCCGCCGATCAATTTTTTATACAAAAAACAGTGTAAGGAAAATAGCTCAATATCTGGCCAAAGCTCTATAAACTACAAAATAATCAAATAAAACGAGAAAAAGAAGGTAAGATGGATGTGATTTAATGATTTGTGTTACCCTACACTTCTGAATGAGCACGAATTTAACCCTTCACTATGTCTTGTCACTGTAGAATGATACATATTACAAATGGCATCGGAAGAAAGTGCCAATAAAGCAACGATAAATATCTTGTTATTTATGTTTTTTTTTTGTTTGTTCTTTTGTTATATTTTGTTTGTATGTAATGTTATTTTATTTATTTTTGCATTTACATTATCATTAGCGTAACACAGGAATTGCCAAAATACCAATTTTTTTCTTAGAGAACATAATTATAAATTTGAACATCAGCGTATAAAAAAAAATATATAATTTTTTTCTTAGAGAACATAATTATAAATTTGAACATCAGCGTATAAAAAAAATATATATGTGTGTAAATATGTAATTATTATAAACATAAATTATTATAAAATGAGAAATTTTCTTGTACTTTTGGTTTCAACTATTTTAGGAAAATGACATGACATGTTATGGCTAAAGTGTCACATTTGTAACATTGTTTGACGGTATCTTCTATAATTATTTAACTAGTTAATTGGTTTCAAGGAACTCAATTAGTTTTGTGTATTTTTTAATAAGTACGAACTTTATTATTATTAATTAATTTCATTTTTCGAAGTTTTCAGTATTAGCCGAATTGTTATTTACATAAAAATAGTATAGTTTTTTTCTTCTTTGAACACTATAATTGTATCGCAAAAATTTACATTAAAATATTCAATCTTTAATAATATTATCGATACGACTATGAATTATTCACGTAAGTAAAATTAATTAAATAGTCTAAATTTTGTGTTTGTCATTGCTGTTTGTAGATTCAAATACCCGGAACGGTGTTACGAGTATTTCTGGAGGTCAAAATGTATTTACATAACACATATTGGAAAAATAAAATAAAATATATAAATAATCAATTTTGTTTTAATTTATGACGTTCATGTAAATGGGAATAGCGTTTGAAATTTCGGCCACAATAAATAAATCGGAAGTAGTACCCTATTTAGAGGTCATAATATATTTACATTAAAACGAATTTATTAATAATCGTTATTTAATTAATGTAATATAGTAATATTAATTAACGTTATAAATTTCGTCTACAAAAATAAACCTTTTATAATTAAAATTTTAATATGCTTGTATACAATAAAAAATAAAATTCGTAAAAAAATTATAATCGAGTCATTTTTAAATTTGGTTTTATGACTAGGATGTTGGTGAATAAATAAAGTTGATTTGGTAAATAAATAAATTTCAGCTACAAGCAATACAGGAACTGGTATGTAAGCTGAAGTGTCAAATATTTTTTTTCCCAAAATATTATTAAATATATACTAATTATTTTAAAATGTATTCTTATTTGTATGATAATGAAAGTAACATATTTAATTTTATGTATTAGTTGGCAATCCTGCTTTACTTAAAACTTCAAACGAGTTTTTATCTTTCACCGCATGATAAGGTTGAAAGGGTTGAGAGAGAGGAATAGTGATAAAAATAATCTATCGAAATTTTTACTTTAGTAATCGTATCTATTATTTTTTATTATATTTTTCGATTATTATTTATTCTGCAGTGAAGTAAAATATAATAATATGTGGTACACATCTTAATTTTTATTTCCTTAGGACCACTTTTTGGTTTATAGTGCAATAGGTGTCGAAATAAGTAACGACAGATTTTTAAAATTTAATTTCCTGTTTATAAGATGGATTTATTTTCCCATGAGTAACTTTATAAATTTCTCTCTACTCTGAGAACAGACTATTACTTGGAGATATAATTAATTTGAAAGCTTTGTATAATCTTTGGATCGATTTAAAAAAAAAATATTTTCAGTAATTGTATAAAAATTAAAGATAATCGATCACTGGACTTCAGTTTTATTTACCTAAATAACTGATCTGAATTATTAAGCCAATTTTTAATATGATTTCATCACTTTGTTTAAGTAGCGCATTTGCATTTATCTATTTTTCATAAGACAAAAAAAGTTGTTTCATTTTAACTTTTCTAATGCGAATTTATTTTACCTAAGGACATTTTTTCTATTAGTATTCACAAGATGTTATTTTGCCAATTCGTTTTTTAAAAAAGGTATAACAAATTAAATAAAAATAAGAGATTAAAAAATTATTGTTTTTCATCATTTTTACTTCAGCGTCATATCGTTAAGGTGATAAGGATGAACTCCAGACGATTTTTTTTAAAGAATTTGCTAAAGATATAACGTTTGTGTGTATAACAAATCATTTAATAAAAATCTAAATTAATAAATTTATTATTATAAATACAATAAAAATAAATACAATTTTAAATCATAAAATAAACTTTATAAAGCAAATAAAAACAAATACAGCAATGAATGGTATTTTCGAATGATAAAGTAATATTCTTATTAATTAAAAGCTTTTATTAAATTAATCAGAAATGCATATATTTCACAGAACAATTCAAGCTACTAGAAATGTTTATTTTATTAAATAAGTAATTAAATCAAAAAATGATTTAAGTTTTATTGGTCTGCAATATAACAATGTTCAATAATATAATTTACATAAATACATTAAAACCATTATTTTCTTGAATCAATCAAAATGATTGAATCACAAAATATTTAAATTAAATCAGTTAACTCGAAGCAAATAATTACCATTTAAAAATTGCAGAATACGAAATGAAAATAAACCTCTTTCATTTTCATGAATAATAAATTAATGTATTGACATTAAAAATATTAAACAGTTTAGGTAAATTTTAGGGATAGTTCAGAAATACAAACTAATGAAGACAAATTTCATCCGGTGTTTAGATCTATTTTATCGATATCTCTAAATGCTCAAGAAATTTTCATGAAATTCATATCTAGGTTTTGGCAATAAAATTGATATAAACTGTTTTTTAAAAGTAATTTTGAAAAGAAAATATCATGTGTCTGTAAATATAAATTCATCATTAACAGCATTATTTTATTTACGAATACGTAATTTATTAAAACTGCACTAGACTTTTTTTTTTAAACTTTATTTGTCATTGAAATAAAACTTGGAGGGAAAGAGATAAATTGGATTTAACTCGAAATATTTATTTTATCTTATCATTTTTTTGTCTGTTCAAATTTTATTTTTGTAACAACTATAAACGCCTTTTATAAATTAATTATTTGAATATTAAGTTTATTTCAGGAGAGGAAAACAATGATATATACAAAAAAATGTACGGCTACAACTTGTCACCACCAAGGGTCTTTGGTTCAGTACATGGTAGAGACTATGCAGGGAGGTGATTTGAGATAACGCTCAATCTACAGGTTTTTCTACCTCCCACAGGGTCCACCGGTGGGTGTTAATTAAAAAATTAATCTCACACAGAGCTGTTTATTATAAACAATGATATTTCAATTAATATATAGATGATATAGATATATAGATGATTAATATAGATGATATGGTAATTAATATTTCATTGACAGGCATACCATCTTTTTCTTGAATAGCCGAGAAGTTAGGTTTCAAGTTATAAAAGTATAAGGTAACCTATAATAGAAAGTCCGAGGTAACTACTTAGTTTTCAAGTACCAGCTTTAAAAAAAAAGTAACGAAGTTTTACGATGGGAAATATTTCTTATTTAAATATATGCAATCATCAATGCTGTTTTTTTTAGCCTGTTCTTTCAATGAATTTGAGTGCTCTCTTTTAAAGGTATTAAATAAATTCCCCTCTTTACTCTTTATAGTTTCAAGTTTTATAGGTATTAAGTTAAGCCCAAGTCTAATGAATAAATTTCAATGTTACAGTGTAATTCTTAAATTATGCTTTTGTTGAATTATGTATCAAGTATTATGTATTATGTATTTTCTGTGATAAAACTGGTTACTAGTTTATGACTGCCATGGTCTCTCTCTGTAGAGACTCTGTAGGGTCGTTTAAGATTTACTTGGCTCGTTTGAATGCTGCTTGCCAAAATACTAAATAGTCTAACTTTAAAGTAAAAGGCTTAAGCTTAAAAACTTATTTATCACTGTTAATTGTTTATCACTGTACATTGAATAACCTATAAAACATTAGAAACTAAACCAATTAAAAAAATAATCTTTATTTGTCAATAATTTAAAATCAAAAACGTTGTAAACTCATTTAGAGTTTATAAATAATAAACCATGTCTTTCGAAAAAAAAATCAGCTTAAAATAAGTGTTTAAGTGCCAAAGAATACTTTAAAAGTATTTAAACACCAAGATCTTATATGATCTAATAAAAAAAATCAATATTTATTAGTCAACCTTTAAAATCATTTTAAATATTTTAATATAATAATAACATAATAAATATTTTAAATATAAAAAATATTATGGTAGCGTTTCATTATAAACAAAATACAATACAAGGATATTTAGAGTTTATAAATATTAAAAATACATTTTTTAAAAAAATAAATCAGCTTAAAACAAGGTTTTATGTGCGAACTAACACTAAAAGTATTTTGCTAGTTATCCGACGTGTTTGCCTATCTTCAGGTCGTTAAAATAACACCTATAACTAAAAATAATTTCCGCAATCTTCTTATTTTCTATTTTTGAAATAATTATTTTATGAAAAACGGCTAAAACCTCTTAAAATAATAAGTATTGATCTTATATTTATTACGTATCAATTAAATATAACACGGAGCGGAGTAGGTCTGTATGTAGAGCGAACAGTTGCTTTGTCGAAGGCTCCGGGTTGAAATCTGTCTGTGGGAGAGGAAATAATTTGTTAATGCCCACGGAGGGACTCTGAGTGATCTGGAGGCCTTCCTGGTGCTCACTCAGCCTGTACATAGTGGATACCGGTAAATAGGGGGGAAACTTGGCGGTTGTGGGTATTTTTCAGACAAATCACAAAAAAATGTATTAGCCATTCACACAGAAGATACTAAACTTGATGGGCTCTTAACTGGCATAAAAATAATAGCTCTATATAATTATTAAACATTAAAAATAAATTATTGTTTTCCTTAAGCAAGAGAGCTCTTGTGAGCCCTTAAAATCTACTTACAGCTTGATCGAATTATGTTTGCTCAGTAAATTTATAATCGCTAAAGCAAATGATTTTTTTTATTATAGTAATCATTATTCACACCGAAAATCTCACTCTTATTTTCAGATGTTACTTATACATATATATGTATACGTACATGATGCAAACCATTTAAATAATCCTATTATAATGTATAGTTAGTTGTAAAGTACAGTTACTTCTCGGCTCTTTGACTTATACGCCTGCTTTACATTGTGGCAACATACTGCAACTATCCTGATAAGCTGATACGATAAGATCATATCAACGCTTTATCCTGGCATAATTAGAAGAACTGCATTGGACGTTCGTGACCCGATATGGAAATGATACCCCTGCAGTGTAAGCTATCGAAACTGATAATGGCTTCATAGCTAATTGAACCAGCCATAACTTTGCATGCATATTTGTCTGAATGCCATCCGTTCTGTACTATTACTAGAGCAACAGGTAACTGAGGAAATACAGCAAGTCACCGTGATAAATGATTATGACTACACTATTGCTAAGAACCATGAACGGTTCTGGGTTCAGTATGTGCTAGAGACTGTCTGAGACTATCCAGCAAGAACATGATGTAAAGAATTTGAAGACCTGACAACGAGGGATCTCTGAAGCGAAGGCTGGAAAGATCGGGAACCATAGCAGCACTTGTCATTACGGTAAACCTACTGGGAAATTCAGGGAAATAAAAAAATATAAGCAATAACTTTATAAAAGCTGGGTGAGCCCTTGGAGGCCTGGAGATTCTACAAGGTCAGTTTACAACTGTTAATAAATTAAATAATATATCTCCACTGCTCTATCGAAATCAAGACCTATACACGCTCATTCAAAAGAACTTGGCATTTTTAGTTAAGCCTCCGGTAGCAATTGTATTGGTTGAAGCTCATTAATTCAGGAACGAAATATCTGATATTCCATTTACAAAATGTTTTTTTTTTTTAATAAAGCCATATTTTGTGTTGTGTCGTATTTGAAATTAGCTCTTAAAATGTTCCTAATGGTTCATAAAAGAATTCCAATACCATCTTATAATAGAAATGCTTTGCTTTACCAATACCCAATTTTTTTTTTTTTAACCCACAAGGGACTTTGAAAGGTAATTACTCCGCAGATTGTGGCTTCGATTCACAACTAGTTTTAACTGTTTATTAGTTTCATTTTTAATGTTTTAAAAAATACTAGTTATTATGAGCTTTAATATGGAATAGAATATATAATTGTGGAAAATGACTATACTTCGGTAATCATACTTACAAATGTTAGATTCTTGATGACATGATTACCGATATCTATTCTTTACTCATAATTACACGTACATTCTCTTAAAGTTCACGATAATTTGTATTTTGGCAAATATTAAACATGAAACGAGTAAACAGTTAAAACTTGTGACTCAACTCGAAGAGGCAACCTGCGGAACAGATACCCTTTGAAATACCTATATTGAAAAATTAGTTTTTTTATGTTATGACGTTGTTCTTTTGAAGAAGCGATATCAGTAACCAACGAAGAGAAAATTGATATCACGCCGTATTCAAATGCCTAGGTTGTTTTATTAATAATAAAAAAATGACGTATTTTTATTATTCTAAGTACGTAGGTGTTTAAGTGCCTTATCTCTGAAGTATGCGTATAAAAGTAAGTCCAAGAGGAAACAAGATGGATGCTTGATGCTATTTCAAAGTCGCGAAATTACTTTTGTGCTTTGCTTCTAGAAACTGTAGCGTAGGAATTAACAAGACTATTACGTCCTCTGCTCTTCTTTACGACTGTCCCTAACTTTGCTGCCTACGTTAGAGGAAGAACAGTCTCATAATGTTGAGAGTTAAGGAAGAGAATTGACGCTTCCATGCGACGAGTTAGTAACAACTCTTCATGTTCGGTAACTCTATTTTTACATAAGCTATATAAAGAAAACTATAGAGAATAAACTATTAACTAAAATAGTAATAAAAAAAAATTTTATTGTGAAAGAATATAATATATAGAATATATAAAAATATTTCTATCCAAAAATTAATAGATTTTTAAACCGTTTCAAGCGTCTTATTCCATCTTTAGGCTGTTTAAGTAAAATTCATTATAAAAGAACTATTGGAGCCTACTTATAAAATCAATTTTAAAATATTTTTAAATATAACAAATGGCTAAAAATTAATAAAATAAATGAATATTGGTTTTATAAATGAAAGATAAAAAATAAATATATTTGATGAGGAAAAAGTTAATATCAGTGATATTACTAAACAAGGCTAAATTATAACGATTTTTTATTATACAAGTAAATTTTATATCTTGTCCCTAAACTTTGTATATTTTTAGAGCACTGAGTTGCCATGCCTAAAATCCTGGTTCAAATCCCGCTGCGGGGAAGACTATTATTTAGTCTGTTTGCAGCCGGAGATGAATCATAAAGGATCTAGGACCCTCCTGGGGCACACCCAGCCTCTTAAATGCCCCAAAAATGGGGGAAAATCTGGCGGTTGAGCGTGATCTGCACAATCGTTTTCCATGAAACATTACTGTCTCTACCATGTACTGAACCCCAGACACTTCACGGGTTGTAGTGGTACAGTTTTTTTTTTTTGTATTTACTATCCGTGAAGCGGAATTGATCTATTAAATAGAAAATCATTATTTTAATTCTCTTGTTTCTGTTACTGGAGTACATCTTTTTTAGTCAATCATTCAAATAAGTAAAATAAACCTTTTTCCAGTCAGATATTTTTTCTTTATTTAAAAACGTTTCAACATTACTCTGTCAAATGTTGAAACGTTTTTAAATAAAGAAAAAATACATGACTAGAAAAAGGTTTATTTTACTTATTTGAATGATTGATTAGAAAATCATTTTAAAACAATAAATATTTATAAATATATTAAAAACTAAAAGACAAATAAAAAATTAAAATAAATAAAAAACCGGTACTGCTACAACCCATGACAATTTTGGGTTCATGGTTGGGGTATTTAGGACTACGGCTGTACAGGGAGGTGATTGTCTGGGATGAGGCTCAATCTCTAGGTTTCCTGTTATTAATTAAGGTTACCCACTTTATTAAGGCTGGGTGAGCCCAAATAGGGTCTTCAGGCCCCGCAGTGTTCAACTACGACTGTCACAGACGGAACCTGCGACATAGTAACTCTGAACTGAGGTATCCCACTTATTAGAAGACAAATAAATGTATACTTCAGACTAAAATGTATTACATCAGAAGGAAGTGTGAAAATCATATTCATATATACCTAATGCAAGAAAATAACAAGTATCTATATTGATAAAATTTTCTTTAAACAATTTTGGCCGTTCCTCATTTTGTATATCGGAGTATTGGTGACACGGAAATGTACCTATAAAATTGCCATATTCCAGAAATAAAGGAAATAGTGGTTTATGAGTGAAAACAAAATAATTTACACCCAGACAATGAGGACATAAAATCTTGTGAACCTAAAATAGAAAATGAATAAAATAGTTCTACTAATATAATATAATATAATAGTTCTAAAAATCTCAAAAACGTCAATTTTATAAATTTTGTTTCACTAAGGCGAAGATATGTGTTAAAAATATGTTACAAAATTACTGTGATAATGATTGTAACATTGTAATGTGGTAAATCACGTGATTTTAGCTAAAGATTAAAGTTTAAATTTTGGGAGGGGTAGCTACAATGAGGTGTAGTGTGTAGAGCGTTGAGTTGCTACGTTGAAGGTTTTGCGTTAAAATCCAGCTGTGGCAGATAAATTATTTAATCTGTTAACAGCCACGGATGGACCCAGTGGGATCAACAGACCCTCCTGGGGCTCACCTAGCCTCTATAAAGTGAGAACTCTTTATAATTGGGGGAATATCTGGGCGGATAAATCACTTCCCTCCACAATTGTTGTCCTAGAAACAGTCCCTACCAACTGATCCCATGACCCTTCATGGTTTTTAACTTTGCATAGCGAGAAAATCGTACCTATTTGGAGGATTTTTGACAATTTTATACTATTTGAAGCTTGAATTGAATTGAAAAAATTCCTGTTAAAAAATAAGTCAGTTACAAGGTTACCATTAGATACCATCGATATGAAAAACCCATAAGTACGTGCGATAGTTAAGTCATCAATTTCGTTAAGAGTTCATGATTAAACCCGATTAATAATATCCCTCATGAATATTTAATGTATTATCTTCACCGGCCCCGGATATAGTTTGATATTACTTGAATATTTTATACCGTAATTAGTTATCGATTGACAGCCAGGTTAAACAGATGCTAATGACATCGGCAAGAACTATACATCAG
The DNA here is from genome assembly GCA_037127475.1 of Arma custos. Lineage (NCBI taxonomy): Eukaryota > Metazoa > Arthropoda > Insecta > Hemiptera > Pentatomidae > Arma > Arma custos. The sequence continues at coordinate 36,745,266 of CM073765.1, forward strand.
CTTCGCATCGAACACGATTCAGATATTGAGACTGAAAATTCGCACATATTTGGTTTTTAATATTATTAAATAAAACGTTTAACAAAAATAACTTTAATACATTAATAAGCTATATATATTATTTATTGTCTTATATAGTTATCTTTAAATTAAAATGATTTTTTATAGATAAACTCAGAAAACCCGTACCACTACAACCCATGAAGAGTTTTGAGTATGTATCAGTATGTGGTAGAGATTGTAATGTCTCTAGGACAAAAGTTGTAGAGGGATGTGATATGCCCTAGATCATGATCAACTGCCAGGTTTTTGCCCAATTAATTATAGAGCCTGGGTGAGCCCCATAAGGGTCTGGGTCTTCCAGATCCATCCGTGGCTCTTAACAGCTTAAAACAACCCTGTGATCACGTGATCTTGTTCAAATCCCTTCAGAACCGTTGGCATAGAAATAGTACAGTCTTTACTACCATTAACTGGACAAAATATCTACTACTGTCTCTACTGTGTACTGGACCCAAAACCCCTTCGAGGGCTATAGTGGTTTTTGTTTACTTCTTTACTAACCCCAGAGAGATGACAAACAACGTCTACAATCTTCCATTGTGTTCTTCCATTCCCTTTAGCTCTGAAGATTTTTTCTTAATATCATCTGAAAATTTATTGAAAATGATGATGGATTACGATAACACATAAAGTATTGTTGAAACGACCAAGGACGGATCTAATGGTAGTTTTTGAAGGGTGGGAGGAATCAAGGTAGGATGACCCTTTCTATCTCTGCATAATAATAAAAGTTTAAAAATTATTTTAGGTATTAATTTATTTGGAGTGCTACCGATGGGTAGTTTCTCCACAAGTGCTTTTCAAGTTGTATTGTACATATAGCAGATTTACTTATTGTAATATTATTATAGTTGTAAATATCAATAAATTAAATTAAAAAAAAAAAAGGTATTAATTTCGAGACAAAAAATATTATCTGACTCGGTATGAACTGAGCCAAGGTCTACTGAATAAAAATATTTAAACAATTTTTTAAAATTTAATATAATAATAAAATTTCAGTGTAAATTAACCACCCTCTAAATTCTACCACCTGAGGTATGCGTTCCTTTTATAGCCTGCCTCTTGTTCCAGTCCAATATCAGTATGACCACGGAATGTGGGATGCTCTTGAAGTAGGAGAGGAGTATTCCATGGTTTTTTTTTTTTAAATATTCATTTCTCCTTATGATATATGTATTATATATACTTTTGCTGCTTGGGAAAAATTGTTTAAAATATGTAAACCACAATTATTAGAGAAAAGGGTTGTGAAAAATATAATTTCTTATGAAAATGAGATAACTTGCCATGTGTGTAATTTTGTAGAATGGATAGTATATCATTGTTTTTATTGGCCACTACCCATCGGTAGCACTCCAATAAAGTTCTATAGTAGAAGGTCTCGAGACCATCTTCTTTTCCGACGCCTCGGACGGTTATCAGGAATAGTATGGGAAGCAAGTTGAGAGACTAGCGGAATCAAGTGTGTATGGAGCTAGTCATGGAAGGATAGGTATCTTTTCATTCTTGTATGAGGATTCAATATATTAAAATAAATTCAAAAATAGTGAGTTGCATATGAGCTTTGGAGGTGGTGGGATGCTTCTTGAGTGCATTATTCATGTTTTGTTTTGTTTTTGTTTTTTCTCTATCTACCCTGAGGATGCCTGAATAGGCGAAATATTGGACTGATAATTTCAATTTCTGTTTTAGTTTGGAGACTTAAGGGCTTTTCGTTGGAAATTTTTCCACGGTCTTAACATTTATGAAAGGTCTCTTTTTATTTTTCAATATTTATATATTTTGTGGAATAGCCATAAATCCACTGGGGTCTTGATAATGTTGTTTTTCTTTTCGTTGCAATCTTACTTTCATTTTTTCATATGGTTTTTGTCTTATGTTTTGGTGCTGTTTACTGTTATTTATTTTTTTCTGCTGTGCTTTTTATAGTTTGATGAGTCTATGTTGAATTTTCAAATTCTCCAGTATTTATCAGCTATTTTTATCTAACCTTATCCGGCCGGATTCGAGTAACCTTCCTTATGGTTCATTAGTTGTATTTGAGCATTGGAGGTGGTGGGATGCTTCTTGGGTGCATTATTCATGTTTTGTTTTGTTTTTTCTCTATCTACCCTGAGGATGCCTGAATAGGCGTAATATTGGACAGATAATTTCAATTTCTGTTTTAGTTTGGAGACTTAAGGGCTTTTCGTTGGAATTTTTTTCCACGGTCTTAACATTTATGTAAGGTCTCTTTTTATTTTTCAATATTAAAATAAATTCCTAAAATAAGAAATATAAATTGACGTAATTCCCCAAGAACTAAGATTAAAGTTAGAGGCCTAAGAAGAAATAAGTAAAGAAGAAAGGAGAGAGATGGAAACCTAGGCCGGGAATATAATTCTTCAACTCGACTAATCGGCCAAAGCAATTTCCCTCTAGAGAAGATTTATTTCTACAGCTGTCGGTTCTCAAACCCTCAACGGCTCCATCCACCTCCAACCCCCTTTCTTTGCCACCCCCCCTCCCCTCTTCTCTAGCTAAATATATTATGCGCTCAGCCCGGTCATTGATGCTTTGAAAAATATCTTCATCTGTTCAATAGCGTTTCCTGTTATATGGATATCAATAATATACTATTCATTAAAAATTGCAGACTAAAAATATATAAATTAAAAAAATTAATAACCATGAAATCAGTTTCGTTGAGCAATATAATTATTTAGGACAATCCATTTCATTTAAAGATAGAAAAGATGAAATCGACAAAAGGATTAACCTGGGATGGAAAAAATACTAATGCTTGAAACACATTTTTAAAAGTCAACAACCTACAGGATTAAAGGTAAAGGTATTGGAATCATGTGTTTACCCGGTAATATTGTATGGTTCACAAACATGGTCAGCAACAGAAAGCTATTACAAAAAATTAGAGAGGACGCAAATACAATTTTCTAGAAGTATGATGGGTATCAGAAGAAAAGACCACATCAGCAACAGAACCGTACAGGCTAGGAATAAAGTTAAAAGCCTAATAAAAGAAGCACAGCAACTGAACTGGAAGTGGGCCGGACATGTTGCCAGACTCGATACGAAAAGATGGTCGAAAATTGCAACAGAATGGATACCAAGAGACCACAAAAGAAGGAAAGGAAGACCATTTACAAGATGGCGAGATGAGATCGTGCAAAGAGTAGGAGACTGTTGGGCTACTGTGGTAAGGAACAGGGACATATGGACCAAAGTTATAAAGAACTTGCAATAAACAAATGGACAAAAAATTTTATTTAATTATTGGCAAAAATTTCCTACTTTTTATAATAATGTTATGTTACATGTTTTAAATACTGTAAATAATGTAATGTAAATACTATATTCATTGAAGAAAAGTAAATTTTGTAAATTTATGTTAATAGACAGACGCATACCTCCCAAGGGAGAGGCTTTTTTGTTTTGTAAAGGATGCATCAATAAAAGCTGTTATTATTATTATTAAAAATATATGGATATATCATTAAAAATGAATAAGTCTTGAATAATGTTAGTTGACCTTAAATGTATGAAGAAAATGGTCTTGCAGAACCAGAAGGTCGGAAAAAATTCTCTTTTATAAGGAGAATTGTTTATTTTTAAAGGCAACGTTTCGGGCTAATTTGCAGGTCTTCTTCAGATCATTTTGTAGTCAACAGTCAACCTGAAGAAGACCTGCAACGTGGGTCGAAACGTTGGCTTTAAAATAAATAGCACTCCATATTTAAGAAATTTTTTTTTCTACCTCCAACCGGAACATTTTCATCCTCTTAAAAATAATAAGATATATTGAAAATATATCCATTACTGTCGAATGCGATAGAACAAAAAGAGAGAAAAAAACTTGTACCAATACAAACCATGAAGGGTCTTGGGTTCAGTACGTGATAGAGCGTCTACTGATTCTTGGGCAGCGATTGTGCACGGAGGTGATTTATCCGAGATCAAGCTTAGCCGCCTGGATTTTTCCTCCAATTAAGGATACTCGCTAAATTAAAGCGTTCTGATTAAAAGCTTGTTCCACAACACCCATAAAGTTCTGGTACAACACATGGTACAGACGGTACTGGTACTACCCAAAGGTTGCGCAAGGAGGTGTCACGTCCGGGAGAAATAGGGAGGTGATCAGACTGTGGACACCCTCAACCGCCTGTATTTATTCAAACAAATAAATATTATTTCTTCTTCCTCCTTGTGCCTTTCAGCGTGGAAGTAAATATAATTTCGTATGAAAATGAGAATTTTATTGAGATATAAGAATTTTTGAAAGAAGATGCCTGGAACGGTGGAATAACTTTAGAGAGCTTATTGCTCTGCGGGAAATTTGGGCAACGTGGGGTTTCCATGAGAGATGTAATTTTGTATAAAATGGTACTTCTATATTTGGTGGAAGAAATATGACGGTTGAGAGTAAAATCATCACCCTGGCACAACTCGAACCTCTTTGCACAACCTTTGGGTAGAAACAATACCATCTGTACAATGTAGTGAACTTCTTGAGTCAATGCAAGACAATCTTTTGAGATCATTAATTGGTTCAGCTAAGGACTGAAAAACTATTATATTTTAGAAAAATCTCAAAATTATTCTATATTCACTTTTTTTTATGTATAACCACTTATTAGGAATATATTTCCGACATCTCGCCGTGGTGCAAAACCATAATTAATCTTAGGGTAGACGGCGCCACCTCCGATGAATGGACTGGAGGCTTTCCGCAGACTGCCTTTTCGCTCGCCCTTTGAGCTTAATCCATAAGCTGTAATGGATTTTCTGACTCGCTGGCCCTGTTCCATTTAGTAGGTAATTGGAAACGATTGGAGTAAATAATTGATGGGAGCCATTAGCATTCGATCCGGATGCGTGTCAACCTTTCTCTTGTAATAGTCAGCCAAATACATTAATAGCGAAATCGAAAGAGTCTACACAGGAAGGTCCGATCTCACAGGTAATCCATTCTCAAAGAAGAGCAAATCGTAACAATCGACTCGAACAATTAGTTTATAAATGCCGAATTGTTTAGTTGAGTGTACTAGTTGATATGGGGTAATTAATTAATTTTATCATGTTTTTTACTATGTAAAGTTGCTTGGCTTAGTAACGAACGAATTACTAAAACGTTAATATGCGGTGTGCCGACTGGAAAGCGTTTGAGGGGTGGAACAAGACGTAGAAGGGACGATTGCTTAGGAATGATCTGGCGGCTTTGTGGTTGGATAGTGGTCAGTGAACGGTTGCAGAGTTTGGTGGTATTGGCATCGAGTCTTCGGGATTAAACCTTATTTTTATTACTATGCTTTTATTTCACCTGTATGGCTCCTGCTAATTTTAATAGCAGTTCAGAATTTGACGACACTTTGACACTATACCGGCATCCCTTGTGGGGATCATAATTATGTTTTCCTATACTCAATTATTATTAATAATTCCTTTGAATAGTTGCATTAGTCATTGATAATAGTTTAATAATCATTGTTTTTTAATCTAGCTTTTATTAGCTTCGCTTTTATATAGGTTTGTGACTGAATGTTTGGTCACTTCAAAACATCGAATTAAATTGAAACTTTGCACACTTCTCAAGGACCGAATATGCAATAAAATATATGAATAACTACGTATCATTATCCTTCCTGACCAGCATATTCAGGGTGAGATTTTTCACAGCCGAAGGAATACTAAACTTCAACAGAAAGGAAACAGAACTAAAAAATAAGAAGTAATTTTCAATAAGTTTAAAATAAACGAAAACCTTTAATTGTTAAAAACGTGAGTGCTTTTTAAGATATTTTTGTAATGACTCTACTTTCACCAGTATTGGCCAATAAAATATTTATAACAATCAACTTCAAGTATAATTATATAAATTATGAACTTATTTTCTACTTTTTAGCAGCTTTCTTTCCCATGAAAGTGTGTTTTTAAAATTTAAAAAATATTATTTATAGTAATAAAAATTTAGAAATACCTTTAAGAATGGTGCAAAAATTTCAGAATTAAAATAAATCCTAACAAATCCCATCAAATTACCTTCACCCTTCGACGTAAATCTACGTATTCTTGCCCTACTGTATCCTTTAATAATATTCCACTGATCTCTGTCGAACAGATACCTTACCTAGGACTCCATCTGGACAAATGTCTCACTTGGAATCCTCATACAAGACTGAAAAGACAAGAAATCACTCGACGTTTTCGCCTACTTCAACATTTACTAGACAATCGCTCTAAGCTCCCAATTAATTACAAAAGACTCATTTACATGACAGTTATCAGACCTGTATGGACATAAGGAGTTGAGCTTTGGGGCTCTAGTAAACCATCCAATTCATCTCGTATCCAATTCTTACAATCCAAAATCCTTCGTAAAATCCTCAATGCCCCTTATTATATCAAAAATAAACTCATTCATCATGATCTTAATATCCCATGTGTTGCTGATTTGGCCCAAACTAGATACGTATCCTTCCATGACAAGCTACATACACACTTGAATCCGCTAATCTCTCAACTTGCTTCCCATAATATTCCTGATAACCCTCCGAGGCGTCTGAAAAGAAGATGGCCTTGAGACCTTCTACTATAGAACTTTATTGGAGTGCTACCGATGGGTAGTTTCTCCACAAGGTTTTTTTTCATGTCATTTATTCATATTAGCAGATTTACTTGTTGTAATATTATTACAGTTGTAAATATCAATAAATTAATCTAAAAAAAAAAGAAGTACCAAAATTGCTAAAAATGCCACAAATATGCAATTGCCTCGGCAGGAGATAGTCTGTAGGATTTTTCGAGTAGTAATGGTTCTGTGCGTTATTAACTAAGATAATATGTGCTAAATAGTTATAATTTTATTTTTTATAGGCATATTGCTTTAATTTAATAATTAAATTTTACTATGGTATTTATTTTTGTGAGTTGGCCCAAGGTTCCGGGTTCAATATCCGGCTGCAAGAGATTTCATCTGTTAGCCTTCTGGGGCTTTACCAGCCTCTTTAAAGTGACTACCCTTAATTGGTTAAAAAGCCAGTCGGTTGAGTGTAATCTCAGGTAAATTACGTTCCTTGCAAATCTGTTGTCTAAGATACTGTACAGCCCCTCCCATGCACTGAACCCAGAACTGAATATTTTTAATTATATTAAAACTCATTAAATATTATTTTTTAACGAGAACTACTTATATGTCAATGAAAATTAATGTTTCGGACAAGAATCCATTAAAAGACAGTATGTTACACCTCAAGAAGGCTATTAATGGTACTACTTCACTGTCTTGTTCAGTCACGCGAAAACCACCCATCTTGTTTCATTCCATGGCGTGACACACATACCTCACACGCACACAGCACATACACACGCACTCACACACACACCTCAAATTTAAAGGTTACATATCGTATTGAAATAAAATAAATTTTAAGTTATAAAGAATTGCATTCAGAGCTTTTTTAATGTTCTTTTAAATTAGGAGATTCCCCGGTTATCTATTCTATTGAACAATAAAATAAATTTTAAGTTATAAAGAATTGCCTGCAGTAGATTTTTAATATTTTTAAATTATGATATTTCTTTTATATACATTAAAAATGAAATAACCACCAAAACTTTTTTATATCCATTCATTTATTTATCAGTCTTTAAAAAAAAGTACCATTTTTGGAGTCTGGTACTGTTATCTTTTTTTAAATATCACTCCATCTCAAGATTCAATGACATTAAAAAGAAAAAAATTGGCCAGTGTCTGATTAAATATTTAATTCTACCTTTAAAATACTTATTCATTAAACAAAGAAGAAAAGGCAAATTAAACACCTAATTTATGACTGTCAAATGTAGGCATATGTAAAAAATAAATTTTTGAATTATATTAAAAGGGAAAAAATGGTCAGTGTATAAAAACGAACTATTTAACACTAGAACTACGAACCGGTCAATATGACCGGTTGCATCATTTGCTTATAACATTTCCTCTTTAAGTCTTATTTAATATTTTACGATAATGTCATGATTTTTATTAAATTTGTGTATACAATAATATTATAAATTATTTCGTTCTTACGCTTCTAATTTCCATAGATATCTATGTGCTATACCTAAATATACGAACCGGTCATTTTGACCGGTCATGAAAATGTCATGAATACATGTTGTGTATTCCCGGAATTAAAAAATTCTACTTTTTCAATTTACTATGTGTAAATCTGTGTATATGTAATATATAAAATTTCAATTTAGAATTCTTGCTTGCCGTGTGTAGTTGCAAGTTGCAACACGCACCACACTTTATGCTATGCTGATACTACTCTTTATGTTATGTAACTACAATATTTGAACTAAATATATTTTATTTTCTTTAAAATTAAATTCTCTTAAGAATTTATAGTTTTATTTCTTGTATTCTACTAATTTGTTTAATTAAACTAACAAACCGGTCATTTTGACGTGAGTACTTTTAATTGGAAATAACGTGATGATTGAATGTGATATCGGACGAACCACCACACTTGTTCTTGAAACGGTACAGTCTCTACCATGTTCTGAACCCAAGACCCTTCATGGGTTGTATTTGAACAGTTTTTTTTTTAACTTTTATAAAATATAAAGGAAGTAAGTATGTTTATGGGTGTAATCAATGTTAATAAATGCCTATGGGGATAATCATAGATAATGAATGCCTGTACAATTTACAATTTGTCGATGAACAGGTCATTTTTGCAAATGAAGAAGAAAATGCTTCCTTTATGATGAGGAAACTATAAGGCAGTCGGCCTAGAAATCTGTAAAACAGAAACCAAGTTCATGGCAATAAATCATAGTGAAAACTGGCCATTAAATGTTGGCGAGTGGGATTTGATCCCAAGTGAATAATTTAAATATTTAGGCAGTTGGCTTTCGAAGGGGAGCAGCATCAAAAAAGGTATCGACGAAAAGGTAATAAGAGGCAGAAAAGTAATTAGGACGTTCTGTGTAGTGATGACGCCATGATGGTAACAAAAAAGAGACTCTACAATTCGTTTCTTATAAGTACCGCCCTGTATACCTCAGAAACCTGTTCCGTTTCAACTGACTCGGCAAGAAAACTTTCAATGGAGATGGATTTTTGGAGGCGTAGTAGGATATCAAGACTGCAACACGTTCCGAATGACAGAATTAGGGAAGCAGTAAACAGACCACTTAACTTGTACTCAGTTGAAACGAAAAACTCATTTGGTTAGGTCATGTTATGAGGATGGCGGACGACCGGTGGCCTAAAAGGGTACTGAAACATGTACCATCGGAAAGGGGGAAGAGTGGTCGCCGTATACTTCTACTGAATACTTCTAAAGTTAATATTGGCAGATATATTATCTTCAATCTTTTTAAACTATGCAATTTTTTAAATTTATTTTTTAATAATTTATAATATTCATAATATAAATTACATACCATAAACAATATATAACATGAAAAATGAATAATATTCATAACAAATACATAACATTCCACTCATCGACACATCACCCAAACCCACTCGTTCTTCCGCTTTCCTACTCCCTGTTACCTGGACTTAATAAGAAAAGATTAAAAAAGACATCGGCCAAGAGACCTACTGAACAATTGATACGTGTATATATATATACATATATATATATATATATATATATATATATATATATATATATATTTCCAGAATAACTGGATGATCATGTAGGAAATCGAAGAGAAAGACACTTCAATCAAATTTACTGGATGCGCAATTGCGCAGGTGCAAATGAAAATTAAATAATAATAATAATTTAAGCATACATGAAAAAAATTGATATTTTTTTAACTTGATCCGTACTTAAGCTGGAGCCAACTAGGTGATTCAAGGTCGATTCAGATAAAAATGTTGATGCATTAAATCATTCTAAATGATTTAATAACTAAAAAAAATATACAGAAAAAAATAACTGTTAATTTCTTCCACAAGGTCCGCATTAAATTTTTGCAACTAGACAAATCTTTCCCATTCTCGAAATAGAATCTATTTACTGTCAGAATTATATATTGAACAGAAGGTCTTAAATCCTGCTATTTGTCGGTTAGGCATCCTGACTGGAAATAGTAACTAATAATTTAGGTCCACTAATATATTTCGCAATGTACGCTAATATATATATATAAATAGGATTCCGAAGAAGTAATAGCGATTGTTCTATAATTTGACAATATATATGTTTAAAAACTTTTTTATTTTTAGTTTGCTTTTGAAATTCTGTATAAATATATCTGTACTTCAGAAATGATAGGTAGGGTGTCCACGTTTTTCTTGAAAATGAGTTATTTAATGATCTTTAAATAACTTTAGATGTTCGTTCTGGTAATACAAAACTTGAAGTATGAATGAGTAATGTTGAATAAATTATTAATGGCAAATGATCGCAAGACTATACATAAAAATAATCTTAAATAAACAAATAAATTAAATATATTTTACCGCGGCTAGTTTTTTATTTATTGATAAGGGAAACTGGATGGCTAGGGAGCGCAGAATTACTGATCCAATAATAAATTCTTATCTAAACTTTTTCAAAAAAATAAATTACCTAATATAGCTTCATCTTAAATATTATAATCAAAATTTAATAAGTCCATGCAATATCTGGGGGATGAAATATCTCAGTGAGTCTCTACAATGGAGATCTAGGGTTCAACTCCGGTTGTGGTGGATCTAGGTGCTCACACAGTTTCTGTGAAGAAGGAATTTTTAATGGGGGGGGCTTGTTGTTGAGCCTGGTTTTGGCTATATCACATAGCTGCAAAACCGTCGACATAGAAACCGTACAATCTCCACAATTTACCGAACATAAGACTTCCTGTGATATTGTGATATAGATAGATCGTTTCCTTCTTAATACTCTCGAAAATAAAAATAATTGTGAGTATTAGTATGAAAAAAGAGTGTAATTATGGGAATATGTATATTTCGGTAATTATTTAAACAGGAAATGAACTTTTCTACAAGCGTTTCGATTTATAGATGACTAGCTTTTGCCCGCGGCTTCACTCGCGTCGAATTTGGTCTGCCACAGGAAGTTTCGTGACAGATCATTTTATAAATAATTTAATATTTTTTGAAACTATAAGTTACTCGTAGATCCAAAATTTCAGATGTCTAACTTCAAAACTGAAGGATTCCATACAATCTTTGAACCCCTATTACATTAAAGGGGAAACCCTTGAGGGTGGAATTATCCAAATTTCTTTCTTAAATTATACAAAGAACCTATCTGCAAATTTCAAAATTCTAAGTTCCTGATTTGCCTTTAATTATGTACTATAATAGATTCTCCACAGAACACAAAAAACTATCTGGCACGTGCCCCCGTACCCCCTCCCCAAAGTCTTACGCATATATAATATTAGTAGGAAAAGTAGATTAGATTTGCCTTTAATTATAATGGATTCTCCACAGTAACTAAAAATCTGTCTGGGGCGTATTTAGGAGGGCACGTGCCCCTGTGCCCCCCTAAATACGCCCTTGCTGTAGCCTATGTGTTATTCTGATGTATAACCTATAAAGTTTCGTCCAAATCCGTTCAGTATTTTTTGCGTGAAAGAAAGACAAACATACAAACTTTCGCATTTATGATATTAGTAGGATATATCTGTGGCACCTGTGCATTGTGGGCTAAGTCGAATTTTGTGAATTTCAAGCTATCTACTTAGAATCGTAATTTTTCTGAACTTATTTTAAGTTCAAGATTGGAGTATCAGCCCACGATTCATAAAGGAATATCCTTCATTGCAATGGACGGAGCACTTAGCGTGTTAGACACAAGGAAAGAGAAAAAATTACGATTCTAAGTAGATAGCTTGGAATTCACAAAATTCGACTTAGCCCACTATGCACAGGTGCCACAGATATGTTTGTTGCAACATCTATTTCTTGATGAAATAAATATACATATTACTCATAGTGACAAACTTTTTTTTCAATACTAAAAGCCATCATTGTTTTTATTTTCAAGAATATTAGACAGGAAAAGAATGAAAAGTTAAAACTTATTGTAACTCCACTGGAATCGACAACCTTCGGAACTGATACCAATTTTTTTTTTGGGCGTTTATCTATTTTACATTGTAGATCTGAATGGTTTTCTTTTAGGAATAATTGAGGACCGTTTGCCCTATAGCCAGTACACTTGCTACCTTCGCATTTTTTTGTTTTTCTTCCTCAGGATGAAAAACCAACCGAGCCATAAAAAGTTTGTTGGGAAACTATTGCCGAGGGTGCCTCTGGATTGACGTATTGTTGTGGGCCTGGTTTCTGCCTCTACGGAAATAGTCTGGGACCTTTCGTTACTGTTTACATTCTCCAGCTTAATAAAACTAGGAGCTAATGCAAACCTGTTCAAATTTTATCTCAATTAGATAACTTCATCAGGACCTGCACTAAACAATTAGTTAAAAAAAAGGTGTTATAATTTTTAAACGCCGGATTCTGATCGATATATTTTTTCTTTTTCCAGTAGTACGTATCCAAAACATTGACAAGTTTTTTTTTTTTTTTTAAAGAGAAAAGATAGGCTCTCGGCCGGGATTCGAACTCGGAACCTTTGTCTCTCCGTGACATCGCTCTACCATTTGAGTTACCAAGGTACCAAGCTACCAATGGTAGAGCGATGTCACGTAGGGACAAAGGTTCCGGGTTCAAATCCTGGCCGAGGGCCTATCTTTTCTCTTTAAAAATAAAATATTTAAAACTCAATAAATTGACCAATAATTATAAAAAATTTCCTTTTGCATGATTTCCAACGCATTCAAAATTCCTGATATAGAAACTACTTACACTGGTAACTTTGTCGATAAAAGTACGATTATGACATCTAAATCAGTTACAAGGAAAAGAATTACTCTACTGGGAACAGGGAATCTCAGTGGTAAACTGCTGATGTGCCATGCTAAAGATCCTGGTTGAAGTCTGGCTGAGACAGATAAATTATTTAATCTGCTAACTGCTAAGGAAGGACTTGGGATTTCCAGACCGTCCTGAGGCTCACCCAGCCTTTATAAAGTGGGTGCCTTAATCAGGGAAAAACCTTCAGCTTTAGTGTCACCTCCTTGTACAACACTTGCCTTAGAAAAAGGACAATCTCCCCCTTACTGAACTTTTTTTTTTTGTCTGTTATAGCATATTTTTGGTTAATATGGAGACCGGATTGTAAATTAAAGTAACACTATAAATATAGAAAAAAATTATGGAAAAAATATATCGATTAGAATCCGGAGTTTAAAAGTTATAACACTTTTTTTTTTAACAAATTGTTAAGTGCAGGTCCTGATGAAGTTAAAAGTATATTCAACTGCAATAAAAAAATATATAATTTCTAAAAATTACATTTACAATCAAAATTTTGATATCAGTTCCACAGGTTGTCGCTTCTTAATGAATTAAAACTTTTAGCTGTCCATTTCCTTTTTTTTTATTCTAAAAATACAAAGTATCGTGAGCTTTAGTATGGAAAAAAATGAAATTATGGGCAATGTGAATATCTCAGTAATCATTTCACCAAGACAGCCATGTTTCAACAAACATCATTTATATCTAAAATATTAATTGAAACGGTGTTTTCTTGATGAAATGATTACTGAAATATACATTTATTTAAATTTGTTGTAAATGTAATTAAATACAATTATACATACATAGATTTACAATATACATATATCATCCATACTTTAAAATGTAAGTTGAATTGAAATCTTTATTTCTTGAAGAATGATTACCGAAATATACACATTTCCCATAATTCTAACATAACTCGAAGTGGCAACCTGCGCAACTGATACTTATAATGATAAATACAAAAAAATAATATAGAAGTACAATAATTAAAATATTTTCTCCGTTGTTCATCGGTTCAGAGCTTGTCTTACACTGAGCACGAGGCACCGTCATGTCGGGTACAATGTTCAAAGTAGAGGAAATATTCTAATTTAATAACTACACTTAATTGGATTATTATTAAATTTTACTAAATAATATAGGATTCGTTCCCATGCTCAAGTGTTCTCATTTAAAAAGTTTAATATAAAGTAAAATATTACATACATACGAAATAATGTAAGAGTACTTGAAATTTCTGTTCGTTCCAGAGATTTTAGTACATTAAATAAGAAAATTGTTAACCATCTTTTCACTTACAGAAATGTTCTCATTATGAAGGTGTTAATATAACGTGAATTACTAATAAATTAAGCGATGAATTATTATCATATTTCTACGTTTAAAATAAAACTTTCCGTTATTTCCACAGGTAGATTAGTTATAGATTCAAAAGCAGATGAAATATACTGAATATAGAGGCATAACTATTTCTAATTTAAAAATAATACTTAATGGAATTATTATTAAATTTTAGTACATATTATTGCATAATTGTAGTCCCTTCCTTCACTTGCACACGGGTGGTCATTTATAAGGGTTAATATAAACTAAAATATTAATTAAATACGAAATGAAATACGAGTATTACCTCATTTCAATGTTTAAAATGAAAATTTACGTTATTAACACAGATAGTTAAAGTAATAATTCAAATGTCCAATATATATATATATATTGGAAATATATTGAATATAGAAGCAATTACTATAGTGAATATTCCAATGTTCATCGGTTCAGAGCTTGTCTTACACTGAGCACGAGGCACCGTCATGTCGGGTACAATGTTCAAAGTAGAGGAAATATTCTAATTTAATAACTACACTTAATTGGATTATTATTAAATTTTACTAAATAATATAGGATTCGTTCCCATGCTCAAGTGTTCTCATTTAAAAGGTTTAATACAAAGTAAAATATTACTTACATACGAAATAACGTACGAGTATTTGAAATTTCTGTTCTTTCCAGAGGTAGTTTCATCAAAGTTTCGTGAAATATACTGAATATAGAAGCAATAAATAGGATATTTTTCCGTTGTTCATCGGTTCAGAGCTGGTTCCACACTGAGCACGAGGTACAATGTTCAAAGTTGAGAAAATGTTTAAAATTAAAATTAATGGAACTGTTTTAATTTATTTTACCAATATAAAACCCTCATCATTATACAAAATCATTATACTACACTTGAATAAAAACAAAATCGATAATTTAAAACGGGAAATAATAATTATTAAAAAAAATTATATATTATTGCTGATACATTATTTTTATGTTATATTACCAATACAAAAAGTATATAAATTTATTATACATGCACTAGAACCAATAAAAGATTGATTTTTGAAAACGGCAAATATTAGTTAATGAAAAAGTGAATCATTACCTCATTTACACTCCGAAGATTAAATTTGTATTAATTTCTTGCATAGAAATATGTAATAATGCAATATTTGCTTGAAAAAACTCGATAAATTTGCAATAATTATTAAATTATTCCCATGTTCTTCGGTTCAGAGCTGGTTCCACACTGAGCACGAGGTACCAAGTACGAACCTGCACCGTCATGTCGGGTACAAAGTTCAAAGTAGAGAAAATGTTTAAAATTAAACTTAATAGAACTGCCTTAATTTATTATACTAATAAAAAACCCTCTAAAATCGTTATAGTACCCTTGAATAAAAAAAAAATTGATAATTGAAAACGGGAAATATTAGTTATTGAAAAAGTGTATTATTTTACCTCATTTACACTCCGAAGATGAAAACCGCATTAATGTCTTACATAGTAAAATGTAATAATGAAATATTTGCTTGAATAAACGCGTTATATTTGCAATAACTATAATATTTGTTCCCAGATTCATCGGTTCAGAGCTGGTCCTACACTGAGCACGAGGTACCAAGTATGAACTTGCACCGTCATGTCGGGTACAAAGTTCAAAGTAGAGGAAATATTCTAATTTAAGAACTACACTTATTTGGATTATTATTAAGTTTTAGTACATACATAATACAGGATTCGTTCACTTGCTCAAGTGTTCTCATTTAAAATGTTTAATACAAAGTAAAATATTATTTACATACGAAATAATGTAAGAGTTCTTGAAATTTCTGTACGTTCCAGAGATAGTTTAATTGATAATTCAAAGTTTCCTGAAATATACTGAATATAGAACGAGTAATTAAAATATTTTCTCCGTTGTTCATCGGTTCAGAATTGGTCCTACACTGAGCACGAGATACCAAGTACGGAACCTGCACCGTCATGTCGGGTACAAAGTTCAAAGTAGAGAAAATGTTTAAAATTAAACTTAATAGAACTGCCTTAATTTATTATACTAATAAAAAACCCTCTAAAATCATTATACTACACTTGAATAAAAAAAAAGATCGATAAACTAAAACGGGAAATTATAGTTATTAATACAAATGAAATATTACGTCATATTTTTTCTTTTTATGTTTTATTACCAATATAAAACGTATATAAATTCATAATACATGCACTAGAACCAATAAAAGATCGATATTTTAAAACGAGAAATATTAGTAAGTGAAAAAGTGAATTCCAACCTCATTTACAATCTGAAGATGAAGACCGCATTAATTTCTTACAAGGTAAAATGTAATAATGAAATATTTGTTTGAATAAACTCCCTAAATTTGCAATAAGAATTAACTTATTCCTATGTTCATCGGTTCAGAGCTGGTTCCACACTGAGCACGAGGTACCAAGTACGAACCTGCAGCATCATGTCGGGTACAAAGTTCAAAGTAGAGAAAATGTTTAAAATTAACCTTAATAAAACTGTTTTAATTTATTTTACCAATAAAAAACCCTCTAAAATCATTATAGTACACTTGAATAAAAAAAAAGCTCGATAAACTAAAACGGGAAATTATAGTTATTAATACAAATGAAATATTACGTCATATTTTTTCTTTTTATGTTTTATTACCAATATAAAACGTATATAAATTCATAATACATGCACTAGAACCAATAAAAGATCGATATTTTAAAACGAGAAATATTAGTAAGTGAAAAAGTGAATTCCAACCTCATTTACAATCTGAAGATGAAGACCGCATTAATTTCTTACAAGGTAAAATGTAATAATGAAATATTTGTTTGAATAAACTCCCTAAATTTGCAATAAGAATTAACTTATTCCTATGTTCATCGGTTCAGAGGTGGTTCCACACTGAGCACGAGGTACCAAGTACGAACCTGCACCGTCATGTCGGGTACAAAGTTCAAAGTAGAGAAAATGTTTAAAATTAAACTTAATAGAACTGCCTTAATTTATTATACTAATAAAAAACCCTCTAAAATCATTATACTACACTTGAATAAAAAAAAAGATCGATAAACTAAAACGGGAAATTATAGTTATTAATACAAATGAAATATTACGTCATATTTTTTCTTTTTATGTTTTATTACCAATATAAAACGTATATAAATTCATAATACATGCACTAGAACCAATAAAAGATCGATATTTTAAAACGAGAAATATTAGTAAGTGAAAAAGTGAATTCCAACCTCATTTACAATCTGAAGATGAAGACCGCATTAATTTCTTACAAGGTAAAATGTAATAATGAAATATTTGTTTGAATAAACTCCCTAAATTTGCAATAAGAATTAACTTATTCCTATGTTCATCGGTTCAGAGGTGGTTCCACACTGAGGACGAGGTACCAAGTACGAACCTGCACCGTCATGTCGGGTACAAAGTTCAAAGTAGAGAAAATGTTTAAAATTAAACTTAATGGAACCGTTTTAATTTATTTTACCAATAAAAAACCCTCTAAAATCATTATACTATACTTGAATAAAAAAAAATATCGATAAATTAAAACGGGAAATAACTATTATTAAAAAAAATGAAATATTTCGTCTTATCCTTTCGTTTTATGTTATATAACCTATATAAAAAGTATGTAAATTCGATATAAATGCACTAGAAGCAATCAAAGATATGTAGATAATTGAGAACGGGAAATATTAGTATTAGAAAAAGTTAATCATTACCTCATTTACACTCCGAAGATAACAACCACATTAATTTCTTCCACAGTAAAATGTAATAATGAAATATTTGCTTGAATAAACTCACTAAATTTGCAATAACTATTACATTATTCCCATGTTCATCGGTTCAGAGCTAGTACGAGGTACCAAGTAAGAACCTTGGTACAATGTTCAAAGTAGGGTTTCTTTAAAATTTAATAATTACACTTAATGGAATTATTATTAAATTTTAGAACATAAAGTAGGAAAATTGTTAACCATTAGGTTAACTAACTAATCAATTGTTCTCATTAATAAGCATACGGGAAATAAAAACTACTTACGAAATAAATTATTACCTCATTCCTATATTACTCCGTATGTCTTGATAGAGGGGTATCGGTTCCGTAGGTTGTTGCTTCGAGTTAAGTCACAACTTTTAACTTTTCATTCGTTTCCCTTTTAATATTTTCCAAAAATACAAGTTATCATGAGCTTTAGTATGGAAAAGAGAATTTAACTATGGTAAATATGTATACTTGGGTAATCAGTTCATCTAGAAATGAACGTTTCAACAAACATACATACATATGTATATCATCTTTCTTCATTTTCACTTCACGCTATTTATTTTAAAAACGTATTGAGAACACTTAAATTATAGAATTGAAGATTAACAATTTGGTACTTGTGTGTTATAACGCAGTAACCGTTATTTTTCCCTACTTGTTCGCATGCGCGAGCAGTTATATTTTGTAACAGTTACCTTTTATAACGTTTTATTACAGCTTGTATAACGTTTTTAAATCTGTTTATTGTGGTTAGGGGTGATTAGTGATGGGTTGGGGGTGGTTTGTGTTAGAAATATAATGTATAATATAATCATCTGTTAGAAATATAACTATTACAAAATATAACTGCTCGCGCATGCGACCAAGTAGGCAGAAATAACGGTGGCTGCGTTAACACAAAAGTACAATTTTCTATTATAAGTGCAAAAAGTTAATAACATTTTCGTTAAATGTAGTTTTTAAATTGGAATATATTCTGAACTGCCAAATTTTCCACTCTACTTTGAACATTGGACCCGACAGGTCGGTGCAATTTCGTACTTGGTACCTCGTGCTCAGTGTAGAACTAGCTCTGAACCGATGAACATAGGAATAATTTAATATTTATTGCAAATATAATGTGTTTATTTAAGCAAATATTTCATTATTACATTTTACTACGTAAGAAATTAATGCGGTTTTCATCTTTGGAGTGTAAATGAGGTAATACTTCACTTTTTCAATAAATAATATTTCCCGTTTTCAATTATAAATCTTTTATTGGTTCTAGTGCATGTATAATGAATTTATACACTTTTTATATTGGTAATATAACATAAAAAGAAAAAATATGACGTAATATTTCATTTATATTAATAACTAATATTTTCCGTTTTAAATTATCGATCTTTTTTTTATTCAAGTGTAGTATAATGATTTTAGAGGGGTTTCGATTGGTAAAATAAATTAAATCAGTTCCATTAACTTTAAGTTTATACATTTTCTCTGCTTTGAACGTTGTTTGCAGGTTCGTACTTGGTACCTCGTGCTCAGTGTGGAACCAGCTCTGAACCGATGAACATGGGAGTAATTGTTACAATTATTGCTTCTACATTCTGTATATTTTATGGAAATTTGAAATATTAATTTAATTAGATAAGAAAATTTTCCTTTTAAACGTTATTTATAGGTTTGATATTTATTTTTCATAGGAGTTTGAAACATAAATTGTAATACCTTTTATTTTATTTTTTTATAATTATTTTATTATATATATGTATGTATGTATGTATATATATTCTTTACTAATGAAGGTTGAATTAGTAAAGGTATCTTAAGAACCATCCTGCCTACTGACATTGAATACAATTTTAAAGAAAAATGGTTTTTAATTTTATCTGTACGACGATTACTGCCAATTAGTTGAAGATGAAAAGTCTTCATTACTCCCTTTTTCATATCTCTATAAAAGTAAGCCATTAAATGAAATAATTAAAGAAAAGCTTCCCCCTCTAAAAGAAACTAATCTACTTTCCTCATAGAAGCGGACACAAAAAATTAATAACCCAGATGATTAAATGACTGCGAATATTTCAAAAGTAAAATAGTTCTTGTAATAAATATATCTGAAAGATAGAGACTGCAATACGATTCTAAAGACAAAGACCACACTCAAAGGGAACCCACTTTAAAGAGGCTAGGCGAGGCACAGTGCCCCAATATATACATACATATATATATATATATATATATATATATATATATATATATATGTATATATATATATATATATAAATCTCTGATAATATTGTTTAATATTTCTTCTTTTTTGTTTTTTGTGGCATAAATTTGATATATTAGTAACCATAAATTGTTTCTCTTATATAATTATTGTTAACTTATTTTAATTTTTTTCTTTCTTTCCTTCTAATCTGTTCTTAAAATATTGTTATTGTAGGTAATTCACATTTTTTTTGTTCATTATTTTATTCTTTTTCTCTTACTAAATTACTCGTAATAATTAATTAAATGTAATTATTTTTCTCTCTAAGACATATAGTAATAGCTTACAATACTTGTATTATTATTCTATAGTGACGTCCCAGAATAAATAAAGACATTATTATAATTATATATATTTTTTTCCATTACCGGCCATCTATGGACCACGCTTTTTCAGCTACCTCTTATATATATATATATATATATATATATATATATATATATATATATATATATATATATATCTATATATATATATATCTTACTAATATTATAAATGTGAAAGTTTGTATGTTTGTCTCTCTTTCATCTAAAAACTACTGAATGGATTTGGATGAAACTTTACAATATTATAGGTTATACATCAGAATAACACATAGGCTATAGGAAGCGCGGATTTAGGGGGGCACAAGGGGACACAGTTTTTGAGGTACTGTGGAAAATCCATTATAGTACATAATTAAAGGCAAATCACATGATCATAGTTGTTAAAATAACAGAAAGAACATGAGTGAAACTATTTGTTTTGATATTAATTGATTTTAATTATGTACTATAATGGATTCTCCACAGTACCTAAAAAACTGTCGGGAGGGGCACGTGCCCCCGTGCCCCCCCTAAATCCGTTCTTGCTGTAGCCTATGTGTTATTCTGATGTATAACCTATATTACTGTAAAGTTTAATCCAAATCCGTTCAGTAGTTTTTGCGTGAAAGAGAGACAAACATACAAACTTTCGCATTTATAATATTAGTAGGATTAGTAGGATATCAAAACAAATAGTTTCACTCATGTTCTTTCTGTTATTTTAACAATTATTATCACGAGATTTGCCTTTAATTATGTACTATAGTGGATTCTCCACAGAACCTAAAAAACTTTCGGGAGGCACGTGCCCACGTGCGCCCCCCCCTGAATCCGCGCTTGCTATAGCCTATGTGTTATTCTGATGTATAACCTATAATATTGTAAAGTTTCATTCAAATCCGTCCAGTAGTTTTTGCGTGAAAGAGAGAAAAACATACAAAAAAAGTTTTTTAGGTGCTGTGGAGAATCCACTATAGTACATAATTAAAGGCAAATCTCGTGATAATAATTGTTAAAATAACAGAAAGAACATGAGTGAAACTATTTGTTTTGATATCCTACTATTTGTTTTGATGTATAACCTATAATATTGTAAAGTTTCATTCAAATCCGTCCAGTAGTTTTTGCGTGAAAGAGAGACAAACATACAAACTTTCACATTTATAATATTAGTAAGATTAGTAGGATATCAAAACAATAGTTCGAAAATCCGACAATAGTCATTCCGAAAATCCTGATTCTAATCCCGTTGCTGGAAATACTTTTATCCAGGATGTTAGTAGCCGGAGATGGATCATAAGGGATCTAGGACTCTCCGGGGGTTCACCCAGCCTTTATAAAGTGGGTACCGAAAATAAGGGGGGATATCAGACGGTTGAGCGTGATCTAGAACGAATCACCTCCCTGCACAACCACTCTCGATGAGTACAGTACATGTACTGAACTGAAGTCTTTACCATGTACTGAACCCCAGATCCGTTCACAGGTTGTTGATGTTAAGTGTTGCAGGTTTTCGATATATAAATAGTTAAATAGAAATATTTCGTCCTATTAACAGGTTAATAGTGCCTGAGTGAGTCTCAGAGTGATGTGGAGATCTTATAAAGCACATCTATGTTAACAGATTAAATCTAGAGTCCCGGTGAATAAGTCGTATTATGGCGAGAGAGGGTTAACTGCTTTCAGATAACCGGAATCGTATCATTCTTGTAGTTTTTGGCTTGAAATGGAGTTATAATATAAACAATAACTCCTTTTCATTTTTATCCGTATTTAATAGCTTTTTTAAGTAAGAGATTTTTAAAAGTGAAAGCATACTTGTCGATGGGCTAAGGAAACTAGAGCCCTCTGATCTTCATCATATTCATGAATATAAAAAATAAGTATGTAAGAGAAGAACAGCAAATGTATCGATTGGTAATTGAGAAGACTCCAGGGAACGACAAAGATGGGTAGGGAGGGACATTCTATATATGAGATGCTAAGCTGACAGCTATTGATGCAAGAGATACTTAGCCTCTCGGCCTTACCTCTCCCACACCAAGGCAAACCAACTTCTCATATCATGTTTTGGTATTTGCGGCCGCATGCCAGCAAAGATGTGTCCATAGCATCTCACAACCGCGAACGCGATTATTTCTTTTCGGGGCTTCCGGTCTTTCCCCGTAACCCACGATTCGCACACTCCTGAACTCTCTCTTCTCCAGAGTTCTTGACACATCTCGCCAGCATGCGGACGCAAATCCACGGAGATAAGACTACCCACCATCCAGCTTCCAGCCGGTCGAGCCGTCACCAGTTTCTTGGATTACTGCTCTTCCGACCTTCTAACCACGCCACTACGTCTGCGAACGGCTAAACCGGCCACCACCCTCCCGTAGTACCATTTTGGGGCATAGCCCCTGAGGCCTAGAATGGTCACTGGCCCGGGAACCAAAGTCCCCTACGCTTCCCCTACCTCCTCGGAAGTACACTTGGGCTGATGCACCTCCAGGGAGGGAGGGACAGAGAAAAATGAAGATACTGGAGTAGAACAACTCGAAGCAGAAAGGAAGGAGGAAATAAAATAAGAAGAAAATACATAGATAGGCACCTTTCCTAAACCACCCTTGAGGTTGTGCCTGTGGTTTCGTTACCCATATTTTATAGTGGATGGTTCGCCGCACTGAATCCAGTAGCAGGAATAGCTACCTGCTAATGCAATCAGTGTAGCCCTATGAAACCACTGGACTTGTGGAAAAATGATTCTATATAATAGATACGTCAAATTATGATGAGATAAATTCTGTTTAAAAGGTTTCCCTCTTGACTCCAAAATAAGTTTTCTTTTATAACTTTCTGAGATATATTCCAAAATCTTGGAAAAGAGAATCAGAAGACGAGTTGATGGATTGCTCTAAGAGGAACAATACGGCTTTCGTGAAAATGCGAGCACACAAGACCTGATTTTTGCTATGAGACAGATTTTTTTAAAGTCCATGACGCGGACTTCCGGCATTACCTGGTGTTAATTTAATTTATTAATAAAATAAATTAAATCGTTGAGGCTGTGGCAAATCCATTTCACACAAATCCTCATTGGTCACCCGGCTGTTAATAACCTTCACTAAATTTATTTCAGTTTGCTTCTGACTTCGATAGAGTGTGGTTATACTGTGAAGTGAAGATTTAAGTACATTTTACTAACTCTTCATAACTGTCCTTTGGTTATTTTTCACTTATATATGTTTAATGGATCATAATTAATGATGAAGGACGATGAGGAAGGTGTTCGACATCCTTTTCTCAGACCGATGCTTCTAAACCAGATGACGAGTTGCATGAGACGAAACCCACATTTTTACCTTTTAAAATTCATTATTAAAAAAACATATAACACTAGGAATAGCCGATCTGTTAATGTAGAATATATAAAAAAAAAACTATATTATTTCACTCCCGTCACTGTAGTTTGTATAACTGTAATTAATATAATCATTTTTCCGTTCTCATTTGTGTTTTTAAGTAATCCCTTTTTTTTGTAAACGTATTAAATATATATACGTTATAATTAATCAACAAATTAATTAGGAAAGAAATTGAGAACTGGTTAGGAGAAAATAAGGTAAAAAAAAAAATCGAGAGAGCTTTAAAGGCGGGAGGAAAATTAAAAGAGGGAGGAATTGCTAAAACAAAAATTACTGTTATTTTAAATGAAAAAGGACAAGAATTAAATGATAACTTGGAGATAATTGATAGAATATAAGAATATTATGAAAAACTATATTACGACAGAAGACGTGATTAAAAAGGGGGAGCGGAATACAGAATGCTGGGACCCAAAAAAGAAATTATGATCGAAGAAGTGTAAGAATGAGTGTAATTGGTAGCTGCAAGGAAGAAACGGCAGGAGGTATTGACGGTCTGTCAATGGCACTTATAAAAGCTGGAAGACAGATTCTAGCGCAGGCCCTCACTCATTTTTCCGTGCAAATTTATTAAGGTATCTGTTCTTTTTATTATTACCTCAATATATTTTTTAAACGTATTTACATATCAAAAAAACGACAAATTAGATGTAGAACTCGAAAAACATCAAGCAGGCTTTAGGAAGAACTATTCTACTGTAGACCATATTTTTGTGATCAAACTTATTAAACAAGCGAATGATTATAATTTGCCTAGATTATGAAAAAGCATTATTAATATGTTGAAGAAGAGGACCATCAGTCGAAAAATATGCAAGATGTTGTAAGAAATGTACTCAAGATCCGACCCCGAATATAAATAACGGAACAGAAAAGTAAAAATAAAAATTTGCAAAGGTATACGACTGTGATAGTACCGCCAATTTATTTACATAATGCAAATAATTATCAAGCATTGTTAAATGACCTAAATCTTTAAGCCCTTTAACTAGAAAATTAGCCGGCAAAGGCATTCAATTATGCTTTCATCTATCGAAGGTTTATGGAGAATAACGAAGTACTATGATGATGAAAAAATTGAATATCACAGTTATTCAATGGAAAAAAACAAATCCAGCCAGGAGAACTACACCAAACTTCAAATGTTCTTCCGTCCTAACGCCTGATCAAAAAAATAATCAAGAAACTAACACCTAAAGTAATAGCACTGAAAACGTTTTATACAAAATCATGAACATTATTTTAGAGGCGATAAAACCTTACTTTTCACAAATAATTAGCCAGTTAGCTTAAATATTTATACATAAAAAAAAAATTTTTACCTACGTGAATTAGCTTCGTGATGGAGTTGTAACTTCTTTCTGCAATGCTTAAACTCAAAAAGACTCTTCAACAAGAGTCTTCGCG
The DNA here is from genome assembly GCA_037127475.1 of Arma custos. Lineage (NCBI taxonomy): Eukaryota > Metazoa > Arthropoda > Insecta > Hemiptera > Pentatomidae > Arma > Arma custos. Next base: position 36,770,723 of record CM073765.1, read on the forward strand.
CTAAGGATTCTTTGATATTTCCCAAAATTCACTTAAATTAATTTTCTTATTTTAAATTGATTATTTCATCAGAAAACCAGTTAACAAATGAGAAAAAAATTCGGTATTTCTTCTATCTAAATATACTCAAGTATCATAGCAACAGAATAATCTTTATTTCATCGTTATTCACTTAACAAATTTTGAAAGAAAATGTCAGGAATATCTTCAGCAGTATGGCCCATTGGTGGCAGATCTGGAGATAAATAGGAACAAGACTGTACTTTTTCTCACAAAAACGGCCCTGCATATATACTAGGTTTCCTCTATTAAGTGTACACACTTTATAGTGACTAGGTGAGCCCAGAACCCATGGGTTCCATCTCCGACTGTTATCAGATCAAATAAAATCTGCCATAGACGAATTTGAACCCAATTCGGCGCGGCAACTGAGAGCTCTACCCTGGGAGAGGCTAGCCTATTTATATATCTTACTAATATTATAAATGTGAAAGTTTGTATGTTTGTCTCTCTTTCACGCAAAAACTACTTAACAGATTTGGATGAAACTTTACAGTATTATAGGTTATACATCAGAATAACACATAAGCTATAGCAAGCGCGGATTTAGGGGGAGAGGCGCACGGGGGCACGTGCCCCCCTCCCGACAGTTTTTAGGTACTGTGTAGAATTCATTATAGTACATAATTAAAGGCAAATCACACGATAATAGTGGGTAAAATAACAGAATAACATGAGTTAAACTATTGTTTTGATATCCCATTAACATTATAAATGCGAATGTTTGTATTTATGTTTGTTACTCATTCACGCAAAAACTACTGAACGGATTTTGATGAAACTTATTGAGTAAAATAGGATATACATCAAAGGCTACAGCAAGGGCAGATTTATGTGAGGGCACGGGGGCATATTCCCCTCCCCGTTATAGTAAATAATTAAAGGCAAATCAGGAACTTAGCATCTTGAAATTTGTAGATAGGTTCTTTGTATAGTTTAAGAAAGAAATTTGGATAATTCCACTCCAAGGGTTTCCCCTTTAATATAATAGGGGTTCAAAGGTTGTATAGAATCCGTCAGTTTTGAAGTTAGACATCTGAAATTTAGGATGAACGAGTAACTTATATTTAAAAAAAAAATTAAATTATTTATTTAAAATGATCTTAAACGAAACTTTATGTGGGAGACCAAATTCCACGCGAGCGAAGCCGCGGGCATAAGCTAGTATATATATAACATAATATATAACATAATACATATCCATAATATGTCTCATATACATTATTAAGTGTTAAATATGTTTTATATATATATATATATATATATATATATATATATATACATATATATATATTTTATGGTATCTTACATAATAAGCTACGGTGCCCAAGACCGCGAGTTTGCAGCCTGACGGGTGACTTGAAGATTTTTTAAATGGAATAAAAAGTATTTATTTTTACTGTCCTTGGAAGGGTGCGTAAAACGATTGTCCCTAGCCTGTACGGTGTCAGGTACTCGTTAAAGATCTTTATCCTAATTATGCCAGGATACGCAAAATGTATGGCTCTCACCGTTGCATTGTACGATTAGCCATAGCATCATAAGTGATGTTAAGTGAAACAAACATTAATATATGGATTGATATCGATAAAATACTAATAATACAATTGTTTCCAATGATAACATTATTAACTTACTGATAAAAAATATTTAAAAAAATTTAAGATACGCTTATTATTTCGCTGAAATACCGAAGATCCATGGTTCGAATCCTGCTGTTGGCAAGACTTTTATTTAATCTATTAGCAGCCAGACATGGATCATGTGGGATCTAGGACCCTCCAGGGGCTCACTTAGCCTCAATCACTGGGTACCCAAAATAAGAGGGAAAATCTGGTGGTTGGGCATGATCTGGGGCAAATCATCTCCCTACACAACCTTTGTCCAAGAAACAGTCTCTACCGTGTACTGACAGACACGTCGGCGGTTTGTAGTAGTACATTTTTTTGTTTTTGTATTTTTTAAAAATTATATTAACAGATTTTTATTATATTTAGTATCATCAAACACTTATAGCTATTTAGGACACCCCTATAAATAAAATATCACGTTTTACGACTTGTCGTGGGAGATATAAGGGAATATAGGGGTGAAGTGGCCCTTATACCGGGTGAAGTATGGCCCACTAAACAAGTTACTCCGAAGCCTAGCTTATTCAGATGACAAATATCTATCTTGAGAAAAGGAGGAGGAAAAAACGCCATAAGAATTACATTTCTTTCGGAATCATTATTTTAAAATGCCTAATATCTAGGACTTACTTTGGATGCCATATAATTTGTTATTAGTTTGATCTATAATATTATAAAACAGTTTTTAGTGATTGTTTTCTTAGGGTTGGCAATGGATCGAGGAATTAGTCTTCTATTTTACTCGACCAGTTAAATTATAAATAATTTTAATTATTGAAAAAGAATGGAATGCATCTATTTAAACAAATAAAATAAGCAACACCAAAATTTCTTTTTTACCATGGCTATTTCAATACAGACAATGCAGTGAAATAAGATCAAGACATTTTTCGGCAGTTGTGTATTAAAGCCACCGCAGTTATATTTTATAACAGTTATCTTTTTTAACAGATATCTTGGACAACGTTTTTAAATCTATTTATTGGGGTTAGAATTTTAAATTTTTTAAATAATCAACAATTAAAAATCAAAAGAATTTATTTAAAAACAAAGTATATTCAAGATACATAATTATAATTATTAACATATAATATATATATATTATTAATATATAATAAGTTAATAAATATTATTAACTTATATATTAATTATTATTTAAATAATAAGTATTATCGCAAATAAATATATAATGGAATATATCATGAACAATTAAAAATCAAAATAATTTATTTAAAAAGAAAGTAGTCAATCGGATTGGCTACCCCTAACCACCCCAAAAGTTACGTTGACCAAAATAAAGATTCATTTCATGCGAATTGGTACAATTTCGTTTTTTCGGTAAAATATTTCGCTCCTGAAAATATAAAATTGCATCTTCTTCTGTTTTTGGCAAATCCCATATAAGCATTTTCGTAGCACTAAAAATAAGCAAACAACACATCTAGAACGAATCAGGAAACAAACAAGAAATCAGCAACAAACAAAAATCAGCAAGCAAGAACAACTCAGCTGTTAGAAATATAACTGTTATAAAATATAACTGCTTGTGCATGCGAAATAGAATGCTCTTTACGCAAATATAACTGCGGTGGCGTTAATACACAAGTACCCATTTTTCTTATAAATTATTTTAAAAAATTCTCTGCTGAACAAACCTAAAATAAAAATTTTTTTATTTTATTTTATTGCAAAATACTTAATATCTCAAAACAATACTAAGTTGGTACTCATATTTTAATAGGCTCATTAGGGATGTACAAAATAAGGACTTAATTGAACTTCAAATTCTGGAATAATTTGGGCGTATCTCTATTAAGTATCTAGTGTAAGCTAACAGTTGTGCAAGGATTTAAATTGGCCGAGGCCACGATTAACCGCAAGGTTTTCCAGCTAGTATAGATTCCAAATAAATTGAGACTGGGTGAGCCCCAAGAGATTGTGCAGATCCCATATCGATACACCGTTTTTAAACTGCCACAGCCGGTCTCTAGTTAGGCATCTGTATACATGGTGTTCCATTCTAAGTGGATCGAATGTTTTTAACTTCTAAACAAAACAAAATTCAGAAAAACCATCCAGGTAAAAGTTGTAGTTATTAAGGGCTAATTTAAAGAAATAAAAAAACATTTTTTGGTTTTTCACTTTAAGTGATCAATATCGACCTTCAAAAAATGTAGTTTCCTCTTGTCCCCCATTTATTTTTATTTTCCTGAAATGTACAATACAAAACATGGAAAAAATTGTATGTAACATTTTTCTCTATCTTTCATGGATCAAGTAGAAGAAGTATCTGAAGCTCACTACTTCGGTATGCTGACTTCACTGAAGGTTTTTATATGTCCAGACATTTTCTGAAAGATTCAAAATACCTTGATTAGTAAGTTATTTCGACTAAAAACTCTTAAATGAAATAACTTTATGCTACATTACGTTTCCTCGTAAAGGAGGAACACTAAAGTAGTCAACTTTTCTACTTGAACTATGAAAGATAGAAAAAATGCAACATAAATTTTTTCCATGTTTTGGATTGTACATTTCAGAAAAATAAAAATAAATGGGGATCAAGAGGTAACTACATTTTTTGAAGGTCGATATTGACCATTTAAAGTGAAAACAAAAAAAAAATTTTATTTCTTTAAACTAGGCCTGAATAACTACAACTTTTACCTGAACCGTTTTTCTGAATTTTGTTTCGTTTACAAGTTAAAAACATTTGATCCACTTGAAATAGGACACCCTGTATAAGTAACGCAGTTCACTACGCACTGAGCTATAAAACTCTTATATTACAAATATTTAGAATTTATGATACTTCCGAATATATAATATGCATATTTCTTTTTAAACTAGAAAAAAACCCTTATGGAGTAATGTTATAACTGAAATGAAGAGGAAATCGATTTCAATTGTACACATTGGCCTGCCTCGTTAAGATATGACCAACTGATGCCACAGTTTACTTCATCATTATTCTATGGCTGGTAATTTTTTCGTAACACAAAATTTGTATCTAGCAACCTACTTTACTATTATATTATGTACTATTATATTATATTAGTAATAAAATCATAATAGCACATTTATTAAATTATTTGTGTTATATTGAGGGTTTCGAATCCGCCGGCTGTAGCTTCGAATTAAGTCATAACAATTTTTAACTTTTCATTAATTTCCTTTTTAATATTCTCGAAAATAAAAATGATCCTTAGTATGAAAAAATAGTGTAATTATGGGAAATTTCTAAAGGTTGCTAATTATTTGTTGATGAAATGGTTACCGAAATATAGAAATTTCCCATGATTATATTATTTTTTCATATAAAATTCCAGATTATTTTCATTTTTTAAAATATTAAGAAGGAAAGTTAAGAAAAAATAAAACTTGTAACTTAACCCGAAGCGACAATCTGTGGAACTGATACCGTAATGAGTTTAATAATATAATTTAAAAAAAAAAAAAAGGTTTTTATTGAATTTCACAACTGTATGATAGAACACATATAATGAATATATAATATAATAAAATTTAATGAAAGATGAATAATGAAAAATGACACGAGATAAAGGCTATATCACTATAATATAGCAGTATCCACCAAATTCCAAATTAACATCAGATAAACTTCTTCTTTGAAATCAAATTTAAATAAACAACAGTCAATTTTGACGACCTTTAGCAATCAAACTAATAATATGGCTGAAGCCAGTTTTGTTGGAATATTGCTCGTGCAAAACGCCCCTATGGTGAGGAAGAGTTCATTAAAAAAAAATTGGAAGATGTACTTAAAGATTTAGATCCAAATAATGTAGGATTACACCATGTTGTTTCGCAGATTCCCTTCTCCAGAAACAACCGAACGATGCATAACTGCAATTAATACATCTCTTGAATATAATTTAAAAAATGATTTGAAGAACTGTATTGCATTCAGCTTAGCGTTAGAAAAATCGACAGATATCACAGATCTTTCGCAATTGGCAGTTTTCATATGTTTTGTTTCACCTGACTTCGTTGTTGAAGAAGAATTATTAGATTTAGTAGTAAGAGTCAACCCGCGGTGTCAACATTTAAAAAAAATTTATTTATTAATATTTACAACTTTATTACAATAATACAACAAGTAAATAGGCTAAGTGATACATAATGACATGAGCTAATGACCAGTAGAGAAACTACCCAATGGTAGTACTGAAATAGCATGTTCAACTTTGTAGATCACGAGGCCACCTTAATTAACAATATATTACAAAACGTAAAAATAAAGTGATTGGTAATTACATCCATAAAATTATGTATAGTTGTAAAGTAATATAAAATTCTTCTGTAAAACGAAGGTTCGTATATATTTCTAGGAGTAGTAAAAATTTAACTACGTCAGGTTATATTTAGATTGAAAATATTTTATTTTGTTGATACTTATTATATCGCTCCTTCAAATAAAAAACAAAACAAAAAAAAACAATGTCATAACTTAAAAAATCTAGTCTTTCAATAGAGGTATTATAAAGTTCAGTGTGTTGTCAAAATTAAACCAGATGAGTTAAAAAAATAAAAAATTGGTAAAGCAAGGCATTAATATTGTAATGATGGTATTGAAATTCTTATATTAACTTTTACAAAATGTATAAAAACTTAAAACCCTTTTTTGTTTTAACTTACTTTTGTGTAGAATATAATATAATAGAAAAGTAACTTTATTCTGGGACTATGTCCCTTTAGAATAACAAATATGAACAGAAAAAGAAACATAATATGGCCCAGAAGCCTAAGCGGTACAAATCATTAAGAGTGTAAAAAATGACAAAAAAATTTAAAAAGAAATATTTAAACAAAAATAATAATAAGTAAATAAACAGTACAAATCTTGACAAGTTATTAAGCAATTAAAGAGAATTGATAAATCCACAGCTTTTGTTAAATGCATGAGCCAGCATGCAATACTTTTTTTACATGATGCACAGCTTCTTAAAAGACAAAATTAAAAGAAATAAATAGCACAATAAATTATTCTATACATTACAATCTAAGCAAATGACTAACCTGCTTAGAGAGCATCTTTTTGGAAAAGCAAGGATTTAAATGACGATAGTGAGGGACTATGACGGATGTTAGGAGGGATTGAGTTCCACACTGTGGTGGAGCGGGCGAGAAAGGAACGTTCGAATGGTTTGGTTCAGTGGGAACGAATGTATGTGATTATTTCCATAAAAAATCAAATTGTAACGTGATACAACTCAATATATGACTTTATTAAAAAATAAAAATGTCAGAAAAAATCATATATATCATTTCTGAATTAAAAATTTTCAACCAAAACAATCCCTACTGAAGGCTTAACTAAAAAATGCCTATGTTTTAATTATATCGTTGAAGGAATTGCGATTGCATTTACGTTTTGTTTAATAAATACCATTGACATTTTCCTAAAACCAGCCCGTCTTACACTCAAGTAGGGAGCGGGGTAGTTCGGTGGTAGAGCTAAACGGCTGAGTAGCCGTGCAGAAGGTCCTGTGATCAAACTCCGCTCCCAGGCAGACTTGTATTTAATCTATTAGCGGCTGGAGACGGATCTTATGAGATCTAGAACCCTCCTGGGGGTCATCCAGTCTCTATAAAGTGGGTACCCAAAATAAGGGGGAAAATCGGACGGTTCTGCGTGATCTAGGACAAATCACCTCCCAGCACTACCGTTGTCCAAGAAACCGTACAGTCTCTACCACGTACTGAACGCCAGACTCTTCATGGATTATAGGGGTACAGGTTTTGAATGTATGAATTCAAGTCCAATTTACATATCCTATCTCATTTGACCGAATCTATTCAATTTCCCTCGGGTTTTTCTCCGACATTATTTTTCATCTTAAATTGGGTGCCCAGTAATTTGAATAACCTCAGTTATTTCCTTTTCTTTTTGCCCCAATTTTCTTATTTTCCGGCCGTGATTATTTACAACGGCTCCTTTGTTACATTTTCTTTGGAATAACCTCGTCCGATACAATGGCATCTTTCTAATTAGAGAGTGACTGTTTTAAAAAATATAATTATGAATTATTTTTAATGATTTTGATCATTCTTAGGCCTGTGGATACCCGAGAAGTACAATAGCTTACTCCGGCAAGAAATATTAAAAAGTTTATTTATGAATATTTTAACTTTATAAAGTTAATAAAACATTTCTAACTACTCTTTTAAAATTTAATAAAATATTTTTATAAATTATGTTATTAAGCATGAAATTTAAAAGAGTTCGAAGTATTTCTGTATAGTTAAAATTTGGTTCATGATTAATGAATGATTTATTAGAATTTTAGATAAAATTTTTTTAATAAAATATTATCCGAGAGTTTGTAGGCAGATTCTTTAAAATGTCATTCAACAACAATTTTATTGGTTGAAGGTTTTTTTAATTCAGGAACAGTATATCTGATAAGTTTGAACTTGAAGTTTTATCTGAATAATGACTTAATTTAAAATCACAAAAGTTTCTAGCTTTTAAATGTTTTCTAATGGTTAATAGAATGATATTACAATGCCATCTTTACAATAGGAATGCTTTGCTTTGCCAATAAACAAATTTTTATTTTTTTTATTCACATGGAACTTTCAAATACTCGATTGAAAACTTATTTTTTTTGATTTATGACGTTCTTTGGAAGAAGGGATATTTATTACAAACATTAATTATCTTTTACAAGAATGTAATTTTTAAAAATAGCGATTCGAGGAAGTATTTTTCTTTATTCTTTTATTGTTCTCAATCAGTTAAATTATAAATATTTTTAAAATTGGAAAACCACAAAGCCACTGTTCTTGACTCTTTAACGCGTTACTCAAAATAAAGAAGTGTTTTGAATTTAAATTAAAAAGAAATGGAATGCATCGATTTAAAAAATAAAACAGCATATTCTGATCACAATATTTCGATTTAAGGACTGTTATTTCAATATTGAGAATGCAGTGAACTAAGATTAACCTATAAATTTTGTTGTAAGCTATAAATAATTTAGTCCTATCCATAAAACAAGCAAAAATAATAAAGACATCATTATTTTATTTAACGCAAAATATTCAATATTTTAAAACAATTTTAAATGGGTACTCATATTCCCATTGGTGAGTAGCGGGTAAAAAGTAAGGTTCTAAATTAAAATTCAATTTTTAGAATTATGTCGGGGTACTGAATAAAACGTTAGGTACTTACTTTGGTACAATTAAATAAACAGTTGTATGATTAAAAAAAAGGAGCTTTTTTTTATTATAAAAATAATAATTATTTGAAAAAATAATAATTTTCTAGGCATTCGCCTAGTAAATAAAAAGAAATTTATTCATTCCACTGGAATCCTCATACAAGACTTACAGACAAGACACTGCTCGACGTTTTCGCCTAGTTCAACATTTACTGGACAAACGCTCTAAGCTTCCAATTAATTAAACAAAAGACTCATTTACATGACAGTTATCAGACCTATTTGGACATGCGGAGTTGTGCTTTGGGGCTCTACTAAACCATCCAATTCATCTCGCATCCAATCCTTACAATCCGAATTCCTTCGTAAAATATTCAATGCTCCTTATTATGCCACAAACAAGCTCGTCCATCATGATCTTAGTATCCCATATGTTGCTGATTTGGCCCAAACTAGATACCTATCCTTCCATGACAAGCTCCATACACACTTCCGCTAGTCTCTCAACTTGCTTCCCATACTATTCATGATAATCCTCCGAGGCGTCTGAAAAGAAGATGGCCTCGAGACCTTCTACTATAGAACTTTATTGGAGTGCTACCGATGGGTAGTTTCTCCACAAGTGTTTTTTCATGTCATTTGTTCATATTAGCAGATTGTTTTAATATTATTACAGTTGTAAATATCAATAAATTAATATAAAAAAAAATATTCCACGAGGAAGGCACCTACTAGGTAATCCATTAATAGTATATAAATGCTATCTTAAAAAAACCAAGGTCTTTTATATACAAAATAAGGACACCTCTATATATTACTTATAGGATGTTAATAATTACAATAGGGCAACTGTAAATCATGACACGAAAAGCTAATTTATTTATAATAAGAAAGAGAAAAAACTCTTTTTTGTAAATCATCTAAGAAGAAAAATAAAAAGGATTTTATACTAATATCAAAGTTTATTGCTTATTCATTCGACGCCACTTTATGCTGCTATGACTAATCGGACGATGCTACATTGAGAGTCCTAAATTTTGCCTGTCCAGTGTATAATTAGGATAGGGGTTTTTAGTGAGTAATTGGCATCGTACAGCCTAGTTTAACGTTCCTTCCGAAAGACGGCATAACCAAGGATTTTCTACTGTCTTTAGGAAATGCCAAGGCATTCTGCCGGGTTGCTTCAAAATAGGTTGGTACGCTAACCATTAAACTAAATGCTGATATCAAAATTAAATAATGACTGTTATTCGATGGTGATTAACGAGGAAAATTAAACGGAGGAAAGATTTTTCGAAATGAGTGATATGTATCAATATAATCATTAAAATATAATAAAAATATTGATTGTAAATTTATTAAAAGCATTGAATAATACCTCGGTGTAAATCAAAGAAAGCTTCATACTTAAAAACCTGGATTCACTCTAAATGTACCACCGGTATCTCCCTATTCACTTTAAAGAATCTTTAATGTTTTTGTATTGTATTAAACCATAAAGATAATTAGATAGTCGTTATTTATGGTTAAAGTCATTATCATTTTTATCTACATTGGTTTTAATTACAAAGGCAATTCTCGACCAAGGCATTAGGTCTAATAGCTGTAAAACTGTCAGAGGTCGTGAATTTAAGATTTACTCCCAGACATAATGAAAGGGGAGTTAATTTATTGTTGTTATCCCTAGTTAATCTCTGTTAAATTGGTAAATAGGTAGGAGCGGGGCAGCTCAGCGTGTAGAGCGCTGTGTTGATGTGCCGAAGATTCCAGGCACTAATCCGGCTATTACAAATAAATTATTTGATCTGTCAACAGCGGTGATTGGACTCCAGATCCCAAAATTACAGTCCCTATCTTGTACTGAACCGAAGACCCTTCATAAGATGTGAATCAGGTTTTTTTTAAATAGGAAAATAAATATTCTTTCCTCAAAATGCTTCAAGTATCAGCTCTTTCAATCTATACCAGCAACCTATAACGGTTTTCCAGAGTGTAATGGTCAATTTATGTAAATTGAGAAAATTATCGATCATTTCTAAATAATCAAAACTAGAGGCTGAGAGGTATTCAGCGTATATTATTTTCCAACAATTACAATATTTTTATAAATATTTTTAATAAAATAAAAGACAAAACACTACAAAGAACTATCACATCTTCTGGACAGATCTTCATTAGACTTACGAAACAAATCTGTAATCTATTGCACTATACTATTTGGACAACTGGAGCAGAACTATGGGGTTCAGTAAAACACGAGATACAAACAACACAATCCAAAATCCCAAAAAAAAATTGTTAACGACTAGACATAGACATACCAACATGAACATTGCCAATAATATATATATATATGTGTATATATAAAATCACAACAAATACAAAACATTTCAATAGTCAATACAAAATCACTTAATTACTCTCTTTCTTTCTCTTTCTTATTATTATTATTTCTCTTAATTATTATTATTTCGTTCTCTCTGTTACCTGAACTTCCAATGTGAAGATTACCTAACAGCCGTACCGGCATACATACAGACCTCAGAAAATCAGTTCAAAAACTCCATATTCCCTCAATTGGAGGAGAAAAAAAGTCTTGAGATCTGATTTGCATTGAGACTCTGCAGATGCTAATTTAACATAAAAGATGCTAATTATTTCGCAGGTTGTCCCTTCGCTTTGAGTTACTACTTTTAACTATTTATTCGTTTAAATTTTAATATTTTCCAAAATACAAGCTATCGCTATTATATGAAAAACAGAATGTAATTATCTGTAATGAGTAGATTTTGGTAATCATTTCATCAAAAATTAAAAGTGTAAACTAACGTTTCGTAGTGTAGATGATATATGTTTGTTAAAAAGTTCATTTATAAATGAAATTATTACCGAAGTATATACATTTCCCATAATTACATTATATTTTCCATTCTAAAGTTCATGATAGTATTTTTGAAGAATATTAAAAAGAAAAAGAATAAACAGTTAAAACTTGTTGTGACTCAACTCGAACCTGCGGAATAAATACCTAAAAGGGTATTAATAACTAAATAAATACTAAAATAAAATTTCAGAATAACCTTTTCCGCTCTGACAAGCGATAAACCTTGAGCATGACAATTACCATCAGTCACCCAGGTGCATTGAATAGCAACCACAATTACCAATATCGTACACTCACTGTTTGGGCGCCACAAATCTGCTCGATCGATTGGATGAGGACAAAGGATTATCACCAGAGCATTCCATTTTGCATCGTTCCATTCAGCCCTGTGTTGATCGTCCGAAAGTCCAATCATTACCGATTACTATTAATGTTTTTTTTCCTCAACGTGATTGATACAGAGAATGCTTGGCAAAACGAAATAGAACGTTTGAAAAACCAAGTTAATTTAAAATTTCTTTCTTTATGCTTTTATTGTTCATTTACACCTGCGAAATTGAACGCCCAGCAAATTTTAGTGTTTATTTTTCTTTGTTTTGAAGGAAAAGGGGAACGGAATTTCGGTAAGGGGAGTGAGTGGCTCAGTGGCAGAGCACTGAGTTTCAATGCCAAAGGCGATCTGATCCGTGGTGGTTTTGAGGTTGGTCCTTTTTGCTAAACGATTATCCTTCTTTATAGGTCGTATATAGTCGGGGGCTTTGGTAGTATTAGATACCTGATCAGATTTATTTAATGTTTTACAGTACTTTCGAACCCCAAGCCATTTTAATGTATACCTATTTTTAAAAAAACAAAAAAACAAAAACAAACCTTAACCACTTCAACCCGTTAACGACCGCTCTCCACCATAGAGATTGTACTGTTTCATGGACAACGGCTCTGCAAGGAGATGACTTTTCCTTGGTCACGCTCAACCGCCAGACCCCCCCCCCCCCCCTATTTTGGGTACCCTATTTTTATAATATTTTATAGAGACTGGGTGAGCCCCAGGGGGGTCCTAAATCCTATATGATCCATCTCCATCTGCAAACAGACTAAATAAAAGTCTTACTCGCAGCTGCATTTGAATCAGGATTTCCGACATGGTAACTCACTCTACCACTTAGCCACTCCGCTCCTTTTTTAATGAAAATACACATGTACAATAAGTGTTATGTACAATACATATAATAACAAAAGAGTTATTTTATGTACTTGCATAACTTGTAACACTAAAGACTATTGAGATTCCCGAATTAAGTGGTTGGTGAACAGATTCAGCCTCCAATTCCGCTACCCTACCCTTTTAAGGGTAGAGTAACTTTGAAAGTTCAAGTACTTGATAAGGGATTATGGATGTAGGAATGTTAAGGCGGAAGTATAATTTTCTACTTCATCTGGACTAAGAGTTTTTCTATTTTTTGTTCATAGGCAAAAACCATTTATAAGATTTTAATGAGAACTATGAACATTGCGATAGGTTTCAGTAACATCATTAAAATCTCTTCCGTTTATTTAAACCAGGAGCGGGATAGCTGAATAGGCAGAGCGCTATGGTTTCGGGTTCAAGCCTGTCTATGGCAGAAATTATTTAACCTGTTAACAACTGAAACCTCCTTGGATTCACCGACCTCTATAATGTCGGTGTCAATCAAAACCTGGCGGTTGAGAGTGATCTCAACCAAATCATCTCCGTGCTCAACCGTTGGCTTAGACACAGTATGGTCCCTATCATGTACTAATAGAGTGTTGTGGTATATTTTTTATTTTCATAAGTCATATTCGAAAATAATCCCATATCCTTGAGATCACTTTTGAGAAAATTAATTACGAAAATCCTACTCTAACAAACCTTCCGCCCTTTCCTTTTTATCTTAAAGAATCTGAATTATCTTCGGCATCTACATGCATTGGGAGTAGTGTAGCTCAATATGTATACTATGTGGCTAGGCTGAAGGTCAAATCTGGCTGTAGGAGTAAATTATATACCCTCTGGGATATATGGACCTTACAGGGTATAAAATTACTTATATATTTTACCCTACCTTCTAAGGGAGGAAACCAGACGGTTGAGCGTGATCTAGTACAAATCCCTTCATAACCATTGTCTTAGAAACAGACTCTACCTCGTACCATGCCCAAGACCCTTTATTTTTTTTTACGATTATATAAAAGACTAATCTTTAGCTGTTTGCCATCTGGAATACAATAAAATATATTCTAATATAATATATTATATATATATATATATATATATATATATATATATATATATACATACATACATACATATATACAGGGTGTCCCGAATTTAAATGGCAAAACTTCAGGAACTTATAGGGGACCAAAAAACTAAGACAAAAAGTCCTTTAGAGATTTGCTCGTTTTTGCTTAGTTTTAGAGAAAATCGCAAAAAAAGAAACAAAACAAAAATGTTACAGGTAGTGATTATCACCTTTCAATGTTCTTCAGGCTAGGCAGTGAGATATGTATACACTTAATGTTATCCTATACATTCTTTTATTTTTTTACATTTTGGCTTCCTTCTAGGATTATAATTCCTAAATCAGTCTTCAGTCAGTTACTCAGATATTTTTGTGTGAATAGCATCAGCCACAATGCCACATACATAGTCTAATGTTGAATCCGCTGATATGATTTTTGTGTATGGTTTCTGTAACGGTAATGCTTTAGAAGCGGTGCGGGAGTATGCGCGCCGATTTCCAAATAGAAAAGTGATGAGTCTTTTCGTTAACTTTTAATATATTAATACGTAATGAAGGCGACCAATTCCAGGCAGCAGTAAGAGCAGATTATCGGACATATAGACAATTAATTAGACGATATTAATGATTAAATATATTATTTTTTTTATCAACCATATATTTTTTAATTAAAAAGGCAGGTCCCTACTAACAGTATTAGGTTTAGCTGCTGTTTAATCGTCAGAGGTCGTGTATTTAAAGTTTACAGCCAGACTTAATGAAATGACAAACAATTTATTATCCGTTGAATCGAAGCTCAGTGGGTAGAGCGCTGAATAGCTGTGCCGAAAACTCCGGATTCAAATCCAGCTGCGGAAGATAAATTATTTACTCTTTTAATAGCCGTGGTTAGACCCTGTCGATCCTTTTGGGGGGCACCTAGCCTTTATAAATTGGGCATCCTTAAACGAAAGGAAAACCTATCGGTTGAGAGTAGTCACGGACAAACCGGTGTCCTAGACACAAGCAGTCTCTACCATGTACTGAATCCTAGACCCTTCATGGGTTGGTTGTGGTGGTGCAGGATTTAAAGGATTAGAAAAACGTAGTTGTTACCTTCCAAATATCACCCCAATTTGACTTATATTGCTTTGTACGGTTAATTTTCCGCAGCCTGGCTTTATTTTTTATACTGATGTAATGTTTTAGCATCCTTCACCTTCCAAGATGGCGAGGTCCTCTCTCCAACTTGCATTTCTGAATTTCTTCTTGTGAAACGTTTACTTGAACTAAGTTACCTTAATTTGGGAGTTCCTTTAGCCATCCTACTGCTTGAAAAACTGAACTACATCCGTTTCAATGAATGAAATCCAAGATGTAAAAATGTTTTCTTTTGAAGTTCTACAAGAGACCTAGGCTGGGCAAGAGGCCAAGTCGAATGGTCTAAGTCAGAAACAACTGAGCGGAAACACTGCTCAAGTATATGTTTGTTTATCGTTCAATATTTGTGGATGTACCATTAAGTGCTATAAACAGAAACCTTTTTACATAATGTAGTATAAAGAATTGTTATACACTAATACTTATACGAATAAGGAATACGGATCAAGTCCGGCCATGGAAGATAAAGTATTTAATTTGCTAACAGCCAGAGATGGACCCTGTGGGATCTGCCCTCCTGGGGCTCACCCAGCCTCTATAAATTGGATACCCTAAATTGGGAGAAGAACCTTGCGGTTATCATGATCTCGGACAAATCACCTCCTGGCACATCCATCCTAGAAACAGCACAGTCTTGTGCATGTTAGACTGAACCCAAATTCATTCATGGGATATAGTGGTACATGCTTTTTTATTAACTCCAGATACACTAAGGGGGTCTCTCAATTTAGCTGGTAGACTTTTTAAATGAAAAATTTTAAGTGGGTACCCTTAAAGTTAAATTAAAGTTTTCCAATCCATAAAATACCTATCCCCTATCCGTGGGTTCAAATTATCAAGAACTTACTTTTCTCTCAGAAATTCAACGTATGTATATTTTATAAAGTGATGTTTACCATTCTTATAATTTTTTCCTTTTTTCAAAACTGGATTTATTTGAATTTCATCTTCAAGAAAAAAAAAAAATAAAATCGGCTTCCAGTCAAATTCTTTTATTGTTTTATATGATAAAACGTTTCGACACTATGGTGTCATTTTCAATCATTTATTCCTCTGCATTCCTCAACTGGAAAGTCAATATTTTTAAAAAATCATTTTTAAGGAGATCTTTTATCCTCCATAGTCAAACTTATATTCCATTACATAAAAAAAAAAATTTTTTTTTTTTTTTTTTTTTTTTATGTAATGGAATATAAGTTTGACTATGGAGGATAAAAGATCTCCTTAAAAATGATTTTTAAAAAATATTGACTTTCCAGTTGAGGAATGCAGAGGAATAAATGATTGAAAATGACACCATAGTGTCGAAACGTTTTATCATATAAAACAATAAAAGAATTTGACTGGAAGCCGATTTTATTTTTTTTTTCTTGAGTGATGTTTACCTTAATTCGTATATATTAACCTTTTCAACTTCGAGGCAGTATATTTTATATTCTAGGTTTTTTTAAGATTGTAATTATTACTTTGATCTTCTCCTAAGAGTGTATTTTTAATTTATTTATTTTCCCCTTATTTTGAGGTTATATGGTAATTTAGTTTATTTCACCGTATTTTAATATAATTTTAACTGATAAAAATAACGCTCCTCCAAAAGAACAATGTCATAACAAAAAAAAAAAAAATTTCATTAGAAGTATTTGAAAGTTTCTTGTGAGTTAAAAAAAAAATTAAAATTATAGTAATGCTAATTCAAAGCATTCCTATTGTACTAATGTTATTGAAATTATTTTATTAACCATTTGACAATTTTTAAAAGCTTTAAACTTTTTTGATTTTAACTTGGATCATTATTTCCATAAAACTCCATGTTATAAAATATGACTTTATTAAAAAAAATGTTGTTAATGCGATATCAGATATGTCGTTCCTGGATTAAAAAGTTTCAAGCAATACAATTGCTACTGAAGGCTTAACTGAAAATCCCACTTTTTGAGTTATGTCGTTGTTCTTTTGAAAGAGCGATAAAATATGTATCAAAAAAACCGTGAACGGGTTTGGGGTTCAGTACATGTTAGAGACTTACTGTTTCATGGACAACGGTTCTGCAAGGAGGTGACTTGTCCTAGGTCACGCTCGACCGCCAGGGTTTTCCCCCTTATTTTGGGTACTCTATCAGGTGAGCCCCTGGAGGGTCCTAAATACCATATGATCCATCTCCCGTCGCGAACAGACTAAATAAAAGTTACTGCCTGCAGCTGGATTTGAACCAGGATTTCCGGCATGGCTACTCAATGCTCTACCACTGAGCCACTCCGCTCCCTAATTATAACAAATTATTGATTATTGATATATTATTATTATTATTTCATGTTAGATTCAGATCAATATGTGTAAATAGGTCTTAGTACAGCGTTGTAAATCATTTCGTAAGTCAAGTAAAGATTTATAGTCCAGTAGATGTAATGGTTGTTTTTAGTGTCTGGTCAGTTCTTGTCTTTTTAATTTTGTAAGTTCCAAGTAAGTCTTTTGATCAATTATAGTCCGAGATAACGTACATAGTTTTTAGAAGATACGAAGTGGTGCTCCTTCGATGTTCTTACCTCATTCTTTCAGTTCATGTACTACAGATTTTTTTTCGTGAAGGAGTAATAATTTGATGAGGAGTTAATAAAACCTGTACCACTACAACCCGTGAACGGGTCTGAGGTTCAGTACATGGTAGAGACTGTACTGTTTCATGGACAACGGTTGTATAGGGAGGTGATATAACCTAGATCAAGCTCATTCGCCAGATTTCCCCCCCCTTATTTTGAGTAACTACTTTATAGGGGCTGGGTAAGCCCCAGGAGGGTCCTAGATCCTGTATGATCCATCTCCGGCTGCTAACAGACTAAATAAAAGTCTTCCCAGCAGCGGAATTTGAACCGAGATTTTCGGCATGGCAACTCAGTGTTCTTTACTAAATAGGAATTAATAATAATTCGAAATTTCGGGGGAAGCGTTTAAGCAAATACTGAGGAGATTAGAGAGGAATTTCTAGCTGAGATGAAGGCGACATATTGCTAGCTGTCGAGAGATCTGCGGTCTAGTCAACTGGCAGGCTAGTTGATTCAGTATAGTTGGTCCTCTTCAAATCCGTTGAATTTAAGTTGTAATCATAGTAGGCTCAAATTTTGGCGATCTGTTTATTTTTTATCTTACATACCTTAAAATTATAAATAAAAGTTATATGTTTAAACAATTTTGCGTAGGATAGCTCAGCTGGTAGAGCGCTGGGTTGTTATGCCAGACGTTCCGGATTCAAATCTGGCTGCGGCAGATAAATTATTTAAGTTTATCATCCGTGGTTGTGGTGGGATCTGAAGATCCTCCCTGGGCTTACCCAGGCTCTATAAGCTGGGTACCCCTAACAAGGTAAAACCTTGGTGCCTGAGCGTGATCCCGGACAAATAATCTCATTGCACAACTGTTGTCCTAGAAACAGTACCGTCTCTACTGTTTACTGAACCACTTTATCGAGGCTGTGTGTGACGGCCTACAGATCCCACAGACTCGATTCGCGCCACTTAACAGAATAAAAAAAATTACCTGCCCCAGCCGGTCTCAAAGTATTGAAATAAAGGAAAATAGATAGACAGCGGAAGAGACTTGAACAAAATAAAAAAATATTTCCAAATTTCTTTACATTATTGAAAATTTTTAACTTCTAATTTTAACCCATTTATTTATACACCGGAGTGAGCTCAGTGATATAGAGAGCTCTGAGTTGCCATGCCGAAAATCCTGGTTCAAATCCCGCTGCAGGCAAGACTTTTATTTAGTTTTTTTGCAGCCGGAGATGGATCATTTAGGATCTAGGAACCTCCTGGGGCTCACAAAGGGGAAAGATTTGGCGGTTGACCGCGATCTAGGACAAATCACCTCCTAAATATACACATTTCCTATAATGACACTTATTTTCACATTAAAGCTCATTATTTTTATTTTCAAAAATACTAAAGATAAAACTAATGAATTATTAAAATTGATGTGACTTAACTGGAATCGACAACCTGCGGAACGGATACCAAATTATATATCCTCTTATCACCTATAGATACAGATACCCTCAGGGTTCTACAGATACTCCTGGGGCTCATCCAGCCTCTTATAAAGGTAGGTTCTCATTATATTGGGAAAACGTGACAGCTGATATAGTGTGCGCAAAATAAGGTGGGGAAAATCTGGACGTTGAGCGTGATCTAGGACAAATCACCTCCCTGCACAACCGTTGTACATGAAACAGTACTGTCTCTACCACAGAGCCTTCAAGGGTTGTAGAGATACAGGTTATTTATACACCGATATATTATGTTTAAAGTTTAGAGAAAATATTCATCTTTTATTAAAAATTTTAATGTATACATTATATATTCGTCAGCCTAACTTTTCCATCCGTTCGATAAGCTCGAACTACAATGGGTCCCTAGAGAAGTAATAATTCAGTAAAAAATTGTTACGAGTAGAATACTCAGGGGTGAAGCCGCAGTGACCGTCAACAACCAAC
Organism: Arma custos; assembly: GCA_037127475.1. Taxonomy (NCBI): domain Eukaryota; kingdom Metazoa; phylum Arthropoda; class Insecta; order Hemiptera; family Pentatomidae; genus Arma; species Arma custos. The sequence continues at coordinate 36,790,381 of CM073765.1, forward strand.
CATAATTAAAACAAACACACCGTCCTCCTAAACGAATGGAATGCTATTATCAATATTGGGTTTGGACTATTCGGCATTTGTTTAAAAAATAACCCTCGAACAGTAATAAAATTTGGGGTTTGTTTATCATACAGGGGTAATAATTTGTGACACATTATCGTGCTACACGAAGCATCATAAGGCCTTCTTATACATATGATTTAGTAGTGAAATAAATTTTTATTTACCATCTATATAAAATAATAATATTGTTTTATATATACATGGTGTCCCATTTCAAGTGGGTCAAACGTTTTTAACTTTTAAACAAAACAAAATTCAGAAAAACGATTCAGGTAAAAGTTGTAGTCATTCAGGCCTAGTTTGAAGAAATAAAAAAACATTTTTTGGTTTTTCACTTTAAGTGGTCAATATCTACCTTCAAAAAATGTAGTTTCCTCTTGACGACCCCCATTTATTTTTATTTTTCTGAAATGTACAATACAAAACATGGAAAAAATGTATGTAATATTTTTTTCTATCTTTCATAGGTCAAGTAGAAGAAGTATCTGAAGCTCATTACTTCAGTATGCTGTCTTCACAGAAGGTTTTTAAATGTCCAGACATTTTCTGAAAGATTCAAAATACCTTGATCAGTTATTTCGACTAAAAACTCTTAAATAAAATAACTTAATGCTACATTACGTACGTTTCCTCGTAAAGGAGGAACACTAAAGTAGTCAACTTTGAATGCTTTTACTACTTAAACTATGAAAGATAGAAACAAATGTTACATACATTTTTTCCATGTTTTAGATTGTACATTTCAGAAAAATAAAAATAAATGGGGGTCAAGAGGAAACTACATTTTTTGAAGGTCGATATTGACCATTTAAAGTGAAAAAACAAAAAATGTTTTTTTTTTCTTCAAACTAGGCCTGAATAACTACAACTTTTATCTGAACAGTTTTCCTGAATTTTGTTTCGTTTAAAAGTTAAAAACATTTAAAAACATTTTTTATCCGAATGGTGATAAAGTGATAAAAAATAAAATTAAAGAAAATTGGGATGAAAAGTGGGAGAGCCTTCCTCAAAACCACCTCCGTCAGATAAAAGAAAAAAACACCGCTTGGATCCCTCCAAACGGCCTAACGCCAAAAGAGTGCGGTATTATAAGCAGGTTAAGTATTGGTCATACCAAGCTAACACATCTCCACCTACTTTTAGGGCAGTACCAACCAACCTGCCAAAGCTGCAATAATGTTCAAATTACAGTCAAGCATCTATTTGAATGCAAGAAATATGAAATAATAAGAAAAAATTGAAACGTGCCAACTTTTCAAAAATGATAACGAGCTGCAGAGGACTCTGATGTACCTGAAGCAAACAAACTTAATCAATGAAATATAATAAGAGCAGTCGTCGCTAATGGCCTCAGAAGTTGAAGCGACGTTAAATAAAATCAAATAAAAAAACAAAAAAAACATTTGATCCACTTGAAATGAGACACCCTATATATCCACGGTGAATAAGTGGTCATGTCGAATTTTGTACACGTATTTAGAGAAGCGGAATCGTGCCATTCTTCCTTTTTAGGCTGGGAATTAATTATGTACTTTTTTGAAAACTGAAAAATAAAAATAAAATAAATGACCACAGGACTTTTCCCAATTAGTTTCACTTCCGAAAGGTTTCTTTCTGGGTTATTGTAAAAAACTGAGAATTATTGTGGGGGTTTTCATAGCAATAGAAGTTGGGTAGCAAAGTGTGTAGAGAGGTACGTTGCTGTGATGAAGGTCCAGGGTTCAAATTCAGCTCAGATAAATTATATAATCTGTCAACAGCCTGAATGGACCCTGTAAGATCCACATACCCTCCTGGGACTCAACTAGCCTCTATTAAGTGAATACCCTTAATTTGGGGAAAGTCCTGGCGGTTGAATCTTGAACAAATCACCTGTCAGCATAACCGTTGTCCTAGAATCAGTGCAGTTTCTACCATGTACTAAACCCAAGACCCAACACGGGTTGTACTTGTACAGGTTTTTAGTTTTTAATAACTCAAATATCGCTACTGTTTTATAAGCTACTTACCCGAAACGTTTGCCTTGAACGTTCAAATTATTATTTCTACATATACCTGCATCTCTGATGAATTAGTAGTTAACTATGAGGGAAGCATTTTTTTTTTTTTTTTGGCTTGGAATGAAGTTGTATTAAAAGCAACTACTTTTCAAGATAATTTATCGCATTATTCACTACAATATAACACGATTCTCCTCTTCCCTATGTTCAAGAAACTAATTTCAAACAATAACAAATTATTCTCTGGGATGAAGATCTATGTGTAAATAATAAGTTGATCGAGACAAACAAACTGTACCAGTACAACCTACAATTTATAAGGACTGGGTGAGACCCAGAAGGGTCTGTGGATCTTACAGGGTCCATCCATGTCTGTTAATAGTTAAAATATATAATAGTTTACCTCCCATATCCAGATTCTAACCCGGGTCCTTTGGAACAGCAACTCAGTACTTTCCACGCTGGGCAACTCCTATTCATTTTCATGAGGTGTGAAAAACCACATTTACAACCCTGAATGAAGCCTTTTTCAGTCCTTGTGATAATTGGGAAAAGTCCCGTGGTATTCATATTTTTTTTTAATGTTGAAAAAAATATACTCAGTTTCTAGTTTAAATGTCTCTAGACTATATTAAAACTATATGAAAACTGTCAGAAACATGTTATCAAACTGTAAACAAAATTAAGATGCTTTTCAAATTTATTTAAATATTTCTATATATTGATAAATTACGAAGGTTTTGAACCATTTCAAAGTTTAGCGAATACATACATCAAAACTTTATTTTATACGAACATTTTCTTTACCAAATATTTGCAAACGAACATGTTTTTTTTATTATAGACCCAATAAAAACTATAGTTTTTTTCTTTAATTTTCAATGGTAGGCAAGTAAAATAGCTTAGTGCGTAGAGGTCCCAGCTTCGAATCCAGCTGTGCCAGATAAATTATTTCATCTGTTAACACCCGAGGGATGGACCGTGATGAATGTAGAGACCCTTCAGTCTCTATGAAGAGGGCACCTTAATGGTGGAAAACTTGGCGGTTGAGCTTGATCTCGGACAAATCATTCCCTGCACAACTGTTGTCTTAGAAACAGTACAATATCTAGCTTGTACTGATGCCAAGACCTTTCCTGAATTTAAGCAATAAAATTTTAAAAAAAACTTTCAACGGTTCCAAATAATGTAAAATAGATACAAATCTGGAAATTTAAATATGCCTATGAAGAAAAAAAAAGAATACGTTTGATAAAGGATAATAGATAAAGAAATATATTTTAAGCTTTGTTTTTTTTGGCTCATTTTTAATTCCTGATATTATTAATTTAGTAATATAATATTAAATTAATATTATAAAGTTCTGTGTAAAGTAAATGTAATTAACTTCCAGCTTAAATGTTTCTATGTTATTATAATACAGATGAGTTGCCCTAGGTAGATTAGGTAGATTACTACCTAGGGCAACTCATATCATTTGCAGATAAATCCAAGAAAGAGGTGAATAGAAGGATTAAAATAGGATGGTCCAAATTTTGGTCACACAAAAATATTTTTAAAAGCAACATGGCCATACATCACAAGAGAAAAGTTTTTGATGCTTGCATCATTCCCTCTTTAACTTATGGATGCCAAACTTGGAGCCTAAATAATGATATATCCAAATCCCTAACAATCACTCAGCGTGTAATGGAGCGAAGTATGTTAAGGAAAAGTAGAAGGGAGAAAATAAAGAAGACAGAACTACGGAAGCTGACTGGTACGCGCGATATTCTCAAGACAGTATCTGATCTTAAATGGCAGTGGGCTGGACATATTGCAAGAATGGCATCAACACATTGGGCTAAGGCAACAACGGATTGGTATCCAATACACCGCACTAGGAGAAGAGGGAGACCAGCTACGAGATGGCGGGACGACATACAAAACTTCATAGGAGTATTATGGCACCGTTCGGCTTGGAACATACGTAGCTGGGGTAAATTGGGAAAGGCTTATGCCCAAAGAAGGGCTTTTTTTTCTTTTAAAAAAAAACCTTGTAAATATAAAAACCATGTAAAAATTGTACATAGAAGAAAGAGGAAAAAAATAAAGCTTATTATTATTATTATTATTATTATATAGATGTGTGGAAACTATCACAAACATTTTAATAAGATATTTTTAAAATTGTAATTTAATATTTTTACACATGAAATGAAAGCTCTAACAGAACACACTGTTATTATTGTCTTTACAACTATTTCATTTTCGGAGATGATCCCTTGTCAAAACACATTCCAATTGTATTCGCAGATATATCAAATGAGAGAAATATTCTGTATTTTTATTAGGTAAATTATTATTTAACCTTTAGTAAAAGAAATACAAAATAAAACAATTTTGTTGCTTTTGCCGAAAATTGCAATAATTGAATCGTGTGAGAAAATTGCACGCTACACTGTCATGTATTTGAGCTTTTAACACGAAGGTCATTCTAGATGAGTTCATATGCAAATTGAGGAAATGAGTTATATAAAATGAGATATTTATATATTACGGTAAAAGTAGATATTGCGCAAATGTACACATTTTCCGGTGAATGTGCACATTTGCCTTCTCGTTTGGGAAATGTGCATTCAACTAACATTTACAATTTCAAAGAAGGGAAATGTACATTGAATTCACAATGACCATGTCGTTTTGGTAAATGTGAACATACAAAATACGAAATCGCGGAAATACGAAAATTTATATAAATTAGGAACTAAACAGGGAGCTTTAAAACAATCTTATTCTAGGCATGAATAAATAAAACTTTTTTCATTATGAATTTTCTATATGTTCCTTTATTGTTTTATAAAATTTAACTGTTATAATAAAAAAAAGTATCTTATTATTTTTATTTGTTTGATTCCCATCGTATTGGTCCTGAAAAACTAGGTCGAAAATTTTATTTATGAATATTGGGATCATAACTTACGACATATTATATGATATGCAAAGAAAAGTATGTTTCGTTTGTCAATTACATTTTTTAATTAAAATAATTTTTGTTATTAAAGCCTTTTGTATTAGGCAACAACATTTTTAATTTATTTGTATTCCAACTTTTCTTAAAACATGAAGGTAAGAGTATACATTTACCAAAACGTGAAGGCAAGAGTACACGTTTGCCGGGAAATGTACATATACATTATATTCAGTTCACATGTACCTAACTTTTTGGGAAATGTACACATTTTACGGTAAAAGTGTACATTTCCCAAGAGTGTACATTTACCGTAACATATATATTATCATATCATTCTTTTTATATTTTTATTTTTTATTTAAAGTAAAATTGTTATATATCTGGAAATAATAAGTTGTTCGAGGCTAACGTATTGGTAATTGGTAAGCAGCTTCAACAACAGGGAAGATATAGCTATGGGAAAATAAAAATCAAATCTAGTCAACCTATGTAGGGTCTTGGCTTCAGTACATGGTAGAGACTGTACTGAATCTAAGACAGCGGTTGTACAGGAAGGTGATTGGTCCGATATCAACTCATTTTTTTTACCTTAATTTAGATGCAGACTTTATACAGCCTGGATAAGGCCGGGAGTGGCTATAGATCTTACAGGGTCCATCCGTGCCCGTTAACAGATTATTTAATTTATCTGACAGGCTGAATTTGGACCCGGGACCTTCATCACATCAACTTGGCACCCTACACACTGTGCAACCCCACTGCCATAGCTATGAAAAATTCTTAGTTTTTTTTTATCAACCCCGAAAGAAACCCTTAGCTATGAGAAAAACAACTGAGCTAGTAAAACCTATGTAGGGTTTTGGGTTCAGTACATGGTAGTGACTGTACTGAATCTAAAACACCGGTTGCACAGAAAGTCAAACGCTTTGTTTTTCCCCTTATTTTAGTAACCCCCAGTGTCCTAAATCCCATGGGATTTATCTGCGGGCGCTAACAGATTAAATAAAAGTCTGCCACCAAGCGGGATTTGAACCCAGGACTAAATTATGGGTGATGGAGCCTGCATGATCCACAGGAGCATATGTGGATCTTACATGGTCCATCCATGGATTTAGACATATTAAATAATATATCTGGCAAAGCCGAATTTGAAACCGGGATTTTCAGCAGCAGAGAACCACGAGAACAGTGCTATTGCGAGACCCTTTTCTTTTCAGACTCCTATGAGATGACGTGAATAATTGATAAAGAATAAAGGAACAAGTCAAACAAAATAATTATAACTAATAATAATAGGAAGTAACGGATTTTTGATAAATGTTCACTTGACAGCCACACCTGGAGCCTGCTCACAGGCACTTCTTTCTCTTTGTACGGAGCTTTATCGAATCCAATCCTCCCTCACCTAGTTCACCTCTTTCTTCCGGACAGGTCCTTACCTGCCTTTCAGAGCTTTATTATAAATGATATCCTTCGACTTCTTCACTTTAACTATCTCGGAGGAACCGCTACACTCATAAGGAATTTCCCTTTCATGGTCTAAAGCTCTTTAGTTGTCGCAAAACCACTTAGATCTGTAGACATTTTCTTTATTTCACTCACTCAATAGTATTTCTTTTCATAAATATCCAGTATTATTGATATTACTTCAACAATAATCTCTTTTGTATTTGCGAGTGGTTAGATGAATTTAGAGAACATTTTTCTATGAACGTCAATTAAAAAAAAAAATTAACGTCAGTATATTTTACAATGTCTAATCGGACGATGCTACAGTGGAAGCAATACATTTTGCCTAAGTATAATTAGAATAGGGATTTTTAACGAGTACTTGAAACCGCACACGTTCATTACTACCATTTTACATCCTCTCTGAAGGACGGCAAACTTATGATTTTTTACTCCCTTTAAAAAATCCTAAGGCCCCCTGGTAGCGAACCAACGATCTTGATGAAAATAAATTATAATTAAACAATTAAACAAAATTATAACAAATTAAAAATATATTTTTATTTATTTATTAATGGGCTCTACAGTCCTTGGACAACCTTTCCAGGGACCAGCCTTGCTAATTTCTTCTGCCATTCTCCTCTGTCAGTCGAAAGCGATTTAATAGATACATTAACAATATGTAGTTAACAGTAATTATTAGGAAGCATTATTGACTCTTCTAGAAACCTTATGTTTATGAATGTTTAAATAGATACCAATTTGATTATATTCCTTGTTAAACAATTGTTTTCTAATAACATATTAAACAATAGCATTAAGGGTTATATTAAATATTAACATGTTAATTTCCATTCCAAAGTTTTGTTGTTTTTTGTCATGACAGTGACCTCTGGAAAATTTTAATTAAGTGGTATTATGCACTTAATACCATACCATTTTACTAATCTCTTTTAAGTAGATTACTATATAAGATTTTTTTTTATTGTTCATACGCATATATACAACTTAGATAACGGCTTAATAAAGATGCGATTTAACCGAGATCAGGATTAACCGTTAGGTTTTCAAGTATTAAGAGTATCCTCCTTTTTAGACGCTGGACGAGCCCCAGGGGAATCTAGGAATTCCGCAGGATAAACTATAGCTGATAAGAGGATAACTAATTTATCTACATAGCAGAATTCGAACCCGGAAACATCAGGACAGAAACTAAGCGTCCTACACACTAAACTAATCCGCCAAATAATTAATTTAATTATTAATCTTCTCAGGTAAGATTAATGATCTCTTAAGGTCAAGATCCACGGCTGTAGTTTAGTATCAGGGTACGTATCCCAACTATTGTTTAGAAACAGACGCATTTAGATAGAGATAAATAATTTATCAGCCACGTCCGGTTTCGAACAAGATATCTACAGCTCAGTGACTAGGCGCTCTAAACATTTACATAAATAGATAGATAGTTTTCAGATAGATATATAACAGCTAATCAACACAATCCCTCAATACATAATTTATTGTTCGGAAGAGAATATTTTATTTATAAGGAGGAAGAAATTTTGTTAGAAAAATCTTAATGTAGTTTAAACATTGAAAGATAACATCTTTATTTAATTCTTCGATCTTATTATTAATATGCTTGGAAAAAAAACATACAACCACTTGTCCAAAGAAGAGTTCATTACTAATGTGGGTTTAGTTAATAATTAATAACATATTTTTGAATTTAACTATAATTTTTAATGTATTTTTTTCTGTTCTTACCTCAAGAACATAACTAAAAAACTGGCGTTTTTGAGTTGTGAGCCTTCAGTTGCATTAGTACTGGGTGAAGCATTTTAATTCAGGAACGACATATCTGTTATTTATTACCATGTTTTTTTTTAATAATGTCATATTTTTAGCTTTATCACGTTTCAACTTAATGTTATATGGGAATAATGGCGTAAGCTAAAATAAAAAAAGAGGGTAGAGCACTGAGTTGCCATGCCGGAAATCCTGGTTCAAATCCCGCTGCTGGCAAGACTTATTTATTCTGTTAGCAGCCAGAGATGGATCATATAGGATCTTGGACCCTCCGGGACTCACCCAGCCTCTTATAAAATATTATAAAAATAGGGTCCCCAAAATAAGGGGGAAAATCTGGCGGTTGAGCGTGGCCTAGGACAAGTCAGCTCCTTGCAGAACAGTTGTCCATGAAACAGTACAGTCTCTACCTTGTACTGAACTCTAGACCCTTCACAGGTTGCAGCGGTACATGTTGTTTTTTTTAAAGGTTACTTAAATAATTATTACAATAAAAGCATTACAATAGAAATGGTTTTCTTTACTAAAACACATATTTTTAATTTTTTAACTCACATGGAAATTTCAAATACCTCTACTTAAAAGTTGTGTTTTCGTTTAGAAGCAGCGATATTCTACAATAATAGTTTTTCTTCTTTAAGATTATGAGAGAGAAGTAACGGTTTCTTCACCGTTTTTCATTTCTCTTAATTTATTCGAATGTTACAGCTTTTTCCGTATTTTTTTAAACACGGATAACAGTATCATACAGTTATGAAGTTTGCTAAAAAACTTTATAATTACATGACTTTCTTTACATTTATTAAATTTTAAATATAATATCAGTTTAAGTGAACTTATGAAAGTTTCAGTCGAACTGGCTTAATGATTTCATAGGAACCTAGACACGTAAAATACATTTGGAAAGTAATATTAGCTTTATTGTTTTCTTTATTATAGCACTTTATTGCTGCACAATAAAGCGGCGAAGATCAAAGGCGTGGTTTTTCTTTATTTTCTACTCTGGGTTGTGATTTTACACTTCAAAGACATCTTTTCATTTATAGAAACAGTGCTTGGTTTTTTTTAGGTTGGCCCGAAATATAGTAAGATCAAAATAGTATTTTGAAAATAATTTTTATTATTAAATGAAGTTTTAATATTGGATTTTTCCCTTTGTATTGAAATATATATATTATAGTTGTCTTGAGCGCTGCTCGGTCGCAGGTTTCGACGCCGTATTACATACGACAAATCGTGCTTGCCAGTCGCTATTTGTCATTTGTACCGGCTTCTGCATATAGTTTCTTTTCTTATAGTTTATAAAACTTTTTACAATTTTTCGTTTTTGAAACAATATATGAATATATATATGAATTTCTATTTATTGTGATTAGAAAGAATTGAACTATATTGAATATTATATTGAATAAAATTGAAATAATAAAACTATTTTATGTTCTATTTTTACTTTTTTTAACAACATAAATCTTTTAAATACAAGATAAATAACCTGATATTTTTGTTTACATTTTTGTGAAAAAAACCCGAGCGTCAAGGGGTTAATTGTTGTTAATAATTTATGTAGAGAAATATAAAATCCTATATGAAAGCTAAAGAGAATTATTTCGAGTAGCAAAGAAAGTTGTGGGCTCCGAACTTTATTTATATAAAAATAATTATTTACTGGTTTAGAAATTCTCATAAATGATCGTTATAGGAATTTAGATACTTTTTTGTTTAGTTATCTAAAGCACCATAGTCTTGTAATATCCTGCCTTGGGTTTGATATAGACCATGAGAATACCATTTATTTACTTTTATATTGAAGGGAAGATAAAAATCTTTTTCAAGTTATGCTGGTAAACCAAGAACTTTGGTGGAACTTTGATAATGGAACAAGATTATTTTAAATATTAATTATTATACGATGTAATCAATAAAATAGAGCCAAAAACTCAAAAAGAAACACTATTATTTATTATAATGTAACTGGGAAAAACCACAATGCAAAGCCTTATGTTTCAAATTTCTCCAGTAATACACACACTTACCGGTCGACGTTTCGCCTATTCAGGTATTATCAAGACACAAAAAAAAAGGTTATGTGAATCACATCTCGAAGAAAAAGGTGCAATATATCCCAAGGATCTACAGCACAAATGAATAGGCGAAACGTCGACCGGTAAGTGTGTGTATTACTGGAGAAATTTGAAACATAAGGCTTTAAATTGTGGTTTTTCCTAATTGCATTATAATAAAAAATACGATATAATAATTAATTATATTTTTAGAGAATATATATATATTTAAATAATTAAAAAGAACCATAAATAAAAAAAAATATATATATATACATATATATATATATATATATATATATATATATATATATATATATATATATATATATATATAAAGGAAAGCTAAAAAACTAAACCGCAAGGCCACTCGCTAAAGAACTGTATATTATAACCGTGTATTCACTCAAATTCACAGTAAATAAAGTCACATATAATCTATAAATAAGCTTGACGATAAATTTATTGCTAATTATTATTTAAGTGATGTTAGCGGTGATTTGTGAAACTTGTCTACGCTTGGTCGGGGTCCAATGACATGTCTATTTCTAAGACGGCCCATTACTCAAGAAATACCTACTATTTAGTTCGACGACATGATTCGCAATATGTTGAAAAATATTGAAGGCTGACTTGTTTGCACTTTTCTTTTCATTAATGTGCGTTTTGTTTTAAAATGTACAGAATATCCCATTATTAAGTTGTTGTTTATTTAAGTTTTTTATGTAATTACACTTACAATAAACTATTAATCTAAAGTATGTATTTGTTGTAATTAGTTTTTGGAAAAGTGTATTGAATGGGCTCAGCATTGAGCAAATCAAAATTTCACCACGGAGAGGTCAGAGACTTGGGTTCGAGTCTCGGTCCTGGCCATATCTTTTCTTTTCAAATAAAATATTTTAAAAAATTATATCATATAACAATAAAATAAATTATAATAATATTAATGACTTAATGTCAACAAGGTCCAAAAATAAAGTAATGTTCAATTAACATTCTCCTCGTGTATACATCGCAAATTGCGAGAACACAGAGATGTAGGATCAGTGAAAAGAATTGATATGACTGACCGAGAAACGAGCCAGGATGGCCGAGATGGATAAGGCGTCACCACGGAGAGGTGAGGGACCCGGGTTCGAGTCCTGGTCCTGGCCATATCTTTTCTTTTCAAATAAAATATTTAAAAAAATTATATCATATAACAATAAAATAAATTATAACAAAATTTGTGATATTTATGACTTCGGTATTGAACGTCCAAGTTCCATTTTATTATTATTAATATTAAATAATTACTATACATAGTTAGTTTTTATATATAGTTACTATTAGTTATTAAATATAGTTACTATTAGTCTTTTTTTATTAGGGACAAATAAGATACCAAGTCTCTTAGAAGAAAACGTATTCTACTTAATGCTACCCAAACAATATTCTGGTTCGCAAAGATCTTACAGATATCACTTTATTTTATTTTTAAAATTGCTGATGTACCATTTTATAGGTACATATGCATTAATATTCTCTCAATACACTGGCTAGTATTTTTTAAATTATTGACTTACAACACTCGATTATACGAGGGTGATACATCAATTAACAAAAATCCCAGTTTCTATCTCATATCAATATTTATCGAATTCATTTAATTTATTTATTTAGAAACGAAGGCGATTAAAACCCGGGGATTCTGTCTCTCCGTGACAGTACTCTAATAGTTGAGCTATGGGAGTCGCCTCTCAGTCAGGACAAATCCGTTCTCTTCAACGATCCCATGGTCCCTGTGTTCTCGCATTCTGTATACATGAGAACTAATGTTCTTTGAACATTATTTAATTTTAGGATCTTGTTGAATTATGTCATATTATTATTTATAATCTTTTGTTAATTGTTTTAATTTTTAACTATTTTTATTTGAAGAGAAAAGACATGCCCCCGGCCGGGATTCGATCCCGGGTCCTCTGTCAACGACAAGCGACTTTTATTTTTTATTTTTATTCATAACAGAATAGAACATTAAACAATCTTTATTAATTATGCGCATTAAGTATGCAAAATCTGTATTAAAAATACAAAAAAAAAAGTTTCTGTTCAGAAACATATACAGTAAAATAAGCAAATAAAACGACTTACGATATAAAAAGTAAAATAAAAATGGAAAATAATTCTTGTGAAACATTGAAATATAGAGCAAATAAAGCAATGTAATTAAAGGAAAATCTGGAATTTGATATGGAAAAACCATAGCCATTACAAAAACTAGAAAATTGAGATGAATATTTACTTTACGTTACATCTATGCAGAAAAAAAAACAACTAAATCAATACCTAAAATGAAAATAAGAAATTTCATATTTAGAAATATGCATACAATTATTTATATTCATCCCTATTGTTAAATTATAAAAAAAAAAAACCTTTGAATTTTTCTTTCTCACTCACTCTCTCACGCTCTCTCTCTCGCTCTCTCTCTCTCTCTCTCTCTCTCTCTCTCTCTCTCTCTCTATATATATATATATATATATATATATATATATATATATATATATATATATATATATATATATATATATACCATAGCCATATATATAGCCAAAAACTCAAACTTAACATAACCCCCTATTTTGTTTTTGGTGTCTTGATAATGCCTGAATAGGCGAAACGTCGACTGGTAAGTGGGTGTATTTTTGAAACATAAGGCTTTGCATTGTGGCTTTTCCCAATTGCATTATAATATATATATAAGAGTTCGTCCTGACTGAAAAGACCATCGCAGAACCAAAATGGCATAAGCTACAGACTTTAAATTCGGACAGTAGGTACATTTAATAAGGCCAACGTGCACTAAGAAAGGATTTTGGAAATGTCAGTAATTTGTGCACAAAAAAAAAAAACTACTGCAACCACACCGTAAAATGTGTGAGATGCAGCGGCTCACGTAACATTTCTAATTTCTATAACACTGTTTATGTACGCAGAATTTTCGATGCGTCATATCATTCTTAACTAGGAAGGAAATGAAATTTTTTACAACGTTTCAAGACATTTTGAAACATATATGGAACGATAATAAGTTTTTAAAAATGTAATAGCACAAAACTGAAAAGAGAACTCAGGTACATTTATCGAGAGCCACAAATAAATCCTTCTAAAAGCCGCATGTGGCTCGTGAGCCGCAGTTTGGCCACCCCTGTTATATAATATACTTAGATATAAGATGAATAAAATGTAAAATCAAAAATCTATTTAATTGATTTTTTCCATTCATTCATTGTTTCTTTAAAATTCAAAATTGTAACGTAATATTTTTTTAAACTATTACAACAGCGACAGCAACGCGTGGCTGGGTAAGCTAGTGTTATTACAGTTTCTCGGGATATATACATTATAGACAAAGGTGCTCACAAGACAAAAATATTGTTATAACACAATTAAAATGAATAATACTGTCCGAATTTAAAGTCTGTAGCTTATGCCATTTTGGTTCTGCGATGGTCTTTTCAGTCAGGACGAACTCTTATATATATATTATAATGCAATTGGGAAAAACCACAATGCAAAGCCTTATGTTTCAAAAATACACCCACTTACCAGTCGACGTTTCGCCTATTCAGGCATTATCAAGACAAATGATGTAAACTATGTAACAGAACTGTGCTATAAAAAAATTTACCAACTACAATGAATATTTACATAACAGTAATTACTTTTGTTTTGTTTTTTGTTGATTGATGAGTACGCTGTGTGTTATGGCAATCCAATGTAGTTGGACAGAACTGCTGAAAAAAAAAAGCATTTCTCTCTCACGTTTAAGTATTAATTAATTATTTTATTTATTTATTAATTATTTAATATTAACTCCATATTTTACATTATATTCTGCTTGAATTATTCCTTTGCAGTGAATTCGGATAGGATGTTTGTTCTTATTCTAGACAGGCTTAATTTTAGCTCTAAATCGTAAAAAAAAACTAGTGAAAGGAAATTTCACGGGGTTTCTGTGGCGATTAAATTTTGGGCGGATGCCAGGCTTAGTGTTTATTCAACACTTCTCCTTATTTTCCATACTAGACTCTAATAGTTTATTTTAATTGATGTTTTATGCAGATAGTTGTTTATATTATTATTCAACTATGTATTAAATGGTTCATATTGCACTTATATAAATATTTTTTAGGGAAAGGTTTAATATATATTTTCAGAGGCAGAAAAAGGTAAAGATGTGAAACTTTGAAAAAAAAATGGGATTTTGTTTTTTATTTAGGTACATTTTGATAAGAGATTATACGAAAAAAAGACATTTTAAAAGTTATACCAATAAGGGAATTGAATATATAATAATTCACACGAAGCTTTAAATTGGTATAAATTCTCTAAACGAATAAAAAGAAACAATTCATCTTTCTAATTGTAGAAAAATATGTACATAGATAAACAAATCAAATTTTAGGATTTAGAGTATATTCCTATCAATTGTTTGGCTAAATAATTAAACAATTACAGCATAATAAAATAACTATAATAAAAAATTAAAATGTAATAAAAAATATATTTACTTAAAATCATAAAATGATTCATGACTCATTTCCATCAACGTTCAGCCAAATTTGTTGGCGATATGCAACAATTTATTCGAATTATTGAAATAAATATGAATAATTATTCCGGCTATAATACATATATGTATTAAAAAAACTTCATAACTGTATGATACTGTCCAAAAATACCCTGAAAAAGCTATAACATTCGAATAAATTGAGAGAAATGAAAAACGATAAAGAAACCGTTACTTCTCTCTCATAATCTTAAAGAAGAAAAACTATTATTGTAGAATATCGCTCCTTCAAATCAATAACAGCCTAACTCCAAAAACACAACTTTTCAGTAGAGCTATTTGAAATTTCCATGTGAGTTAAAAAATTAAAAATATGTTTTTTAGTAAAGTAAAGCATTTCTATTGTAATAATTATTTTATTAATCATAAAAAAAACTTGTACCACTACAACCCATGAAGGGTCTGGGGTTCAGTACATGGTAGAGGAGGTGATGTCCTAGGTCACGTTCAACCGCCAGATTTCCCCCCCTTATTTTGTGTATTATATTTTTATAATATTTTATAGAGGCTGGGTGGGCCTCAGAAGGGTCCTAGATCCTAATGATTCATCTCCCGCTGCAAACAGACTAAATAAAATGGCTTGCAGTGGGATTTGAACCAGGATTTCCGGCATGGCAACTCAGTGCTCTACCACTGAGCCACTCCGCTCCTATTATTATAATATATATTTTGTTTATATATAGAATTTGCGTAGTAAAACGCTATTAATTTATTTTAATTTTGACTCTAATGTTTGTTGTTTGAAGCGGTTTTTGGAAAACTGCAAAGTTGTGGACAAGCAATGGTAATACAAAATCTTTATCACTTAGTAATGAATACTTAATATTTATTCCCCTTAATATGTATATATATCTCAGGATCTCCCACCCCCCTCTTTTTGCCCCATCATTCAGATACCTTGATGTTTATGTATTTTCATTTTAATATTTATGTATTATTCATATTTATGTATTATTCATTTTAATTACCATATGTAACTTTAAAATTCCGTATTTTGCATGTTTAGCCCTTAAGAAGACCTGTAATATGGGTCGAAACGTTGGCTCTCTAACAACAACAGTTCTATCTAATTACGAGCAATATTTTTTACCTCCACCCAGATCATTTTCTTCTTCGTGTGTATTAGGCCAACTATTATTATTCAAGTTAGAATAATACATTTTATTTTCTCTTTATTCCTGAATTCCTGTTCCTCTTAATGAGTAGAATGGGATTAAGGGCAAAGGAAGCATTAGAGGAGTAGAATCAAGCAGCAATCAAGTCGGGATAAGTTCGCAAAGGGCTTCAGTTTCAAACTGCTTAGGAAAAAGTCCCTCCTCGCTTTCCTATCGAAGGGCTATTTGCCTCGCGAAGGGAACAGTGATTAAAACTTACGGAGCCTCATTAGTTCTGAAGTACTTAAGGCCTTTCATCTGAGCGTGTAGCGAGTTACAGGATCTCTTGGTTAATGACAGGTATAGGGCACAACTGGATACGTTCCTTTGAAGGGTTTTTCGACGTCGAATCAGGTCTCAAACTTCCGTTGTTATTATCAAGAGAGTGCATTGTACAATAAGAAATAATAGAAATTTTTTTTATTAATATATTCATTCAAATTTACAATTGCATTATAATAATACAAGTAAATGGCAGAAATGATAAATATTGGCATGAATAAAGACAAGTAGAGAAAATACCCGGTGGTAGTACTCAAATAACAAGTTCAACTAAGAGGTCAAGAGGCCATCTTCTTTTCAGACGCCTCGGAGGATTATCAGAAACTGAAGAGAATGATGGGTTTAAAATTGGTGGGTTTGATTGGGAATAAAGTTTTTCATGAAAAGACTGGTGTCAGGTTCCGGCCAAATCAATAATAAATGGGACATTGAGGTCATTATGGATAACTTTATAATAAAGTAGAGCATTAAGGATTTTGGATTGTAAGGATTGGATACGAGAGGAATTCGATGGCTTAGCGGAGCTTGGTCTACTCCGTAAGTCCAAATTGGTCTTATAATAGTCACGTATATGAGTCTTCTGTAATTAATTGGAAGATTAGAGCGTTTGTCTAGTAAGTGTTGAAGTAGCCTGAAACGTCGACCAGTTTCTCGTCTTTTCAGTCTAGTATGAGGATTCCAAATTAAACTTTTGTGGAGATGTAATCCTCTGTAATGTAAAGTATCGGACTTGTTCTAAAGGAGTCAGCGGGATATTATTAAAGGATACTGGAGGACAGAAAGTCATTGGTTTCCTACGAAGGATAAAGGTTATTTGACTGGATTTGTGGGAATTTATTTTTATCCTTCAGTTTTGACGCCATTCTAAAGTGATATGGGATGACGTCTGAAAAGAAGATAGCCGCGTGACCTTCTAAGTTAAATTTATTTGATTACTGCTAGTGGGTAGTTTATCTATGTACCTATCTCGTACCTTTATGTATCATTCAAATATATATTTTTTAATATATTTTGATGTTTTAATATTTATTTGTTGTATCATAAAAATATGGTTGTAAATATCAATTAAGAAATTAACAAAAGAAATAAAATCTTTATTTAAGCTTACTAGATGGTTTATCAACAAGATTTTTATGTAAAAATGAGTGAAAGTAATTTAAGAAATTACTGGAATTAAATTACTTGTTCTCCCTCTGAATTTTCATAACCGAAAATCAAACGAAAACTAATTAACAAACGTAAACGACAGATTTAAGAGCTTACATATTAAAACATTAATAAATGAAATTATGTATTACAATAAGTTTAGAATTCTCAATGTTTTCTAAAAAGACTAGAAAGAAAACGGCCGCCATTTGGACGGTAGAAAGAAAGCAAAAACAGAGGGAACGAGCGAAAGAGATAATGTAGAGAAAAAAATTAGAAAAGAACAGTCGAAACAAACGTAGCTCATAGTGGCTCAGCCGAAATGAATAAATAATAATATAAATAATTAAAATAGAACTATTTCAGTTAAATTAATTAACATTTATAGGTGTTTTTAATCATCGTTTCATTGGTACATGCCATTTAACAGATCTATCTCTAGGCTTATATATCTGTCAATCTATCCAATAATTATTAGAAAAATAATATATAAAATAAAACCCGAAGGCTCAATGCCGATACCACTATTCTTTGCTTAGAAACTTCTGTCCACTACTTAAACCCAAATCCGCCAGATCACTTAATGCAATCCTCCCACCTACGCCTCGGTTTATCCCTCATACGCAGTACAGTGCTTATAAATATTTTAGGAATTGGTTCGTTGCTAAGCCCAGTTAACAAAACAAAAATTCTCTCATATAGGGAGAACTGTTTATTTGGAAGCCGACGTTTCGACCCACATTGAAGGTCTTCTTCAGTGCTATTATGGTAGGATCATACTTGACACTAGACTGAAACGTCGGCTTCCAAATAAACAGTTCTCTATATATATATATATATTTTCTTCCTCATATATATATATATATATATAAGGTCGACTTATATTATTCAACTTAAATCATTAATTTCATTTAAACTCTTTTTTTTAATTTAATTTTATATTTAATGTTTATAAACTGAAGAAATTGCAATATTATTTGATTTTTATATTTAAACCTCTCAGAAATCTCGACGAGAGAATTATATTTAGCGTAAACCTAAGGCGCCGAAATTGGAGTGATTGATGGGAGTTTTGAATGGAAGACTATGTTCACTGAGTGATGGATGAAGTACCCGACATTACTAAGTCTACTGTTGAAATAACCACAAGTGAGGACATATTTCTTCGTGTTTGAGTGTGTGTGAATGTGAGCGTATATGTTAATGGTGATTCAATTTTTTTACTATGTTGGGAATTCACCCATGTAAAGTATTCAACCAGAAAAAAAACCGCATATTTCTTTTTCGCATCGCTTTATGATTATAATTGATATAAAATTCAAAATATGGAGTCATTTATAATAGGTAAAATATGTTTAACGACTCATACTGATTTTGAATGAACTTTGAAACTGTTTTTTCACTCTCTACAAAGTGGTGTTTTACAAATTTGATACTTTGTATTGACGAAATGTATCTTATATCCTTTGTTACAATTAATAAATATCTTTTGATTAAAAAATACTATTTACTTCTTCTCAGGAATTCACAATTTGTCAAAATTTAAACTGTGAGATCTGAGGCGTTTCATCATTGTTCTTAGAGTCGTTTAGGGCTTACTATCTGTAGAGAAACTGTAAAATAATGATAACACTTAAAAGCTATTTGATACAATTAAATATAATCTATTATTAAATAAAAAAATCCAAAAAATGGCCATGTTTATTAGGAAAAAAAAGCTTGTACCACTAAAACGCATGAAGGGTCCTGAGATCAGTACATAGTTAATATTTCCAACGGTTGTGTAGGTAATTTATCCGAGATTACGCACAACCACCAAGTTTTCCCACCAATTAAAGAGAATCTGGGCTTGCTTCAGTAGGATCTATAGATCCGAGAGGGTCTATCCACGTCTGATAACAGATTAAATAATTAATTGCCATAGCTGAATTTGAACCAGGGACTATCAGCAAAACAGTTCAGCACTCTCACACTGAGCTGCCGCTCTCTATTTTTTTATTGTGAAGAGTACTTATTTACCTCTCCGATATATAATGTAGAATGCACTTTAAATTATATCTTTTAATTACAAAAATACTAATTACTTCTTCTGAAGAATTCAATATACATTAAAATGGTAAAACTATATGATTTTATGTAAATTTAACCATTCATTCACCGAAACCTTCCATTTTCTCATCCTCCTCTTAAAATGTACACCGTACAGTACAAGTGGTCTTCTCCAACCTATCCTAATTCTGTTAGAAACCTTCAAACCCAAAGGGACTGAGAAAAAAAAAAAGAAAAGAAAAATTCACCAATGCCCATGATATTTCTTATGGTTTTCAATCTATAGAAAAACTATAAAACTTTTAAGAAATTTATTACCTTATCAATATAGGAAATATGGTAAACAATAAGTTTCTAAATCAGAAATATCAAGGAATAGTATATGATTGATAAAATTGGTTCTGATCTTTCTCTAGCAATCAGACTAGTGTCATCATTCCTGTGTGGAGGACTGATGAATAAGTAACATTAGTGAAAAATAAAGAGAAAAAAAAGTAACCACAACAACCCATGACGGATGTTAGGTTCAGCACATGATAAGGACTGTGCTATTTCTAGAACTAAAGCTGAGCAGGGTGTGATTTGCCGGATTTAACGGTTACTCATTTTATAGAGGTTGGGTGAGCCCCAGGAAGATCTCAGATCTCACAGGGTCCAACCATGACTGTTTATCATAATAATAATAATAATTCATCTCAAAAAGGGATTTAAAGCTGAAAACATCGGCATAGCAACTCAGCGCTCTACCCACTGAGCAACCACAGTCCGTTAAAAAATAATTTTTTATATAATAGTATAATTTTTAATTACCAATATTTATATATAAATAAAAAATGTGTTTGGTATAGATTTAAATACCGAAAACATATAATGGATCTTCGATATACGTTGCAAAGTCTGTGGTGTAAGAATACTTTTCTCGGTAAGGTAAAGATGAATAAATCGCATATATTAAAGAAAAAAGGAAATTAGAATACCTTGTCTATGTCATGCGAGATGACAAATATCCTCCCTGCTGTAGCTGATAATGCAGGCAAAGATTGATAGTAGGAGGCGAACAGGAAGGAGGCGCTCCTGGCTCCACAATTTAAGGCAATTGTTTGGTCTCACAATTGTACAATTATTTAAAAGTAATATATAAAATTAAGATCGCCATGCTAAAAGCAATCGTCCGAAAGGAATAATTAAATAATGAAATTTAGGTAATTGTTTATTAGTCGGTCTAAATGAAACCTATCTCCTTGTCACTCTTCTTACCACTGTTTGTAGATGAGTTATTAAATTGTTTTCTAGTGTATTTGTCTTGTTAATTTTGTTTATTGCCTATTTAAATTTCTGTATTGTTTAGTAAATTTAATTTTGTATTTTTGTCTTATTCCATTTATTTGTTTATTTAACGTCACTTTTATGATACTATGACTAATCGGACGATAAGTAATAATAATAATAATAAATTATTTATTTATTCTGGGACCAGTCCCTTTAGAATAACATAACTGTACATTATTGTGGGCTTACTAACCCCCCTATACGAAGGACTCTTAACTAAGTTAGATTAATTAAAATATATGTGGAAGAAAGTGGTCCGGGTAGAGGTCACAATGAATTTCTCGTAGAATTGGAGAAAAACTTTATTGATAAGCAAACGTTTCATTCAATATTAATTAAAATAGTTATATAAAATGAAAAATGTTCATAGATTTAAATAACGAAAGCATGAGAGAAGTCGTATAAAGCTGCAATGGCCAGCCAGGTTTTTCCCCCAATTACGGGTATACAAAGAATAGAGGGTCGTTGAGACCAACGAGGGTCTGTAGATACGACAGGGTTCATTCGTGGCTGTTAATAGATTAAATAATTTATCTGCCACAACCGGATTTGAACCCGGAACATGCAGAATAGATTAGTGAGAAATGGCTGAGCTACATCGCTTCCTTAAAGATATGAATAAATGAATAGAATATAAAAAATGTTTATCACAAAAGGAATTATTGTCTTGAGCATCTTCGCAGATAAAGCGAAGAATGAATTATTCTTATTATTTTCCCGACATATTTATCGCCCCCGTGCCTCACGATAGGTCTATGAGATACTTAAAAGACTAGAGCCTATCAGAAGAATGCCATTAATATGCAAAACAAAATGGGGCTTAACTCTTGTGAGCACGATCCTTGCGGAATTAATTAGATATCACGAAGGCTTCTTTTGCAAATGAAAGTAAAATATCTTCGTCGGATTTAATAATTATTATTCCTTAATCAATTGTGGGTTTAATGATACTTTGATTTTTTTCGTTCAGACCAAAGTTTTTTAAAAATTTTATTTGTTCTTCCTCAATGTAGGCAGGCCAAAGTTCATGATAAACTTTATTCCCACTCAAATCCATTAGTTTTAAAACTAGTTAATTCTTCAATTTCCGATAATCCTTCGAAGCGTATCCAAAGAAGATTAGAGGTCGTGAGAACATGAACGTTTGAAACTCGATAATTTGGGGGATAATTTGTTTTAAGAGAGCAAGTAGAGAAACTACCCAGTGGGAGAACTCAAATAAGAAATAAAACTTAGGTCTTGTTTTTAGAAGCCTTGGAGGATTATCGGGAATCGAAGAAGAAACTAGGTTTGAAACTATTAGGTTTGAGTGGGAATGTAAAGCTTGTCATGAAAAGACCGCTATCGGGTTCGGGCCAAATCAGCGACAAATGCGAAATTTAGGTGATTATGGGTGACTTTATTCTTAGCAAAGTAAGGTATAAACTCTAGTTTATCTAATTATTTACTTTTTATTTATAGCGTTATGTGTAGCTAGGGTGCCCAGAAGTTTTCCTCGGAGAATTGTCGGGATTTGAAAAGGTTTCTAGGTTTGAAACAAGTGGTTTTGAGTGGGAATAAAGTTTTTAATCAAAGGACTTGTATCGGGTTCGGGCCAAATCCGCGACAAATGCGACATTTAGATGATTATGGGTGACTTTATGCGTAGCAAAGTAAGGTATTAACTCTAGTTTATCTAATTATTTCCTTTTTATTTATAGTGTTATGTGTAGCTGGTGTGCCCAGAAGTTTTCCTTGGAGAATTGTCGGGATTTGAAAAGGTTTCTAGGTTTGAAACAAGTGGTTTTGAGTGGGAATAAAGTTTTTAATGAAAGGACTTGTATCGGGTTCGGGCCAAATCCGCGACAAATGCGACATTAAGGTGATTATGGGTGACTTTATTCGTAGCAAAGTAAGGTATCAACTCTAGTTTATCTAATTATTTCCTTTTTATTTATAGTGTTATGTGTAGCCAGAAGTTTTCCTCGGAAAATTTTCGGGATTTGAAGAGGTTGCTAGGTTTGAAACTAGTGGTTTTGAGTGGAAATAAAGTTTTTAATGAAAGGACTTGTATCGGGTTAGGGCCAAATTAGTAACAAATAGGACATTGAGGCCATTATGAATGAGTTTATTCTCAATAAAGTAAGGAGCATTGAGAATTTTACGAAGGATTTTGGAAGAATCCAAACGAGAATAATTCGATGGTTTAGTGGAGGCCCAAAGCTTTACTCCGTAAGTCTATATAGGTCTTTTAATAGTCATGTATATGATCCTTTTATGATTAATTGGGAGCTCAGAACGTTTGTCTAGTAAGTGTTGAACTAGCCTGAAACGGCGAGCAGTTTCTGTTCGTTTCTGCAGAACTAAGTTAATCCTTTTTTTTTTCAGTTGATGGAATGAATTCGGATTCAGCTCTTGGAACTCTATAATGGAAACGACGAACCGTAGAACATTGCATTTTTAGATTGAACAGGGACTGGGTGTTTCACCGATTTGATTTGCTTTCGGGGACAATTCCAGCAAAACGTGATAGAGGCTTCAATTGTAAACGGTCGATGACAACGTATTGTCAACTCGATTCTCTTGCATTTAAAACCTGAGGATTCATTTATATTTATTAATTAATAATAAACAGTATATATATATATATATATATATATATATATATATATATATATATATATATATCATGGAGAAGATGGTCCGGGTAAATGTTAGAATAAAATCTTAAGTAGTATCTTAAAGTTTGCTTTTTTAAATGGATCCGGTCGATTATAATAGTTTAAAACAAAATACATCTTTTTCAAACAAGAAATCTTTTTTTTCTTAGAAGACTAGAAAACATTAGACTTTGTATGAGCTATTATTTTATACGTTAAAGTAAGTTACGTTAAAAATATGAACAAACGGGGAAATGTTTTTATAACTTAGCACTTATTAATAAAGAATGATGACCACAAAGAGTGATGATTTTAACCCTTAACACCTTTTAAATTTTATTATGAAATAATAATCATTTAATAACGATTGTTTATGATACAAATGGACTTTTTTTTAGAATAGAATAATTTATTGATATTTACCACGTAATTATATTACATCAAATACATCTGCTGTATGAACAAAGGACATGAAAAACAAAAACACATGCTGAGAAACTATCCATTGATAGCACTCCAATAAAGTTCTATAGTAGAAGGTCTCGAGGCCATCTTCTTTTCAGACGCCTCGGAGGGTTATCAGGAATATTATGGGAAGCAAGTTGAGAGATTAGCGGATTCAAGTGTGTATGGAGGTTTTAATGGCATGATAGGTATCTAGTTTGGGCCAAATCAGCAACATATGGGATATTAAGATCATGATGGATGAGTTTGTTTGTGACATAATAAGGAGCATTAAGGAATTTGGATTGTAAGGATTGGATACGAGATGAATTGGATGGTTTAGTAGAGTCCCAAAGCTCAATTCCGTATGTCCAAATAGGTCTGATAACTGTCATGTAAACGAGTCATTTGTAATTAATTGGGAGCTTTGAACGTTTGTCTAGTAAATGTTGAAGTAGGCGAAAACGTCGAGCTGTTTCTTGTCTTTTCAGTCTTGTAAGAGCAAATGGACTTACATTGTGGAAAAATAAAAGCTTACTACTATAATCCGTGAAGAGTCTTGGGTAATGTAAATTGTAGAGACTGTATTGCTTCTCACTCAAAGGCTCCAGGTTTCCCCTAATTAAGAGTAGCCACTTTATAGAGACTGTGTGATCTCCGTAGACGCCAAAGGCCTTAATCTTGGATAGTCAGAACAGCAACTCAACGCTCTACACTCAAAGCTTCTCCCTCCATTAAAAATACTATGGCAAATTGATATTGTAGTTGACCTTGTAGATGAAGTTACGAACTACGTACTAAATATTTTCCTTAACTTTACACTAAAATAATTCTTCCAGTTTTTTTTTCACAATTAGGGAGCGGGGTAGCACAGAGTACATGGAGTGCTGAGTTGCATTTGAAGAGATTCCATCAAAATCCAGCTGTGGCAGATAATTTATTTAATCTGTTAACACCAACATACCTCTCTGTGTGGCCTAAAAAACCCACTCATCCATAGAGTGAGTACCCTTATTTGGGGGAATAATTTGTGCAGTTGAGCGTGGACTCGGTCAAATCACCTCCCTGCACAAACATTGACAATAACAATCTTTTTATTCAAGTGAATTGCTACAACTATGGCCTTCAACTTAAAGTACTTCATTTAATTCGATTTAAAATACATAAATCGTTCACCTGTAAAACTTTGTAATTGGCTTTTATATGCCTGGAACCGGAGACTATTTTTTATGTATTGTTATATACTTTTTAATTTTTTAACGGGATAAATAAAAAGTATATTATTATTATTAAGAATACAAACAATCCGGTTGTAAAACGAGATCCACTTACATCTCAAACTCATGAGGACTCCGCCTCCTTGCGAACAGATGATTACTGCCTTGCCTTCGACCACAATCCTGGATAACAAGATGTTCTCCCTCGGGAACCCTAGGGCAAGGGCCACTCTTCTAAAGCCGACCCTTAATAAAATCCTGAAGCCAAGGGCGGGAAGGGCCAGTAACGTGATATAGGGTTGACATCTGCTGTCGATTGCCTCCGCATGTTCTTCTCTCTCTGTATACAAGTAAATAAAAAGATATAGAGAAGACGAATACTATGTATTTTCCTATTTTCATTATAGAAAAAAAATAAGAAATATTAATTGTATTTTCGAAAATAAACTGTGAAAATAATATCAGGTCACTACATTTTTATGAAAGCAATGTACATTATTTCGGACTATACTAGGACTGAAGCTTACATGGGACATAGATAACAAATTAAAATGACAAGAACTGACAAGACGCTTTAAACAACTATTCACTTGACCAGTGAAGATATCTACTTGACTTACAAAACAAACGACTAATCTATAACTATGTATTAAGACCTATTGGAACATACGGTGCAGAACTTCAGGGTTCAACATCCATATACACAAGATACAAACAACACAATCTGAAAGTCTAAGTAAAATTGTTAATGCAACTATATTTATTTCAAATAACACCATAACCAACGAAATATATAGACATACTAATGAATAAAAAAAGTAATAAAAAATTCATCATAAATTAGTGTGTTTACTTTAAAACTTATTAGTAACATGTTAATTACACGTGTTATTTACAATGGATGTTAATTGCGATGAAAACCCACATGGATACACGTGGACGTACATATTCAGAAATCATGTTGCTAACTGTAATGTTCTGCATGACGTTCCAGTCTTACGGGTTTAGTATGATTGCGCCATAGTAGTCGTTTTACATGTCTTACATTTTTTTTGTTGAACTATTTTATTGTGAAGAGAAAAAGACAGGGCCGGGATTCGAACCCGGGTCACCCACGTTTCCGTCGTGGTGCTCTAATCAACTGAGCTAACCTGGCTCGTAACACGGCCAGACAAATCCATTCTCTTCACCGATCCTATATCCCCGTGTTCTCGCAATTTTGCGATGTATACAAGGGGAAGAATGTTCATTGAACATTACTTTACTTAATTTAATTCGACCCGGGCTATTTTTAATAATGCTATTGGGTTCAGCCCATTATCAGGTACTGTACTACAGGATAACGATTGTTCAGGGAGCTTAATATGTTCAATATCACTCTCAACCGCCAAGTTTGTCCCCAAAATTGAAGATACCCAATTTAAAGAGCCTAGTTGTACCTCAGGAGAATCTATTGGAATAAATTCGGATTCAAATTAATTTAAACAAGTAATACAAACAATTTAAACAACTTTGAATAAATGTCCTCAACCTATTATGATTTTAGAATAAAATAATTTCGTGGCATAATAGAATAGAGATTAACATAGATTAACTGTCTAGGGTTTTTCGCTGGTGTTTATTAAGTATATATAATGCTGTGGTAAATGATGTAGGGTCCATTCGTGAATCTTAACAGATTAAATAATTAATCTGTCACAGCCGGAATTTAATCCGGGGCGTTCAGTATAGCAACTAGGAACTCTACATACTAAGCTCCTATAAAAATAAAACTAACATATACAAATCTTTATGGATGCCGATGGATTAAAAATGTTAAAATGAAATACTTCACTTAAAAATCTAGTAGGATTTCGTTATGTTATACTTTAAACACGATTTTTTTTATATCAAAGTAAATAAAGAAATAAACTTCTAAGTAAAGATAATGCGCAGAGCCATTTCCGACTTGAGCTTAATTGTCTAAGAGTTAAAATGAAATTAATTGCTTAAAAGAAGAGCTACGGGAGAGGAGAGCAGGGAAGTTAGCAATTAAATTAATTCAGGTAAAGTTGTTCCAGGCTTTCGGTGAAAATGAGCTACTCCTTCAGTCGTCGAGATAGGACGGTCGATTAAGGAAAAATACTTTCTTAATTTTTTTTTAAATTTATTAATTAGCAAAAAATATACTAGATATACTGGGCAAAAAATATATTAGATAAAAATACAATAGGTAATAATATATCGGAGTATTATTGTTAAATGGTTGATCCATTACAAATAAAAAATTCCTTACAGTAGGTTAATTAAAAACTTTAACACCACAAGGAAGCGAGAAATACATTAAAATAGTTTTATGAATTAAATTAGCAAGCCAAGTAATTAAAAATCCCTCATAAGAGGTGTATTTAGTTTATTTTTTTACTTAGATAGAAGTATAAATACGTTAAAGATGAAAGGATTAATTGTCTAAGAGTTAAAATGAAATTGATTATATTATAATAATAAAACCAGTAAGCCTACAACCCATGAAGGGTCTGGGGTTCAGTAAATGGTAGAGACTGCACTGTTTTTTTGGCAAAGGTTGTGCGGGGAGGTGATTCGTCCTAGATAACGATCAACCGCCAGATTTCCCTCTTATTTTGGATACCAACTTTATAGAGGCTGGGTGAGCCCTATGAGGGTCCTAGATCTCATAGGATCCATCTCCGTGTAACAGATTAAATAAAAGTCTGCCAGCGAGCGGGATTTGAATTATTACTCGCATTACTTAATTTTTTTAAATTATTCTTATTGATGTATGATATATTTTAAATAGTATATTTTATAAATTTTTGAACAATTTTTAATAATGATTAATATCCGTCTGCTCCGGCTCTAGCTCTACCTATTTTGGGAGTGGATTAATTTCACATCGATCTGAGTTATTTTAAGGGCCCACTATAGAAAAGTGGAATGAATATTATATTGGAAGTATCTAATAAAAGTATATAGCATGCAGACTCTATGAACTAATTTTACTTTATCTTCGACCAGAAGGATATCTTTAAAGAAGTTATTGTTTGAATTATATTAAATAAAAAAAACCAATTTTATTAAATAAATAACAAAAAAAAAAACAATGACAACACTTGTTCACTAGACAAAGAAGAACGGGCTTTGAACAAATAATTGATAACCAGGCAAAGGTAATTATATTATACATGCATATAAGTTATATATATATTTTTTTTTTTTGTATGCATTATATGAAATGAATTATTTTGTAAATGGCACACAGTGGTATGGAATGAACAGAATAGAAAAAAAAACTTTATTGTGTGACCAAGTCCCTTTTGAATCACAACTACGAACAAAAAAAAAATAAAGATAATATACATCTATCCAGAATGATTTATTAATACGAATCATGAAGTAATTAAAAGTGACAGAAACAAAATATAAATAGGTATGAAATAACTAAAAAGTACGAAACTTGATCGGATTTTAAATTCTTCTTCTTCTTTATCTTCCTCTTCTGCCTTTCAGCGTTGAGGTACCGCATCAACCCAGGATCTCCATCTGTCTCTATCTCTCGCCATAATCCTCAGATCCTGCATGTTCTTCCCTCTTGCTTGTCCCAACTTGGAAATATAATTGCAGTAAGTCTGCCTTGGTCTCCCTCTAGTTCTAGTGCTCACGGGTTTAGCTTCCATTAACTTTCTTGGATCCCTGTCTTAACTCATTGTGAGGGTTGACGCTCCTCCAGGGTTTCTTTCAGGGAGGCAATGCATAGCTCCTCTCTAATAGTATTGTTCCGGATCCTATCTCTTCTTGCCTTGGAAGTTACTCGTCGGAGAAATTTCATTTTTGCAGCTGTTAAACGGCTCCAGTCTTTATCCAGGAGTATCCAACTGGCAAATATACGCTTTTGAATATACGGAGTTTCACGTCCTTTCCTACTTCTCTTTTGCCTACAATAGTGTTGCAGATCTGGTAGTAAACACTATTTGCTTTTTTTAATCCTTTTCGAAATCTCTTGTTCTACTTTCCCATTTCTACAAATAATTGTGCCAAGGTATGTTAATTTCTCTATGACTTCCATTTCTTGTTCATTGCATACAATGTGTATATCTTCAGGATTTTTTCC
The DNA here is from genome assembly GCA_037127475.1 of Arma custos. Lineage (NCBI taxonomy): Eukaryota > Metazoa > Arthropoda > Insecta > Hemiptera > Pentatomidae > Arma > Arma custos. The sequence goes on from CM073765.1 coordinate 36,819,701, forward strand.
AACTTGAAATATTTTACTTTTATTAACATTTACGATCATGCCTTTCCTGGCAAGCTGTGCTTTCCATTTGGTTATCGTCCGCTGAAGATTTTTAGAAGTGTCTGAGATCAAGGCTATGTCGTCAGCATATACTACCACTTGATTTTAACTAATTGTCGAAAATAAATATATTAACACCAACAAAATAAATATAAATGAATAAAGTTGTTAATAAAAAAATTCTGTTTTGTGACTAGATAAACAGACTAAATAAAAGTCTTGCCTGCAGCGGGATTTGAACCACATTTCAGGAGGACACAGCTAATATTTTAAAGGCTATTAATTTACATGAATTGATTCAAGTGCTTCAATGCGGGTGTAAACAGTGTGAAACTATATGAAAAACAAAAATTAAAAAATGTTTAATTACAAAATTAACAGAAGAGAATCGCCCAGATAAAGAAATATTATTTTAAAAAATATAAACTTTATATTTAGTATTTATATAACTTTATATATCATAATTCAAGAATGAAATAAAGTTCCGAAAAGCAATTACGAATAAATAGAATAGTTATAAACTGATGCAGTTGTTTATTAATATTTCCATCCATCTAACATGTTTTCTCCGGAATAAACTATGCAGAATATCCATTATTTTAAAAGGTGGTATATGTAAACCGTGAAGGTTGGTAAACAGAAGCGATGGTAAGTTGATAGGGAGCATAATGGAATGGGTTCGAGTGCAAAGCGATGTAACGTCTACTCTCCCACCCCTTCAAAGCTCCAAGCACTAAAAATCATACCTTGTATCACGTATTATTTATTGTTATATTTTTTTATATAACTAGAAAGAATAAGATAAAACAGTATTATATATATATATATATCTGTGTGTGGGTGTGACTGTTCAAGATAGGACAGACAACCAATTAAATTGATTAAAACATAATACTCAAACGAGGGATTTGGTGTGAGATAGAACACAATTTTCTCGAAATTCAAAACTAAATTTTAAATGAAAGACTGAAAGGACAAGAAACTACTCGAGGTTTTCGCCTACTTAAACATTTACAGGACAAACGTTCAAAGCTCCCAATTAATTACAAAAGAATCATTTACATGACAGTTATCAGACATATTTGGACATACGGAGTTGAGGGGGCTCTACTAAACCATCCAATTTATCTCGTATCCACCAATCCTTGCAATCCAAAATCCTTCGTAAAATCCTCAAAGCTCCTTATTGTGTCACAAACAAACTCATCCATCATGATCTTAATATCCTATTTGTTGCTGATTTGGCCCAAACTAGATACCTATCCTTCCATGAAAAGCTCCATACACACTTGAATCCTCTAGTCTCTCAACTTGCTTCCAATACTATTCCTGATAACCCTCCGAGGCGTCTGAAAAGAAGATGGCCTCGAGACCTTCTACTATAGAACTTTATTGGAGTGCTATCAATGGATAGTTTCTCCACAAGTGTTTTTTTTTTTTTTCATGTCCCTTGTTCATACAGCAGATTTACTTGATGTAATATAATTGCTGTTGAAAATATGAATAAATTATTCTATTCTCAAAAAATTCTAAATGGGGTTACCACTGAGAGACCATTTTCAATATTGGGACATGCAACATGCTTAATCAAGCATATTAAATGCCATTCCATATGGTTTCTTATTAAAAAATAAATATATAAAAGTATATTAAAATAAATATAGGTATAAGTTAACAATATAAACAATTAAAATTTACAGGCGGACTAAATTGTGTAAAATTTGTAATCATAAATTATAAAATCGAAAAAAACATAATAGTCAAAAATAACAAATATAAAAAATACATAAAATAAGATATAAAATTAATATTTTAAGCATAGCAAGAAAGTTTTTGAATAATTATTTTAATTTCTAAAAACATTAATAATTAAGTTATAAACATAGAAAATAAGGTTAAAGATTATAAATAACAAAATATAAACAGATAAAAGTTACGTTTATTAACCTGAAAATCTATGTAACTAGTCAATTGCCCTTCTTTGGCTGCACAGTTGATCGAAGTCAATTTCTTTTATAAACTGTCATATATAAAAATAACAATTAAATAAATAAATAAAAATTTATTTATTACGTAAAATCAACGTTTGTTATTTTCGACTCTATTACTACTTTCACATCCTCATTTGTTAATGAGTCAATTAAATAAAATTTAAACACCTGTTTTCTGCTTAATAGCATGACGCAGTTTATATTCTGTCTCGTTAGAAAGAACACCTGTCCTGTCAGCTTTTGTGGCATTCTACCAAAAACAAGATTTACGAATTTGCTCGATTTGTTGGGTTATTAAAGACGCAGAAAGTGCAACATTTATTAATAGAATTACACTGTCTAACGAGCTAAAACGTCATAGAACGTTTCGACACATCGACCTTTCATATATATATGTTATAATACTGGTAATACTAATTATATATATTATGATTATTTCCCCCGAATAATATATATTATATATATATATATATATATATATATATACATATATATATTTTTTTTTTTTTTAATTTGGCTAAACCTCTTTGGCTAAACGGTCTGCTTTTTCGTTGCCCTCATCTCCTGCATGTGCTTTAACCCATTCTATCATTACCCTCTTTCCTATCGCCGTCAATTTTATCAAAATTATTCGGGGTAAACATGAGGCGGTCAAGACAAATCACCTCCCTGCCCAACCGTTGTCCTTGAAACAGTACAGACTCTACCATGTTACCGAACCCCAGATCCGTTCACGGCTTGCAGTGGTGCAAGTATAATATATTATTCATATGATCACTATTAAATTTGTTTAATTATTATATTACTTGACTGACACGAAAAGAAACTGCTCGCAGCTACTTACTAAAAAAACGCTGTAAGCTCCCAATTAATTACAAAAGGCCCATATACATGACTGTAAGACCTATTTGGACTTACGGAGTGAAGCTTTGGGGCTCCACTAAGTCATCGAATTCCTCTGTTATCCAATCCTTCGTTAAATGATTAATCTTCCTTACTTTGTTAATAATAAAATCATCCAAAATGACCTCAATGTGCCATGTTGATTTAGCACGAATCCGATATGAGTCCTTTCATGAAAAACTTTCTTCCCACCCAAATCCACTAGTTTCAAACCTACTATAGCTAATTCTTCAATCCCGATTCAATTCTAAGTTGAATTTCTTGTTCGAATACTAGCACTGGTTAGTTTCTCAACTTGCCTTTGCATATAATTCATTCTATTTACTTGTTTTATTCTTATAATATAGTTTTAAATTTGAATATATAATATACTGATAATGAATATATAATATTTTACAAATATGTAATATAAAATACAATAATAAATTTTATTAGAGATCTTAAATATAAGAATAAGGAAAACATACATTCTTTATGCTGAGAAAAAAAGGGGCTTGATTCTTTGCGTAGGATAAGCCCTGCGAAGTTGGAAAAAGTCCCTTATCTTGTTGTTTGGGTATTGTAAAACTTATCTTTGTAAGGATATCGAAAACCTTTCATCTCATAACGCGTCAGGAGGCTTATTGTGTTGCGAATATTTTCCTCCAAGTTTACCTGCGCCAAAGAACTCCTCTCGAGATTCTTTAAGAAGTTGACAAGATTCATGATGTACGAAGGAAGTAAGAGGAAGCAAGAAGTAAAAAGAATAATACGATTAGACTTCCACAAGCTTCGCAGAAGTTAGATGGTTCTTTTAAGCTCTAACAAGGCTAAAAAGCAGAAAAAAAACTGTACCTCTACAAGCCATAAATAGTTTGGAGGGACTGCACAATGAACGGGGTCCATCTAAGGCTGTTAACAGGTTGAATAATTTATCTGTGTCGGATTTGAACCCGGGAGCTTCGGAATAGCAACTCAGCGCTCTACTCACTAAGGTATCCCACTCCGCAATTATTACACAGGCTTATTTAATTATTTATTATCTAATTAATTATGAGAATAGACAAGAAAATATGTTGGAATTTCGTTTAAGTAAATTTTTTATTATACTTTTATATATGTATTGTTATATGTATTATTAGTATATATATTATAATGTTTCATACATTTTACTTATGTAACCTCTAGAAGTCTATTATCATACATTTTATATCTATAATTACACTATTTTTTTCTAAATCCTTCATATTCAACCTTTTTATATTTTTTAATCTTCTCATTTTGTATCTTTCTGTTTACCTCCTCATTTTTCTTTCCCTGTATATTATGTTTACTTTTTTATCCTTTCTATACATTTATTTCCTGTATTTCATATTATTTATCTTTAATTATTATATCTGTCACTATTTTAATTTCTGTTCCTTATCTTTAATTTTATTATATCTGTTATTTTTTTAATTTTATTATATTCTGTCACTGTTTTAATATTAGTTATCTCTAATTATCATATCTGTCACTATTTCAATTTTCTACATTACATGTCCCCTATATCCTTGTTACTGTAACGTTATTATATATTTTTTGTTCTGTTTGTTTCTCTCACATAGCCCTGAAGATCGTAGGTCGAAACGTCGGCACTAACTAAATCTAAGTCTGGTACTTATTTGGTGTTTTTTTTACTGCACCCCCCAACTATCTCCGTTCTCCAATATACTTTTATATTTTCTCTAAATAAAATAAAAATATTTAAAAATTGTAACTATTAACAAAAAAATAATATAAAATAATGATCTTTAAATAAAAAAAATGTACCACTAAAGCCCATGATGAATCTTGGTAAAGACTGTGCTGTTTCAAAGCAAACGGTTGTGAAATAGAAGGAGATAACTCCTAACCACCAGGTTTTTAATAGAAAAATTTAAATAAAAAAATTGGATGCCACCCTGAGATCGTTATACTTAAAATATGGTAATTCTATATAATTAATGAATAGGAGACATATCCCTCTCTTCTCCAAAGGTTGACGTGGTTGACAGACTAGGAGTTGTTTAGTAAAGATCATTTTTAATCTAAATGAACAACTTTATATTTATTGTGTACCGTCGTATTAGTTAGTTGTAAATCGAAGTTACAAGGTAAGTTACATTTCTACTTACAAAGACAGAAAAGGGGGGCCCTTTCGCTATATGTGACATGTTGAGTTGCCTGCTTCTTGCCTAAGTGTAAAGGTACCGATCTTAAGGAACAATTAAGCTACCTGCTCAATGACCCATATCCTATTTATTTAGATACTCACAGAGTTCCAAGTATTGCCACATATAGCACCGCTTTATAGAGGTGTGCTCCAGGAGGGTCTGCAAATCCATCAAGTCAGTGTCTATATAGACCTATAAGTCCCTAGTTAAAGATTTTTTTTATGATTAATTTATTGATATTTACAACTGTAATAATATTACATCAAGTAAATTTGCTGATATGAGCAAATGACATGAAAACAAAAAAAACACTTGTGGAGAAACTACCTATCGGTAGCACTCCAATGAAGTTCTACAGTAGAAGGTCTCGAGGCAATCTTCTTTTCAGACGTCTCGGAGGGTTATCAGGAATAGTATGGGAAGCAAGCTGAGAGGCTAGCGGATTCAGGTGTGTATGGAGCTTGTCGTGGAAGGATAGGTATCTAGTTTGGGCCAAATCAGCAACAAATAGGATATTAAGATCATGATGGATGAGTTTGTTTGTGACATAATAAGGAGCTTTGAGGATTTTACGAAGGATTTTGGATTGCAAGGATTGGATACGAGATGAATTGGATGGTTTAGTAGAGCCCTTCAACACCGTATGTCCAAATGGGTCTGATAACTGTCCTGTAAATGAGTCTTTTGTAATTAATTGGGAGCTTAGAACGTTTGTCCAGTAAATGCTGAAGTAGTTCCTTAATCCGTTGCTTGGCAACACCGATAAAATATTACATCGATAAACACTTTTAATATGTTAGGGAGAAACGTTTACGGAAATCGCCCCGAATAACTTTTTTTTTCTATTCTATTCTATTTTATTACTACGGAAGTTTCAATCCAATGAGAATATATAAACAGAATGTTAGAATTTATTTAGCACTGGCACAAGTGATAACAGGAAAAAGGATCCAAACGTCTATTTTAGTGTTCCCACTCGTGACTCAATTGAGAAAGAAAAGAGTATTTATTTTCTTTGAGAGGCCACTTTCCTTAATAAATAGTTATCGGTGTTTATTCAAACAACTCCTTTCCTCTATAATCGCGTGAGAACATAATAAAACATATGTTTATTGCTTTATCAGGGGAGCGAAGTGTGGAGAACGCTGAAGATCCCAGATTCGTAGAGCTATAAATGGATCCTGTGTGATCTGAAGACCCTCCTAGGGCTCACCCGCCTTTGCAAGTGCCATTAGTTTGGGTAAAACTCGGCTGTTGAGCGTGTTCACTAATAACCGTTGTTCTAGAAATTATAGAAAACAAGCATGCCCTAAACCAAAAGTGGGTTGCAGTGGTATGATCATTGTAACGTAGGAATGTTTATGATAATCATAATTATAGAAGGATCTGAAACGTATTCATTTTAAATAACTTCCAATGCATTTCAGGCAAGAATAGTTTGTTTTAAAGAAAATAATGTTAACGATAAAAAATATAGGTTAAAACTTTTTCTTGTAGAATATACTGCAATACATATAGCAACATGTAAAGGGGGAAAAACCTGTAATATATCAACCCATGAAGGGTCTTCGTATGTGGTAGAGACTGTATTGTTTATGAGCCAACGATTGGACAGAAAGGGGATTTCTGGTGGATGTCCTAGATCACACTTGAACGCCTTTATTTTGGGAACCCAATTTCTATAATTATAGTTCTATTATTATAATTCTATAATCAACTTTTATGGGTGGGTGAGCCCCAGGATGGTTCCATATTCCTTAGGATCCATCTCCGGGAGCTAACAGATTTAATAATATCGGCCAGCAGGACAACTCTGCGCCACTCCGCTCCCCAAATAAATATGAAGTAATAAATAATAAGGTAAAAAATAATGGTGGAGTAAACGAGAGACATTGTCAATTATTTACTCTGATATCGTTGGTGAGGTTTAAATAGATAAAATAACTACTTTTTACTAACCAACGTAAGCATATTTAATAATAATATTTAAATAAATAATAAGGAAATTTAAACGAATAGTGGTGTAAATAAGAAATATGTTTAACAATTTCCTCTGATAGTAGTTAAGATAGATAAAACATAATTAATTTTTACAAGTTCATACAAGACTGAAAAGACAAGAACGTTTTCGCCTACTTCAACATTTACTGGACAAACGGTCTAAGCTCCCAATTAATTACAAAAGACTCATTTACATGACAGTTATCAGACTTATTTGGACATACGGAGTTGAGCTTCGGGGCTCTACTAAACCATCAAATTCATCTCGTATCCAATCCTTACAATCCAAAATCCTTCGTCAAATCCTCAATGCTCCTTATTGCCACAAACAAGCTCATCCATCATGATCTTAATATCCCATATCTTGCTGATTTGGCCCGAACTAGGAACCTGTCCTTCCATGACAAGCTCCATACACACCTGAATCCGCTATTCTCTCAACTTGCTTGCCATACTATTCCTAATAACCCTCTGAGGCGTCTGAAAAGAAGATGGCCCCGAGACCATCTATTATAGAACTTTATTGGAGTGTATACTTCATGTCATTTGTTCTTATCAGCAAATTTACTTGATGTAATATTATCACAGTTGTAAATATCAATAAATTAATCTAAAAATAAGAAAAACTTTTTACAAGGTTATTTAAATCGTGTGTATTATATAGTAATATGAAATAACTCATAATCAAATAAAAACAATTGTGGATTAAGCAAGGGATATTTTCAATTATTTCCTCTGATGTCTTTGGTGTGGTTAAAATAGATTAAACAGTTAATTTTTACTAACCAATTTAAACTGTACATATTTTGGGAGACAAACCATCATCCAGTCATCTAGAATTCTTAAATTGTTTGTTCTTAAAATGTTTCGACACTTATGTCATTATCAATAAAAAAAAATTTAAATGCAGTAAGATGATAGGTTCATAATTACATACAAATATCATAGAACTTTAAAGATCAAAGATTATGTAGGTGTAATATTAATAATTTGACCATGAGGATGGATATATACCCAAGAAAATGCATAATAAATATACATTTTATGAGGTATCCATACTTAATTTTATTAATTATTAGGACAATATTTATCGAAATTATGTATTTACCTTAATATAATTGTTAATTTTACAAATGTATGGACATATAACTATTTAAAGTTATGTATGATTATTGGAATGATGCAGACATTTTTTTAAATGATTGATAATGACATATGTGTCGAAACGTTTTAAAGAATAAACAATTTAAGAATTCTAGATGACTGGATGATGGTTTTTCTCCCAAAATATAAAAATCAATAGATTTATAGTCCAGTTTACATTAATTTAAAAACAAAACAAAAAAACTGTACATATTTGGGATAAATATGAAATATACAATGATATTAATAGAAATTTAAAATATTTCATATGTATTAATAAAATAAAAAAAATATCAAGATTCAATGCAAAATAGACAGTTGAAATGGCGTGGTCTCTAATAGACCAACATAAAAAAAAATGATATAATAAAAGTATTGATCAATCAATTATAGAGAAATAGTTTAAATATTAAACTATATCTTCCAACAGCTACCCTAGGAGGGTTTAAAATAGATATAGCAATAAATACTTTATGTGGACAGACCGTGACGCTAGTAACTAAAAGATTATAGATATTTCATGACAAGTTATCATTTTATATTTATCCGCGACCGAAGCATGGCCTGACTCGTTTAATCTTTTAAGGTTGAGTGACTTCGCTTAGCTCAGAACTTAGTCAATCTCTTAATCACAACAATTAGTACTCGACCTATGACGCAATCCTTATGACCTTGAACAAAGCTTAGGATAGGAGCTTTCGATAGTATTTAATTAGTGTGTAATTTAATTAAAAGTTGGGAAACAATTATATCAATTCTAATAAGTTATTTCTTCTTTGGAAGGTATTATTATGAGAAGCTTCTCATAAAATATTTTTAAACCTTATCTCTGCAGACCCTCCTGTAGCTCACCTAACCGCTATAAAGTGAGTGTATTAATTGAGGTAATATGAAACTGAAGGTTTAAGTGGTCATGGCCAAATCCCCTCCTTCCACAACCGTTTCCTTAGAAATAGAACAGTACCACTACTAAGATCCTTTATGTATATTAATAATGCCGTTTTTTTTAGTTAAAATAATTTCATTTTAGTATAAATGCAGAATGATAAATTTCTTAAGGCAGTGGAAAAATTCCGACGAAAAGCCCTCAAGTCTCCAAAACTAAAACAGAAAATTAAAATATCTGTCTAATATTTCGCCTATTCAGGCATCCTCAGGATAGAAAGCGAATAACAGCAAAACAAAACATGAATAATACACCCAAGAAACATCCCACCACCTCCAAGGCTCAAATGCAACTAATGAATCATAAGGAAGGTTACTCGATCCCAGCTGGATAAGGGTAGATTAAAAACAGCTGATAAATAATTCAGAAATTGAAAATTCAATATACACTCATCAAACTTAAAAAAAACACAACAGGAAAAAATAAATAAATAATAGTAAACAAAACAAAACCATAAGACAAAAGACCATATAAAACAATAAAAGTAAAAGTGCAAGAAAAAAAGGACATTATCAAGAAACCAGGGGACTTGGTTATTCCACAAAATATATTTGAAAAGGGAAAGGTAAAAAGAGACCTTACATAAATGTTAAGACCGTGGAAAAATTAAAAAATGGAAGAGTTCTAAGACAGATATTTTATTTTCTGTTTTAGTTTTGGAGACTTAAGGGCTTTTCATTGGAATTATTACACGGAATTTTCTTTTTTTATATGGTCTTTTGTCTTATGGTTTTGTTTTGTTTACTATTATTTATTTATTTTTTCCTGTTGTGCTTTTTTTAAGTTTGATGAGTGTATATTAAATTTTCAATTTCTGAATTATTTATCAGCTGTTTTTATCTAACCTTATTCAGCTGGGGTCGAGTAACCTTCCTTATGATTCATTAGTTGCATTTGAGCCTTGGAGGTGGTGGGATGTTTCTTTATTGGGTGCAATATTAATGTATTGTTTTGCTGTTCTACCCTGAGGATGCCTGAATAGGCGAAATATTGGACAGATATCTTAATTTTCTGTTTTAGTTTAGAGACTTATGGGCTTTTCGTTGGAATTTTCCCACGGTCTTAACATTGATGTAAGGTCTCTTTTTACCTTTGCCTTTTCATTATTAATGATACATTTACTTCAACGAATGAGCAATATTTTTTCTAATCTATCCTCTCATAAACTTGTTAATCAATAATTTATTATGCTCGTGCTATTATAGGGGAGTGAGGTGTTTGCAGTGCATTGAGATCTCGCATGTTTGCTATGGTCAAGATCTCAGGATCAAAACTAGTCGAGGCAGAAAATTTTTAATCTGTTAACAGCAGGTGTATAGCGATATGAAGAGTGCTGAGTTCCAATGCGGTAGGTTTCGGGTTCAATAAAGTTGGTACTCTTAATTGGGGGACAATGGTTGAGTGTGATCTCGGACAAATCAGTTCCCTGGACAACCTTTGTCCAAGAAACAGTACATAATCTATCATGTACTGAACCCAAGACTCTTCAAGGATTGTGTAATGGTACAGTTTTAATTACGACTTTTAAAGATGGTCTCTATGGGGTCTACAGACCCTCTTATTGCTCACTTAGCTTCTATCAAGTGCATACCTTTAATTGGGGAAAATCCTGGTAGTTTAGTGTGTTTTCCGTCACCTCCTAGGTAAATTAACCAACCGTTGGCTTAGGAACATTACAGTACAGTACGAAAAGCGTTTTTCCTTTCATGTCCTGTTTATACTTCATCAAAGCCCTGCTTTAAAGACTCACAAACACTAAATGACAATAGATTCAGTGAGCCTTATCATCGACCATCGCTACAAGTCTATTGACAAAGGGAAAACAGATCACAACGGCCCGGTCGCGGTAAAGACAACTATCGATTAGAGCAATTGAGAGGTAATGACTCCCGACCTCCTTCGGCCATTAGTCCAAGGTCATCAATAATCAATTGTCATATTCCTGTCCTTTTGGTCAATATACGTTGTCCTATTTCTTCAACATCCCTTCCTCAATGCTTCCGAATCCTTAAAAACGCTTATTAAAACCGCAAAGAACTCTCATAAAACGATTGGTTTGCATAAGACTATGATTTAAGATGCCCAAGGTCAACTTATCAATTATTATTAAAATGACAATTTATTAATTGTCATATTCACTTTCTTTTGGTCAATATCTGCTGTCTTATTTTCTCAACTCGTTTTTCTCAATGTTCCAAGAGACCTCAGAGCCTCACACAAGACTCATTTAAATCGCATGTCAAATAACATCCTTTTTTCTTTTTTTTTTTATGGCATTGGATACTTCCATCCATACAGCCAGCTATGTATTTATTTGTTTAACGGTTAAGTTAGTTGCCAACAGCAAGCGGTTTTTCTCAGATGGATACCGCCTGTTTTTCCCAGGTGGTCACCCATCCAAGTGCTAACCACGCCCGACGTTGCTTAACTTCGGTGATCTGACGGGAACCGGTGTGTTCAACGTGGTATGGCCGTTGGCATAATATCCTAATAACATCCTTATTCTTATAAAAAATAACGATAAAGTGTTCCTAATCGCATTTGAATATGAATACAATTGAAGTGCTTAGAGAACTTGCAAATGAGGTCAAATAGCAGTAGAAATCCAAAAATAGCAGTACACTGGATCATGTTTTGAGACCAGTAATGTATTTTCTTTTTTATTCTCAGTAAGACTTTTTAAGTGTTATAATGAAAAAAATAGTATTTACTAATTAGCGGATTTACCAATTGTTGGATGAAGGATCGATCCAAAAGTCTTGACAAAGGATTTGTAAAAAAAAAAATAAAGGTTTAATAAAAAAAAGTTACTAAAAACAGATAATAGAAAACTTGCTATCACTTGAATGAGTTGTTAAATTAAATGAAGGAACTTTTCTATTATCGGCCACTAGTTTGTAAAGTAGCTGTCAAGAACTAATTCGGAACTGTATGCAGATTAGTTCAGTGATGAGATGGACTCTTTTTCGCAGTTCTCAGTCAGCCTTTAGGAAGTTCTGGACTTACATAAACCACCTAAATAATATAAACACCTCATTTACTTGAATTGTATTTAGTTTTATTAAATGAAATACCATGATACGATTCGGGGATCGAGTAACTCAGTGAGTTATGTACTGGGTTTGAATTCATCTTTGAATAATTATTTATTCTATTGCATCAGTCGTATCGATCATGCGGGTTCGACCTCAATAAAGTATGTTCCCTTATTGGGGAAAACCTGACGTTTGATAGTATTTCTAGCTATATTCACTACCTTTTTGCACATCCGTTGCAATAGAAACTGAAAGTACTAATTAATTCTGAAGCCAGCCCCATTATGGGTTTTAGCAGTGTTGTTATGATTATTATAGTTATTGTGCTTTCTATTTTCCTTAAAGATGTGACACGTGGCAGCTTCGGGATTTTACAGGAATAGCGAGATATATCTCCGAAAATTAACAATGACATTTATATAAATCTTTAAATTTTAACACCTTTTAGATCTAGGCTTTGGTGAGAGAAAAATTAAAACAAAGGACACCTTCATTAAAACAGGGTTAGCTCCATACAGCGTTGAAATATGGCTGCAAACAATTTAAATACATTATCTGACAACCGGATTCGAATCCGGCATGTACTGCACAACAATTCAGCGCTCTACCACTGAGTTACCCGGCTAAAAAAAAAACAAGATGGAAGTAACTAGTGAGGTATTTTATATATACGTTTGTATATTTAGTCTGTTAAAAGCCATTGATATGCCCAATGGGGTCTGTAGACCCTCCTGAGGCTCACCCAGCCATTATAAAGTCCTGTAATGTATAAGGTCTCCAACTCATGACCTCATGATACATTTTTTTAAATGCAATATATGATTACGCACACACAGTTTTGGGTTATATAGCTTACAACACATTATAATATAATTAAGGGAGTCGAACCGAACGTGGAATACCATCAGCTCCCAGCTCTTTATCGATTCTATTTATCTGATCGCATCCATAATTTATTCCAGTTGATTGAACCGTTAAAATGGCTCTCCGGAGAGGGGCTCTTAAATATTTAATACTGTAAACAAATGTTCAGAGGCTCAATTATTCCCGAGGCGATCCATTATGGTTGGTGTGAGTTGTACTATTTACTTTATCCGACCGGTCGGAGTGAATTCCCAACTTCCATTAGGGTTTAAAAGTAATGTCTTTCAGTTCCCATGGTAAAAGTTGAAGTGGAAGAAGTACAAACGTGAATGCTTGTTTATGAGGTTACAGGTTGTTTATTACCATTCTATATTTATTTGCTTTTAATATTGTATTTATTACAATTTATTGTTAAGAATAATGAACCTTCATAATCGACTAATTATTATTAACATTTACAGTCATAAAGTCGATTGTCATTAATAAATTTATCCACTGAGACACATTTCAAAATTTATTTCCCTTGTGTCTCACCAAAATAAAATCCAGATACTGACGCTCTTGCAAATAAATAAGTACCGTTATTTATGTATTTATTTATATGAGTAAATTAAATAATAAAAAGTATACCGAAAGGTAACGGAAGGCTTTTGTTTATATAGAAGCAATTGCAGGTATTTATTGTAAATTTTTATTTTGTGGATGTGAACAAAAAAATGAAAATTCTATTGTAAATATATTTCATAATTAATTCTTTTTGATTTATAATTCAATTTTCCTATTTTTCTGTTTAGTAAAGTTTTTTCCATAGATTTGGGTGCCCAAAAATTTCTATCTGAAGTGACATTGATGCACTAAAACAAACGAGGAGTATGTCAGAGAGAATCCTATAATATGATATTGCAGAATTGTTTAAAACGATATTTTGGGTACACTGTCTTTATAATATTTTATAAAAGCTGGGTGAGCCCCAGGAGGGTCCTAGATCCCATATGATCCATCTCCCGGCTACAAACAGACTAAATAAAAGTACTGTCTTGCAGCGAGATTTGAACCAGGATTTCCGGTATGGTAGCTTAGTACTATATAGTTAAATGTTTTAATCAGATCTAACACTTTTTAAAAAGCGAAAACTTTATTATGAATGATACAAATGCATGAAATATAAACTGTACAAGTGACGACTACGGACAAAATCTAAGGACCAAAGACAGCGAGGAGCATCTCCTCCAGGCTTAAATAAGATTTGATATCCCTGATTCTAATTCCTGGGATTGTTTACTAGTTGGCCACCTGACACCTGCATCTGAATAATAGTTCTAAGAATTGCTTACTACTGGACACTTGTGTGCCACCTGTAACTATATATATAATTAGGGAGCGGAGTGGCTCAGTGGTAGAGTAATTCCGAACATACTGGTTTAAATTCCGCTACAGGCAGTACTTTTATTTAGTCTGTTTACAGCGGAAGATGAGTCATATGGGATCTAGGACCCTCCTGGAGCTCACCCTGCCTCTCTAAAGTGAGTATCCAAAATAAGAGGGAAAATCTGATGGTTACGCGTGATCTTGGACAAATCAACTTCATTTTCAATCAATTCCTATGAAACTGTCTCTACCAATCACCAGACCCGTTCATGGGTTCTAGTGATACAGGTTTTTTTATTATCAGAATTATGAATTTTTCCTTTCTACATTTTTGTGAGAATCAAATAAGGTTAAGATTCATTACTAATATAAATTTATGTTAATGTTATTGCTAATCATAACCCGGTTTTTCGTTTCAAAGAGGGATTTCTCCTCTTGTTAATAATAAAAAAATACCTTATAAAGGATAATACTAAGACATGGAAGAAAATGGCTGCCATATTGTTAGTTAATAGGCTCATTTTTTCGACGTTATGAAAGGATTCAGGGATGGCACGAATGCGATACTGACACGAGACAATATCTTTTGTCCGCAAGATTACACCATCAAAATTTAAGTGGAGCCGTTCGTGTAATATACTTCGGGTAAAAGAAATACAACAAATAGAAATCGATGAATGGTATTTTTTATCACGCTATTATTAGCTTGTATGTTCGTTACTTACTCTGTTAGAAACCGGAGATGGATCCTTTAGGATCTAGGTCCCTCCAGAGGCTCACTCAGCCTCAAAGTGGGTACCGAAATAGGGAGGAAATTTGGCATTTATGCGTGACTTAGGGCGTCACCTCCCTGCACAATCGTTATCCAAGAAGGAGCACACTCCCTATCACGTACTGAACACAAGGCCCGTCATTGTTTTTCTTATATGTTCGTATGTAGCGGAATCTTTTCAAATTGATTTTCGGCCATTTCACATCATCTAAATAAATTTAAATGATCCTTTCTTAAGGACTCATAATAATGCAAATTTATTATAATTTAGTAAGTTTGACTTATTATTCTGAACAGCATAGTCTTGATTTACCGATTTTTCATACCCGAAGACATGATAATGTCTTGTGCCTGGTTCTAATGCATAAATGGCTTAGAGACAAGCATATGAATAGTAACATGACCAAATGGGGAGTACTGTATATTTTGGAACAAAAAGATATTCTTTTGAAAAACTAAAAAACGCGTTTTTGATAAGCTCAACTAAAAAATAGAACACGCTTTTTTACGATAAAGTGAATTATTTCGTTTATAACTCTACGCTTATTTTCTACTTTTTTAATTTTTTTTCTATTAAAGCGAGCATTTTACTTGTTTAAATAATTATTAATTGTTTATCATTCATTTTTGTAGAATTGTGTAAACTAATTCAGAACTGGAGAATAACTGTGAGTTGTCTTCTTGTTTGAATTTTTCTACAAATCTTGTAAAAAAATTTAGATAAATGACTACCATTTAAAAAAAAATCATTCAATTATATTTTATAATACTATGCACACTTTACATCACAAACGGTTTATTTAATACATAATTTATGTAATAATAATATTTTAACTATTACCAATTTTGATTACCTTTACGTTAAGATGAATTTTATTATTATAATTATATGTTTTTACTGTCTACAGTTTTTGTATAGGAAATATTATTATTTAAGTATAACTAAAATATAACAATGCCCGAAAAATATCAAAAACTTGTGATAGTAAATTTGTTTTTTCTTTTTTATATTTTGGGAGAAAAAACATCATCCATTCATCTAGTACTTCTAAATTGTTTATTTTTCAAAACGTTTCGACACATATGTCATTATCAATCATTTAAAAAATTGTCTTCATCATTTCAATAATTATTAATGGTCTCCATGGTCAAATTATTAATATTCTTATATATATGAGTAGGTGAGGTGCAAAACTCGTTCGTTCCATTTTTTTGAAAAAACTTTCTCATTTCATACTTAGTTACTTTTTTTTTTGTTATCCTTAAATCAGTCATTTCTTTCATTCCAAGCTCACTTCCACAGGGAAGCTGTACCTTTAGAAAGCAAAAAAAAAATTTTTTATCTGGCCACTCTACGAGACGAGGTAAGCAACTCACCTCCTCATATGTATAATATATATATATATATATATATATATATATATATATATATATATATATATATATAAGTTATGTATGATTATTGGAATGATGCAGACAATTTTTTAAATTATTGATAATGACATATGTGTCGAAACGTTTTGAAGAATAAACAATTTAGAAGTACTAGATGACGGAATGATGGTTTTTCTCCCAAAATATAAAAATAAAAAAGTTTATAGTCCAGTTAAAATTAATTTGTTTTTTCTTTTAATATTAATTTAAAAAATGCGGAATAGTAGCTATGAATCGAATGAATTATATTTTTAAAGTAACATACAACCTTGTCAATGCAACAGAATATTAGCTGTATGTAATAAACTAATGTATATATACACACACACACACATATATATATATATATATATATATATATATATATATATATAGTCTTGAAGAATATATATTGTACAAGTTGCCGAATAAATACTGGAATATCTGTAACAGATGTCTTTTATCTCTCTATTTTTCGAACATACGACTTGAGTTAGACTCTTGGAGTTAGAACTATATTTTATATGCTTTGTGTTCAGTCCGAAACAATGCGGGGAACTGTCTTATAGAGAAGAAATATAGGTAAGTTACAGAATTAGTTTTCCTTTTTTTTAAAAATAATATCATCTTAAGCGTATAGTTGAAATAATCCTGTATTGCATTCTTCAAAGTAGTGAATTTTGCAAAACAAATTCTTTATTTATTCTGGGAAAAGTCTCATTTGAATAATGTAGAAGGTGAAATATGATCTTTGGTGTCTTAGAGTAAAATCCAAAGAATAGAAGAATAAACAAACAATATAATTTTTATGTGTTTGATTTAATGATTTGTATTTTATTAATTATAGGAATAAAGGAAATTTATAATTTAATTAATTATTTATAATGGTAGAGCAATCTACGTTTAATAAATTTTAAATAAATAATAAATTTTTAAATAACTAATAAATTTTTAAATAAATATAGTTTTTAAAGATAAAGCATCCATCCCATTATATCTATTCCACTATTAGATTTATTCCCATTATTAGTATTATAATTGTAATTATATCACATAAATAAAATAAAAAGCTACTACTACTTAGGACTAAAAATGTCCTAATTACTAAAGAGAAATGAATGTTAAACGATTAAAAAAAATTAAATTAAATTAAAAACGAAAAAACAATAGTTTACAGTAATTATAAAGGAGGAAAATTAGTTTAATTAAAATTACATATATATATATATATATATATATATATATATATATATATATATATATATATATATATATAATATCGACTGCTTCTTGTCGAGTTGAAATTTATTATGAAAAGATATTGAAGAGATTGTTTTTTTTTCACAAAAAGATCTGACGACTTGATTGAAGTTTCGTATGCGGAAAAAAAGTTAGAGTAGCACTGAAAATCCGTTTTAACTTTTTTTTTCAAGAAATCATGAAATTGCTTTAGGATGTTTCTTTGATTAAAGAGAAATATCGAGTATTCTCTCTTTTGCCCACACGAATTGATGGATTTAAATACCGCCTGCATTAAATTTTCTTTAAGTGTTATTTATAATATAATTATGATAACAGAACAGGAGTAAGATCAGAACCATCGGTACCTATTACTACGTCCAACTCAAAAATATATTTTATATTATTATACATTATTCAATGAGGAATCTTAATCAACTAATATCTGGAGGATTCTTAGGTAACATGTACTTATGTAAGATTTTTACTATAATTTTGTTGGTGAGTTTGTAGTTTCATTATGAAGCTTTTTGTAAAATGTCCGTAAGTGGGTATTCACTATTGGTAAGTGCATAATTCAAATATGTAATAATTAAATTATTTTAAATTACTTTGTTTTGGTTAAGTTTTGTTAGTAATGGCCAATTGTTGGGAGATATGAGACTTATTTATTTTCTTAAATGATAAGTGTGAATTTTTTAATTTAGTTTTATTTAAGTCCCGTTATTGAGCCAGTAATTTTCCACTTGAGTTCCAGAGTATCAGTGATAAAATTTTATTGTTGTCATGTTTTTTTTAGATGATGACTTGACTACATTCTTGTAATTAGATGGTATTTCTTATTATTATTGTTTTATCTATACGTTTTTGAAAAACAAATTCTAACAAAAAGTCTCTTATGATCAAATTGAGTTGTTCGTATTTAACTACTCGTACAGGAAATTTTTTAAACAATGATATTTGAAGTTGTATTTCTGATAGATAAACATGTAGCTTAATTACTATATTAATACTCGGAAAATATGGCCAGAAAAACAGATACATTAATGTTTAAAATTTGTTGACAGTTAACATCAAACAGAGAGAAATAAAAACATATAAAAAACTCAGTAGTTAAATAATTTATTTTGTCTTCTGATTGCGCGGGATTAATTGGGAGCGGGGTAGCTCAGGTGGTAGAGCCCTGAGTTACTGTGGTGAAGATCCCGGGTTTAAATCCGGCTGTGACAGATAAATTGTTTAACCTGATTATAGACCTGATTATTATAAACCCTCCTGGGACACACCCAGCCTCTATAAAGTGGATATTGTCAATTGGAGGAAATGCCTGGTGGTTGAGTGTGATCTTGGACATCACTTCCCTGCCCAACTTTTGTTTTAGAAACAGCTCAGTCTCTACCATTTATTGAATACATGAACCTTCATGGGATGTAGTGGTAGTGTTTCATTAAATAGCTTTATAAATATGAAAATTAATAATTAATGACTTCATTAATGAGCGCAAAAATGAATTGATAATAGAAAAATGAAATACAATGTAGAGCGTGAAAAATAGGTGTAAATATCATGGCAAAGAAAATGATCCGGGTGGGGTTTCAAAATATAATATACGCATATAATTGCTATCGTCGCTATCAAAACAATACCGCCTAAGTACTTAATGTAGGCGTAGTGTACACTTTGGGCCATTTTACAGGAGAGAAAACAAACCGACTATAGACTTGGCAATTTATAATCTATTTTTTATCTATACAATTTTGGAACTATTACTCAAAAGATTGAAGAGAAGTATCAAAAAATCATACTCTGCCATATTGCTGACCTTAATACGTCCGTTATCGTGACTAACTCATTTTCACCAAAAGTTGTAAATAGGCGGTATTGTTTTGACTATGTCGACGATATATATCAATTTGTCTAAGATTTGTATGAATACGTCGGTTCCCGCAAACCTAGTATAATCTAGAAAAGTATAAGATTTTTATTTAAGTATAAAATCAACCGTGTACTAAAGCCAAGACCTTTATGTTTTGTAATGGGTACAGGTTGTTTCTTTTATGATTACGCAATTGCTTAAAATGCTTATTCAACGACATACATGACCAACTGCGGCAAAAATCAGATAAGAAAGTGATACGTGTTTTATTTTCTCGACCTAGACCGTGTTTTACGACAACCAGTAAACTTAAGTAGGTAAAACTATAAATTACAAAACAGAGAAAAACGGTAGAGCTGCCAAATGGCATTGTAAAACTTGTATTTCTTCATTTAACAGGTCCTGTAAAACGTTTTGTGGTCTGGAAAAACAAATAAATAAATTAAATATCGGTAATCCTTATACATGGAACTGCCTGGAAGGTGAATGGTTGGGGCGCCTGTCAGCAAGGCGCCGGCTTTAATTGGACGAAGCTCTTCACTCCAATTGGCTATCCGTTTGCGGAGCTCGACCAATGAATTGCTCAGAAAGTGAACACTATCCTCATTGATATATCGATCTTATATGTAATATATATTATATACTAGCTTATGCCCGCGGCTTCGCTCGCGTGGAATTTGGTCTGCAACATAAAGTTTCGTGAAAGATCATTTTAAATAAATAATTAAATTATTTTTTTAAATATATGTTACTCGTACATCAGAAATTTCTGATGACTTACTTCAAAACTGACAGATTCTATACAACCTTTGAACCCCTATTATATTAAAGGAGAAACCATTGGGGTGGAATTATCCAAATTTCTTTCTTAAACTACACAAAGAACCTATTTACAAATTTCAAGATGCTAAGTTCCTGATTTGCCTTTAATTATGCACTATAGGGGGGGCATGCCCCCGTGCCCCCACATATATCTGCTCTTGCTGTAGCCCATGATGTATAACCTATTTTACTCAGAAAGTTTCATCCAAATCCGTTCAGTAGTTTTTTCCTGAATGAGTAACAAACAATACAAACATTCGCATTTATAATATTAGTAGGATATCAAACTCATGTTCTTTCTGTTATTTTAACCACTATTATCATGTGATTTGCCTGTAATTATGTACTATAATGGATTCTCCACAGTACCTAAAAACCTGTGGGGAGCACGAGCCACCGTGCGCCCCCACCCTAAATCCACGCTTGCTATAGCCTTCGTGTTATTCTGATGTATAACCTATATTACTGTAAATTTTCATTCAAATCCGTTTAGTAGTTTTTGCGTGAAAGAGAGACAAACATACAAACTTTCACATTTATAATATTAGTAAGATTAAATATCGTCAACAGTCATACAAAAATATAATGCATGACAAACTTCGATATTTGAAAATTTATTTATTAAATCGTATATATAGTGTATGTTAGGCGTTTCAAGCCCAGTTAAATCCATATCAATATTATCAAGGTCTAAAAGATTCCATGTTAAAATTTAAAATGTCTAATCAGAAATACTCTAAGGGTTAACTGTGGTTTAGTGGCTATTATTACAACTTTCTATACTCAAGGAATAAAGGAAGTAGAAACTCCTAGATGTGTTGTATTTCGGAGGGGACATTAAATGGTGGTCTCTGAGCTTTATGGCGTTAGGTACTTAAAGATCCCTATCCTTATTATACCAGGATAAACAAAGTTTACCAATAGTAGCACCATCCGATTAGCCTTAGTAGCATAAAGTGAAGTTAAATAATTATTTAAAGAAATAAAAACAAATATCTACCTGTCTGCCAGATTAAGATGAGAATCACAATGTAACTTAATATTCATAATTTATAATTAATTGTTTTAATTATTAACGATTTTTATTTGAAGAGAAAAGACATACCCCGGCCAGGATTCGATCTACGGTCCTCTGTCAGAGGGGCATATCTTCTTTATTCAAATAAAAATAACTTAATATCCATTTCAATAATGAATGAAATGAAATAAAAGGAATACTTTACTGCTTGAGATATGGATATTTAATTATTGATAATTTAATTATAATAATTTAAAATATTAGTTATCTATTTTATAAATTATACAGTACTATATTATACTGGCATTTAAAATAAAAACGGATTATTGGCAATACCTTGGTATTATCAGAGACATTTGATATAACATTATCTAATAAAATCTATAATTTTATAAACCATTAAATAAAAACAAGATAATTATAATTATGTTAATAATAATATAATTATTATTTTTACCTAACATTTGAGATAGACTTACAGAAAAATAAAATCAATACATGTTTGATAAACATATACTTTGAAAGATAGTTAATTTCAATCATTGACTTTTTTATACTTAAATTAATGAATAAAACATAAAAAAAATAAAAGATAAAATAAAATGTTAATAATTGAAAAAAAAATTATATCGAGAACTAAAATATTCATATTAAAATTTAAAATGTCTGAAAAAAATTACAAATACTCGAATATTTTATGTTAGTAAAGGATTAGATAAGTTAAAAATAAAATGTAATTTAAAAGGAATTACAAAATAACATATATTAATTAGATGTCATGGTAAAATAAAATTTTGTGTATTTTAATAAGAGAAAATAATGAAATTATAGAAATCAAGGCCCGACTGAAAGTATCGTATATTAAAAATAAATAAATAAGTATAGTACATATTAAAGTTATTCTCACATATGCTCTGTATAGAAGCATCATAAATCGTTAAAGGGTAATAAAATAGGACACTATATGATTTAAAGATTTAACACCATTCAAAGCAAGCAATACTCTGCGGTCTGACATTTTTATTATGCAGTGCTATAAAACTTTGAAATTACTACATATTACCTCTGACGTACATATATTAAGTGTAATAAAGACTTGACAGCCAGTGTTTTGCTAGTAAAACTCTATATTGAACATTAAAAAAAGCGGATGTAGGAAACCGCACGCGTGTTACATCTGAGAACATAACTTCAGTTCACATCAAATCCCTCATAAAATTTGTATACTACTGAAACAGGCACTTGTTTGCAATATAAACCACACTTATGAATGAACTATTTTTTAATAATAGTTTGTACATTTAAAATTATGGTTGATAATAATAACATTTTCAGATGATTATTCTTTAGGCTTTAGGCAGATGATTATAAATTATATAATTTCAGCTTAAGTACTTGTTTTCTATTTATAAAAAAAATAACTAATCCGACCATCAACCAATAATAGCACTTCCTCCAATTAAAAAAACCTTTTCTAAAAAAATTAATAAAAATAAGTCAGTTATTAAAAAATATATAAATGGAACAATACACTACAGATAAAAAAAAAATCTTTACCACTCAATGAAGGGTTTAGGGTTCAGTACATTATAGAGACTCTAATGTTTCTACGTTAGTGTATGAAGGTTATATGACCGAGAACACACTCCATCACCAAGTTTTTCTTCCAATTAAATTTACCCAATTTATAATGGCTAAGTGAGCCCCATCTGGCTCTGCAGATCCAACAGAGCTATTTTAAGGGTGCCGTCCTGTCAGATTTAATTATTTATCTGCAACAGCCAGATTTGTACCTGTAATCTTCAGCACAGCAATTCACTGCTCTACGCATTGAGCGACCCCGAGTGTACTGTTTGTTGGACAACGATTTTTTAGGGAAGTAATTTGTCGCAGATACCATCGGATACATGCTTAACCGTCGGATTTCCCCCTATTTTGGGTGAATAATCCCCAAGAGAGTCCGGCTGTTAATTAAATCTGACACAGCCGGATTTGAATCTGGGACCTTTTGTACGGTACCATGTACCATGTACCACTGAGCCGCTCAGCTCCCATACCTACACCAATATCGACAGGAAATTGTTAACCATGTTAAGAAAGATATTATTGAATTTTTATACAATGCCCGTATGTTGAAGAAATAATTCGAAAACGGAGAAGGAAATTAAAAATGATTCTGCCTTATAGAATATCCTCCATCCTAACCGAATTACTGGAATGTTTGCATGACGGTTAGGATTCCCTCTGTCTAACATTATTCAGTTGAGTGTTGTCTTCTGTATGATTCGGATCGTTACTGCTATTATTTTCTTGAATATATATATATATATATATATATATATATATATATATATAATATATATTTATAATATAATATACATATAGAATATTTAAAATATTCTCGCTTTCTTTAAAAATGTCGGATTCTGTTGTGTTAGTGTTGTGTCTTTTGCGAATAGTGAATAGTGAATAATATAAAAAGGCAAAACGACAATTGCATATGCATTACTTCGGACAATAGTTTTATACATAATGTTACATTTAAATATAAATCGTTATATTCTAGACATATATATATATATATATATATTTATATTTATAATAATATTACTGATATAAAAAGTTAAAGTTAAACTTTTAAATAAATTTTCTAATATTTTAAATTAATCTACATATTGATGATTAAGATGACGTTAACCCATTTAAAATTTTTATGTTTAATACAAAATCAAGCTATAAAAATTTCATTTCAAATAAATCCTTAATAATAATAATAAATTGGTTCATGAATTTAAAATAAAATATAGGAAAAATACATAATTTACTTCATCGCTAAAAATAATGAAATAATCTTTAGTAATACTAGAAATGAATTGATATTCGTATATAATAATTAATGAAAAGTTGTTATTTCTTATTAAAAAAATAAATTATTTCGTGAACAAATTAAAACTATTACTGTATTTCAAAGGTTAATCAATTGATGAATGTTATAGAAATGACTATTGTAAGAGATTTAAATAAATACATATAATGAAAAATCCGTAGATATTCACTTTTGAATGATATAAATAAATATTTTCTGATATATTTTAGGAAAAATACTCTAATGCTTAATTTTTAATGATATTATAAAGATAAAGATATATTTTAGCTCACCATGTTTTAATAGCAAATCACTTAGTTCAAATTATTCAAGTAACAAGAAGAGTGTTCGTTTCAATAGTTCAGTCGCCATATTGGATATTGAGATAGCTGTGAATTTTTCACTATTTGAATTTTTTAGCTAATACTCTATTCTAGTTTCTTTTATATTATAAAATCAATACTTTCATATAATACTTAATATAAATAATAATAATAGTATTTAACAGTAGTTTTAAGAAAAAATTAAATTTGATTCGATAATATTTTACTGTGAAATATATATTATATTATGAAATAAACTTTATTTCTTTTTTTAAATTTCACTACAAATATTTCAGCTGCATTATTTTCAGCTAATTGTGAATTCTATAATAATTAAAATGCAATAGGTGGAACGTTTTATTAAAATTACAAGTGGTGGCAAATAATAAAATATTATTTCATACCGATTTACAACTTTGGTTACAATAAGATCAAAAATACTTCTACCTTGGAAAGAAGTGAAATGGAAGTTGATTATCCATGATTTCTCCACGATTTCCTGATGACTGCTCCAATTCATTTGAAATATTCTAAAAAATAAAATTTTTATATTAATTGAATAATAAAATCAATGCTGGTACTTTTTATAAGCATTTTATAAGAATTATTATAAAAAAAATATGATCATACACTGTCATTTATTTTTTATGCTTTAAAATGTATTTGTTCCTATATGAAAACTTAATACTAGTTTCTATATACTTAATATAATAAACATAAATACATAATAATAAATTTTCATATATTTTCGTTTTCTTAATAACAGCCCTTTAATAACTGAAATCTTCTGAAAAATAACATTTTTTAATAAAATAAAAAATAAAATTAATGCTGGTACTATTTGATTTGCATTTTTTTAACTATAAGATATAATAATAAACTATATAATAATATTGCACTCTACTTTCTTCATAAAAAGTTCATAATTATTCATTAATGTTTATCTGTCCATAAATGACAAACGTAACACAAGTATATATACTTTTAATCTAATAATTATAAATACCTGAATATAATTCTAGAGTGAATGATGGCTGCCTTTTCAGCTCCAGATCACGACTGCTGCATTTTTAGGAGGGAAGATGTCCCTAGGCCTACTTGATAGATAATGGCGGGAATTGATTTCAGCCAATCAGAATCGAGTATTTTTCCAAGCCAAGCTACCATTTACCGCCAATTCTAGTTAGGCTGTATAGGTTCGGGGTGCGGTACGGGTGTGTAATGTGATTTATTAATTTTAAATAAGTGCAAGTACTATGGATATGAAAAAGTTGAATCATTTAATTAATTTAATGAGTTTTTAATATGCGTTGCCGTTTCGAAATCAGTGTGCTAGTTAAGTGTAAAATTAATAGTGAAAGTGTCTAGTGTGGCCATATTGGATTAAGTGTCCTGTGTAAGTTTTCTATTTCAGGCTTATTACCTTTTTCTTAGTTCTTACGACAAAATTCGAGTCCATACTGCCCTAAACACCGTTATTACTGATGAATAATAATAAAAAAAAAGTAAATCGGTCAAATACCAACAGTTTGATTATTAATAGCTTTTGCAAATGCTGTTTTATTTTAACAAATCTTCATATTAACTTCCTTTTAGTTTATTATTGTTGAAATTGACATTTATAAAGTTTTGTATAAAGGTAATAATATAAGCTACTTGGCAAAACTAGGGAAATAAACATTTCGGTTGATAAAGTGTAATCCTAATATTCTGTTGGTTATAAGAAACATTTTACACGTAAGTTATTCAATTTTTTTCTATATTTTGGTTTCTCATTTATTTCATTAACAATATTCAACAAGCAAATTTAAAATATTACTTTATCAATATTAAGGATATAATTTTCACTTCTCTCTAATTTTAGATAGAAGTTTATTACAAAGTTTATTATTATAAATTAGTACATTATATTAGTCTCTTCCCTTTCCTTCTTATTAATTAACACTAACAAATTTAACTTCAGTCATTGTGGAGATCCTAACAAAACAGATAAATTTGTCAAATTTCAATTGAAAATTTTTATTTTATTATAAAAATTCAATAAACTACTATTTATATAATGCGGATAAATTTAAGGATTTAAGGATTAATAAAATTTAAGGATTATTATCCAGGCTATTAGTTTATCGGGTTGGAAAATATTAATTAAGCCAGCTATGTAACCCTATAAGTAATCCTTCGATAAAAGGAGAGAGTGAATTTTCCAGTTGAAGAACCGCCATAATGGATATTCTGTTGGCAGTGAATTTTTCACAATATGTAAATCGTGAAATGAATATTCCTTTCCTGATAAAAATAAATAAATATTTTTTTTTTGTTTTTAAAAAATATTTTTGTTTTGTAGAGAAAATATTTTTAGTAAGTCATTTGCAAATGTTTTCTTTTCAAAATAAAAATATTTAAAAATAATCACCATCAAAATAGCTATTAATAAAAATACAATATTATTTTTATTTGAGAAGAATTTAAAAGGGAAGTAGTATAAAATTATATAGTTGGACTAAATATTATTCAGTATAAGTTAAAATTTTAAGTTAAGAAACTAATTAAAACATTGTATTCATTTAATTCATGACGTTTGGTAAATTTGAAGAAACGCAATCAATACGAATTATGGTATCAGCTCGTTTAAGTCACGCACGAAAAATAATGTATATATTTCATTTATATGTAATCATGTAATATATAATATATGGTTGGCTTATATCTTTAGTCCGGGCTAGAAAAGATTTACTTTTAATTTAAAGATTAAGACTTTTCCTACATCAGCAATTTTCTCCTCCATCTTTTCCCCTTTGCACTACTTTAAAAAAAATCCCACATGTTTCATAATTTTTGTAGCCTCTTTTAATTATTTAGGTTGTTAATATGCAAAAGTAAATCGTGATTTTGGATTAGTGGTAGGGATTTATCATAAAGTTTTATTATTAATTTTTTTTCTTATTTATTATTTATTCGTTTTTTATTAATAAATTTTAATTTATTTCCTCAATAATAATACCACTCAATAAAACTATTATGTATTAATTTTAATACAAATTAAATTAAATTGAAAACGTTGAAATTATTTACTTATATCAAATAATATTCAATTAAAAAAGTTATTAGATATTAATTTTTAATTCCAATAAGTTAAAATTTTATGATTGATCACAAAATAGTTACCAGGATTGATGGTAGATAGCGGTAGCTCTCAGGCCGCAAATGAAATGGCGTGATTTGGTATTCAAATTAAACCACATGTAGGGAGATCATAGATGTAACAGGAATATTTTAATGTTTTACCAGGTTTATTTAATTTTACTAATTATATGTTAGATATTTTTAATTTTTGTTTACAAATATCTGGAGAAATCCTTTATCTATTGAATAATCAATTTGATAAAAATAAAAACATAAAAAAATTGAATGTTTCATGTAGCCATTTCTAAGATAAACATTATTTTTTTTAGAAATGGTATAATTTATTCAATAATATAACATAAAAAAAGTAAAATTGACTATTATTATTTGAGGAGGGGGCTGTAAAGAGTTCTCACGAATGGTGCCAGATAGCGCTAGTTTTGTGATAGTTCAGTGGCAGACTTCTGGGTAATTTGATGGTCCATTTATTTAAAAAAAAAGGTAATTATTAATATCATTCTAGTTTTTTAAAAATACAGATGGTAAAATCCGTTATTTATCATCCTTTGCTAATATATATCTCTATTTTTCTCCAATTCCACTTCTAATTTCGGGATATTTTTTACAAATGAATTACTGAATTTCTATTATCTATAAATCTATTTATTACATTACATATTATAACTATTTACTATCTATAAATTCTATTTATTATAAACTATTATTAATAATTCTAAATAAAATTTTATTAAGATATCAAATACAATGATATGTTGTATTATATGCTATAACAACAAAGTTTGTGCAGCATCTTTTACATTTTTTAATGAAGAATTTCCCTCTGAATCGAATCATCGATTTTATATGTAGTAACTGCTTCAGACATCAGTTGCCCATAATTAAAATTAAAATTATTTTTTATAAACTAAAATTAATTTTATTTAATATAATATATCGAGACGGAGTAATGTTGAGTAAAAAAATGTAAAATTGATTATTATAACCCGCAACACGTTATTGAATTTGCACAAACTTTTTGAGGGTATAAACCCAAGTTTCGGATGAGGGGGAGGGCGGTAAAGTATCAATGACATTAACTAGGGACTTGCTAACTTTCCTAAGTTAGATCTATAAGATTGATGTATCTCCTAGCTTGATGGATATCTCCTGTTGCGTTTTCTGTATTTTTTTCCTCAATGTAATAATCCAATGATCAATAACTGCCAGTTTAGAAAAAATAATCAAATAAAAATAAACCGAAAATAACAAATTCATGATCGGTTTTTTTTTTTACAATTTTATTCCTGTTAATAAATGTATTGGCCTTTAGGAGAATATGTATTGCTGACTAATTATCTGTGTTTAGTAACTACATAATTCTATGACGTAGAGTTACAAATGAAAATAACTGTATCAATTCCGCAGGCTGTCGCTTCGAGGTTAAGTCACAAGTTTTAACATTTCTTTCCTTTCCTTTTTAATATTTTCGAAAATGAAAATAATTGTGAGCTTTAGTTTGAAAAAAGAATGTTTTATGGAAAATGTGTATATTTCCGTAATGATTTCAACAAGAAATTAACGTTTCAACAAACATTTCGAAGTATATATGATTATATAACCTAAACAGCATGTGTAAGTAGTTTCTTTAATCTAAATAAAGTCCGTAATAGATATTATGTAGTAGGTAATAACATTATGTTTATTTTTGCAATGAATGAAAAGTTAAAACTTCTTACTTAACTCGAAGAGAGAACCTGCTTTGGAACTGATACCAAGATTTTATATTTTATTCATTGCACGACGACCAAGTCATAAAATTAAGAAATGTTAATGGGCAATATTTTAAGTGACCAAAATTGTCCACTATAAACAATTTCGGAATCAAAATACGGTGGGAAATATGGAAAAGTAGAAAAAAATAATAGGAGTTAGAAATGAACAGTAAGAAATAATATTAAGCAGATACCTTTGAATCGTAGTGCGTACACTTACCCCGATGATATGTTGACATATTTTATTTTGTCCTAAAAAAATTATACAATTATAAATTTTTATTACGGATTATTAACTGAGTTGTTGTATAACAGTAACTGCACACCCAAACACAGTTACAGTTATCCCCCCGAGTACAAACCACAAGTAACAGTTACCCATTAGTATCTGTTACCCACAATTAACAGTTACCGCAGCCCCAAAACGACTTGTAACAGTTACTGAAAAGCAAAATTATTTGTAAATATAATTAACCGTAATTTATTGGATAATTAAATATAAACTAAAAACAATTTATTCATAGTTTAATTATTATCAAAAACAAATAAGGTAAAATACATACAGAAATCGCTCATCATCATTAATTTTCACGCTTTACAAATTATGACTTTACAGACTACATGTCATCATAATTAACGGATACGTATAATTAAAAATTTAACACAATTCTAATTATAATGATGCAATGCGATCCAGTCGATGGTATTTCACGGCCATTAAAATTACCATTAATGAGAATTATTAGAACAAGATAAGAGGGTACCTATCACAAACACATACAGACATCCTGTATATATATATTTTTTTTTGTATGTCTCATTAATGTCCCATGATATAAAATTCGTTTACTTGTTTAAGATGTTTAATTATTTTGTTATAATGATGTATATATTTATGTTAATGACCAAGTTTTTGTTTAAGATACTTTTTCTCTCCTAATTAGTAATTATATTTTAATGATGTTTCACAAGACTTGTTTTACTTTTTATTTATTCTTATATTATTTGTGATGATCCATATTACTGATGTAATATGTTTATTTAAATATGTATGTTTCTTGTAGAATGATTTTTTTTTTAAATACAATATTTTATTATGCCCTATAATTATAAATGTATATTAATAACTTCTAACGACTGTTCGTAAGAAAGAACAGTTTTATTTTAAAAATTATTAAGATATTCTTATAGAACCAAACAAACTTTCCGTCAGGATATTATGAAATTAGAAAGATTTTTATCTAAATACATCATTCGATATGATGTAATGTAAACATCGGATGTTATGTATTATGCCTTGTTTACAGGGTATATTAAATTACCATATGAGCATTGCATATATAAACAGTCAAGTTAATACAGAGATGGTTCATCTATATATACTATGCTTATTTAATACTTGATTAAATACTTGAGATAAATATGTGATATTTATTTATCATGTAATTTGGAATCATATGTTATTTTATAATAGGTGTAATCTTTTTTAGTATCTCTCTAAAATTTATACAGAACTCTAGAACTGTTTGAGTGCTACCAGAACTTTAAAAAAAATTAATAAATTTGACGGTACTTGTGTCTTAACGCAGCCCTGGTTACTTTTGCCTAGTTGTTCGCACGCGCGAGCAGTTACATTTTGTAACAGCTACATTTCTAACAGTTACCTTCTATTTATTGGGGTTAAAAAATGATCAACAATTAGAAATCAAAAGAATTTAATGAAAAATGGATAATAATGAATAATTAATTAAACAACAATGAAAAATTAAGAAACAAAAAATCAATGAATGAAAAATCACAATAATGAAAAATTGTTTTAAAAAAAAAATTTAAATGTAATATATGATGAACAATTAATTAAACTAGAATGGGCAATGAACAATTAAAAAATACAAATAATAAAAAATCACTATAATTAAAACAAACAAGTTATGGAAAATCACAATAGTTTATTGACAAAAAATTTAGGTGGAAAATGCGTCGAAATAGACTTCAATATAGATTCAAGACAGTCTGTATTTTGTTTTGACTGATGCTGTCGCCATACGAACTAGCATAAATAGGATTCTTTCTAATTTCATTTCATGGGAATTGCTACATTTTCTTTGTTTTGGTAAAATTGTTCGCTCCTGCAAAAAAATAATAACTCATTCTTATAAATTTTTATTTCATTTTTAAACTGGATTTAATTCTTCTTTTTTTAGGGTAAGAGAAATAAAAACCATTTTCCAGTTATTGTTTAATCTTAATTTTCACTCTATTAGAGACGTTTCGACACTATGGTGTCATTTCAATCTTTTCTTCTCCTGCATCTTTTAACTGGAAAGTCATACTTTTAAAAATTCTTGGGAGATCATTAGTCCTCCATGGTCAATAAAATAATATCATGAGGACTAATGATGACTTTTAATGAAGAAAAGAAATCTTCTAGTTAAGTTCTTAATGTAATGTTAAGTTAGAATGGCAGAATATTTATAAATAAAATAAAAAGTCAGAGTGAAAAATAAATATAATAGAAAATGAACAAGCCTACCAAAATGCCTATAAATGAAATATATATATATATATATATATATATATATATATATATATATATATATATATATATATATCTGTGCCCCAGAGGTTAAGGACACCACGTCCATAAAGTAGGTAATTATTTAGGTAAATTGTCATAAATTAAAACCATGATCAATACTTCCAATTACTTATCAACACCAATTATCTTGTGAATAATATTCTTTAAGCTGTTACCATAAGTATTGAAGAAACAGATTCTGATAGTTAAAAGTTATGGAAAATTAGCTCATTTCTACAAATGACATGACATGTACTTCATCTCCGGGGTACAGATATATTAAAGGTGCTCTTAATCCTTGGATTTTGATGATATGGAATAAAAGTATGGGTGATATGGATGACCCGAATCGAATTGAAACAGAGCGGTACCTGGTGTCGGGAGGCGTGCGACGAGTCATTGTGAACGGTCACGCAAGGAAGCACGCAGTTGGATTCTCTTCAACTCTAACTGCAAGATGGCGCAATACATTCCTATTTCCTTTCTACGCTAATGGCAAAGTTTTTCTGTCTTTAAGCGATCCGCTAAATGTTTTCCTTCATCACTGCCACGAAGGATCCAGTTAACGACTACGCATTGCGACGATTCCATAAATATTAGTCAGTCGAACATTTCTTCGCGTGAATAACTGTTGTATGCTTGTTTGTTTCGTTTAACATCACTTTATGCTGCTAGGGCTAATCGGATGATACTACTGTGGCTGTCCTAAATTTTGCCTATCCAGGTATCGTTAGGATAGGGAACGAGTACCTGACATCACACAGGTTCTGGACCTACATTTTATGTCCCATCCGAAGGTCGGCATAACTAAGGATTTTTTACTCCCCTAAGTAGGTTTTTATGTTTACCACTACACTATAGGCAACCCCTATTTTTATATGCTTTGTTGACTTAGTGAATTTTAGTTGTAACCTTCGATATATATAATTAAACAAATAAAAACCAAATTTTATATATGTTAATACTTTTATAAAATCAATATTTTGCATGAATTAATGGATTAATACATATAATTTAATGAATATTTATTTTTTACAGGTATGTTGGGGGATGGCATTAGACAGTAGCTGTGGATAGTTGGGTAAATTTAATTTTTAATATTTAAATTATTCAAATATAAATAAGATGCAAAAGGAAAAATCCTAAAATCATAGATTTACTCCTCTAAAATACTGGAATAAACCAATCAGTCAACGTTTCGCCAGTTCAGGCATCGTCAGAACATAACCTAAAAGAAAAATTACATCAAAGAAGAAAAAGTGCAACACAACACCAACAGTCCAAACAGACTCATCAAATACAGACAGTAACCTTACTCCTCGACTTTCAACAAAAACTCTAGTTTATCTCATATCATGTAATTTTTTTTTTATAATACCTTGCGAAATATTGACTGTTTTTTCCCAGTATTTCAGAGACTTAAGGCTTTGCTTTTGCTATTTTTGTTATTGCCTTCTATTTATAATTCTATACCCCAGAGGTAAAGGAAGCCATGTTACATTTTTGTATTTGCTAAGGAGAGCCAATTTTCCTTTACTTTGATCTATTAAAATTTGTTTGATTGTTATTTATATAAACAATTTAATGAAAATTGTTATTGGCATTAATAAGTAATTTCGAAATATTGACCATAGTATTTATTTATAACAACTTACCTAAAATATTATCTATTTTGTGGACATGGTGTCCTTTACCTCTGAGTTACAGAATTTTATGTATCTTTTTTCTCATTTTTATTGATTTGAATTGAGGTATTTCTTAAATATTTTATCAACATTTTTGCTAACTCTAATATACCATTATTAATGTTTGTATTATCTAAAATATTATAAATTATGGCCATTGATTTTTAAAAATTAAAATTTATTCTTACTCAATATATACTTTTTAAAACTATAATTGCAAATTATATTTTTGAAATATTAATTATAATCTGAAAGATGTTAAAATTTTTATAATTGTATACTATGGGTGGTATGTTTTTGATTTAACCTTTATTAAGTTTTGTTGGAACTCATGATTTAAATTAAAGAGTATCTGGGCTTATTGGTCGAATAGTAATTTATTTTTCATAAATCAGTTATTCCGATTCAGTCATAAACAATATATATATATATATATATATATATATATATATATATATATATATACATATATATATTCACATAGTTTACTATTGTATTATTATTAGATTATTATTTATATGGTGTTAGTAATGAGTCAGTATTTAGTATAACCTACGGAGCACACTTTCATTATTATAATTATAAAGATTAAATTAAAAGATACAGCAAAATAATAAAACTTTTCATGAAAATTTTATGGAAATTCTCTAAGGTAGATTCGAGCTTTCCTTCGGGGTATCATAGATAGCAGGCTGAAGATAACAAAAATAATAAGATGGAATCTAAGACTGGGGTTTTCTACGAATGTTTTTATTGTTTGGAATATTTAAATAATGTTAATTAATTTATATATTTATATTAAAAACAATTTGAAACGGTTTATTTTGCTTTTGTCTATCATCGCATATGTTCTTCTTCTGGGATGGACCGTGTGGTGTTGGTGTTGGTTGCCAAGCTTTCGCTCATCGTGTTGTGAGCTTCTTCAGGACTAGTCAGTAAATGAATAGCGTGTGGTGGAGTCGGAGTATGTATACGTTTAATAAGCCTACGTGAACATATTATAATATAATTATTTTTCTATTATATAATATAATATATTGGTTCAGAAATATAATATAAAGATTTAGATGAATTATATAGGAGAAATTAAGCGTGTAAGCAGATTTTTAATGAATCACGAAATTTGTATTGATTTTAATTTTTAAATACAAAAATTTTAATTACTTAACATAATTGAGGAAGTTATCAAGGAACATAACAAGGAAATGAGTTTTCAACTAAGTAAAGCAACTGTGTAGAATTAATTTGTTTTGAAATTGTTGTTAAAACATTGCATATCAATGCTGAAACAACGCCAGATGAGAAAGCAACAGTCAGTTGTCTGTCAGTTTTAATTGAGTTTTATTATTTCCGGGAGGAAACTTGTGCGTTCCTTATTTGCTTCCGTTGTTTATATTCTTTGTTCTGCAAAAAATATTTATAAAAAAAAAAATATATTTATAATGTATATTAAAAAAAAAACCTGTACAACAGCAACCCGTGAATGGTCTGGGGCTCTGTACATGGTAGAGACTGCACTGTTTCTTGGACAACGGTTGCATGCTGAGGTGATTTGTCCTAGATTAGATTAAATACAAAGATGGGGGACTCTTCTTCATTACTTATTTGATAATCCTCTATAGTCATTCCCTCTTTTTTATATTTATTTAAGGGTCTCCCTTATTTATGTTTTATCACTCATATACCATGATAATTATTAGAGAAGAAATTAGTTGACTGGAAGATCTAATGTAAGGATGGAGATAGTTGAGGGCGCAGTCAAATTAAACACCAAATAAGTGAATACTTATTTATTATTTGTGCCGACGTTTCGACTGTGTAGGTCATCTTCAGGGCTATGAGAGAAAACAGACAAAACAAAATAACTATAAAAATACATTGCATTACAGTACCAAGAATATAATAATATTATGTAGAGTAATAGAAAAGTTGAACGAAATAGTGAAGGAATTATATGAATAAAAATGATTACAGAATAAATATACATAAAGCAAACAAGAATGCAAAGAGAAAAAAGAAGGTAATAAAAGGTGAGATATAAGGGAGAGATATAAAAATATGGAAAACCTAGTTTAATACAGATAAAATATAACATGTATGATAATAGACTCCTAGAGAGTTAACATAAGTAAAATAAAAGAAATTTGTAACAAGATATGATACCAAAGAATAAACAATGGCAGAAATATGTATAAAGTAAAGATAAGAAATATCGTGAATGACAAGTAAAAAAGTAAAATATAAATATAAAATTAAAAATATAAGTATGGGATGTTATATAACTGTATGTAATTAGAATGAAGTTGTATTAATATAAAATATGATGTAAATATAGAAGAAACGTATAGTAAATAGGTATAAAAATTCCAGTTAGGGAATGAAGATAAAATGAAAAAATTATGATGCTAAATAATAATGAACTCTTTGATATTAACATATGATGGATGCCAAGATATTTTGCTCTGACCTATAGCCATTTTCCTCTTCCTATATATAAATATTTTGATGAAACTTTTAGTTCTGTTTTATATTTTATTATGTGTAGGATTCAGTATCACCCCCGTTTATTGAATGTATAAAACAAATGAAGGGAGGCTGATAAGTGTGCAATATTGAGATACGACCTTGGCCGGACCTTATTGTAGGGAGGCATATGAGATTCCATATTCAAGGGATGCCTTTTCATCATATTCACTCCATCGTCCTTGTTAGATTTAATAACCAGTGCTATTCCAGAGTCGGTTTAGCGCAACTGATTTTTTAGATGGCTGCCATGTATGTATAGTCGCTAGCGGTTACATGGGACCAACGTTAACCATAATACATCTGGTATATGATGCATGGTTTTTTCAATTAACATCACATTATCCCTTAAATTTTGCCTTTTCAGGTGTAATTACGATAGGGATCTTTGAAGAGTACCGCACAGTCTCAGAAGCCAATTTTACGTCCCTTCGGATGGACGACATAATTAAGAATTTTTTACTCACTTTGAAAAATGAGAATCCGCGATCTTGGGTGTAGAATATGATAGAAACTTTATTCTGGGACCAATTCCCTTTTGAATAATAAATATGAACAGAAAAATAAATCATTTTTAAAAAAGGTCAACTGGACTCAATCATATAATTTATTCTTTAAATAGGAGAAAAAACCTATTTCCAGTAAAAAAATTGTATTCCTTATTTTCGAGACACGTTTCGGCCTAGGCCATACTCAATCTTCTGTTTTAATTGTTTCATTTTTTACTTATTATATGGTTAGCAATTCGACCATAAGTCATTCATCTCAATTTAAGTTGTTTTATTCCATTTAAATTTTTTTTTAAATTCAGAGGGAACCATGTCCTCTATAGTCATTTAATAATCAACTTATTATTAATGAGCTGTTATTGAACACCTATATGCTTTCAATAACTGGAACGACAAAGGGATGATAGTGTCAGATTAGATTTTGAAATTTAAATATGGTATGTAACATGGTTTGCTTAGGGTTCGGCTGAAGCAAAATATAACTTTTTCTGGCCTGCTCACTTTTGTTATTCATTATTAAAAAACAATTCAATAGGAAGTGAATTTACAATCCTTCTCGTATTTAGTAAACGAATTCTTTTTTCAAATGCTGATGTAAGATGTGATCCATATGATCCTCATTGATGCGAATATTTTCTGTGATGGCTCCGATTAGATTTTGAAGTTTAAAGAATGTATCAAACTATGCTTAGAGCTACTCTTCTATAGTCGGCCCAACTGACTCATTTATCACGATAAAAATTCTCAATCCTCCTTTTTAGCTAAAGAGGACATCTCTATTCCGAATGACTGTTACAGGAATGACTTTCGATTCTACAAATGATCAGAAATTTCGCTAAACGACAAGCAAAAAGAGCATTTACCCTCGCAATAGACTGCGCTATTCGAACCCCTAACAGGCTAAATAGACCATTTGAAGTAATTTCCCAGATCTATCAAGATAGCACTGACTCAATTACGTATTATCCTCCGCCCTAGTTTCTGATTCGGGAATGGCGTGTCGGCAGGAGCACGTCGTTGAGCGAGGATTTATATTCGAAGACACTCGTAGTTTCAAGGTTTTGAGTCGTTCATTTTGTAATTTCTTCCGAATATTGAAGTTTATTTCATTAAAGGGAAGGGGGTAGCTCAGTGTGTAGAGTGCTGTGTTGTTGTACTGGAGGTCCCGAGTTCAATACTACTCTTTTAGATAAATTACACAGGTCTGTAAAAAAAAAAAAAACACTTTTTAAAAATAGTTTGGATTTATAAATGTGAATAAACATTTTATATATTCTTTCCATAATAACTCTTCTATTCCTTGTATTAAATCTTACAAGATTTACTTTTTTAAATTAAATTTACAATCCTTACACAGGGTGTCCCATTTCAAGTGGATCAGGTATGATTCAGGTTCAACAGAAAAAAGATTCAGGTAAAAGTTGTAGTTATTCAGGGCTAGTTTGAAGAAATAGAAAACATTTTTTGGTTTTTCACTTT
This sequence comes from Arma custos, assembly GCA_037127475.1. NCBI lineage: Eukaryota > Metazoa > Arthropoda > Insecta > Hemiptera > Pentatomidae > Arma > Arma custos. Next base: position 36,858,163 of record CM073765.1, read on the forward strand.
GAGCGGTCAATATCGACCTTCAAAAAATGAAGTTTCTTCTTGACCCCCATTTTTATTTTTCTGAAATGTACAATAAAAACCATGAAAAAAATGCATGCAACATTTTTATCTATCTTTCATAGGTCAAGTAGAAGAAGTATCTGAAGCTCACTACTTCAGTATGCTGTCTTCACAGTAGGTTTTTAAATGTCCAGCCATTTTCTGAAAGATTCAAAATACCTTGATTAGTATGTTATTGCGACTAAACACTCTTAAATAAAATAACTTTATGCTACATTACGTTTCCTCGTAAAGGAGGAATACTAAACTAGTCAACTTTGAATGCTTTTTTCTATTTGAACTATGAAAGATAGAAAAAAATGTTACATACATTTTTCCATGCTTTGGATTGTATATTTCAGAACAATAAAAATAAATGGGGGTCAAGAGGAAACTACATTTTTTGAAGGTCGATATTGACCATTTAAAGTTAAAAAACAAAAAAAGTTTTTTTTATTTCTTCAAACTAGGCCTAAATAACTACTACTTTTACGCGGACCGTTTTTCCGAATTTTGTTTCGTTTAAAAGTTAAAAACATTTGATCCACTTGAAATGGGACACTCTGTATATTAATATTAGCACCATTTTTTAAATAAAAAATTTATGCATGTTTAAGATATATATGAAGTGATCTTTCGACTGTCATATGCTCGTAAAACCCCTTGCATTGCTCATAAGTAAAAATAACAAATTTCGAAAGTAATTTAAACAAACGCAGTCTATCACAAGGAGTAGACGGGAAGATAACGAATGGAGGGGTAAATAGAGGGAGATAAGGAAGACATAGTAAGAGAGTTAGGGGAGGACATTGACTAACCTCTGCGGGGCAAGGCATCTCTTCTTGTCGCCTCTTCCTAATTCACACCTTAAATATTGTCCTTATCATCCTCTCTCACTATATATATATATATATTTTTTTTTTTAATATTTGTTTCCCCCATGGAGGGACCGTTTATTAATATTAGGACATGCTCCATTCTTAAGTAAGCATATTGCATGTCATTACATGTGATTTTAATAATTACAGATCAGTTAGGTATCATAATTACAGAATACATTTTAGTATAATTTAACAATACGAGAAATTAAAAAATTACAGTTTGACTAAATTGATAATTTACACGTGATAATAAAATTAAAATTAAATTTGTAATCCTAAATTGTATAATAAAAAAAAAATTAACAAAAATACAAATAAACAAAAATTAAAGGTTTTATAATATAAATCATGTAACTAAAAAACATCAATTCATAAGTTATACATTACTATTAGCGACAGTACTTAATAAAAATGTATACACATATATTTATACTCATAAAAGTTACAATTAAAAATGAAAAACTTTGTTTCTGGTGAATTGCCCTTCTTATATTTCTAGAGCTGATCAAAATTTATGTCTTTTATAAATGATAATAAGTCATTTTTAAATTTAGAAAAAATTCAATGTTCCGTCTCAGGCCAAGTCCCTCGTTTGAGTATTATGTTTTTTATCAATTTAATTATTTTTCGGTCGTATCGTGAACAGTCATATAGTATGTGTCTGAAAATGTGGCTCTGTCCATCTTCATAACTTGCGTCTGTTCTTATAATGTTAAATATTTTCGAATACTGTTTTGTGTCTCCGTGTTCTGTTAAAAATGGTGTTAATTTTAAGTCTGAACTGTGTAATTGTTGGTAATTTTCAAGTGTTATGCGAGGAATGTATCGGTGTAAGCTGGGTGATTTAGTCGATAAAGTCCACGTAGTGTTCCATTTTTTAATTGTTTCTTCTGTCAGCTGTTTCTTGAGGTAAGATATTGGGAACTCAGTGTAAGTGGGCAAGAGCTCGCTGTTGGCTGCCTCTTTGGCTAAACGGTCTGCTTTTTCGTTGCCCTCATCTCCTGCATGTTATATATATATATATATATATATATATATATATATATATATATATATATATATATATATATATTTAAGTCCTTTGGTTCAACAAAAGTTTTTCGATTTCCACAAAATTTCAACTTTCGGAAGTGAACTATTTGCGCAATCTAAAATTCAATCATTAGACAATGTTTATAAGTTTTTCATTTTTATTTTTTAAATAAATAAATATTCATTAATGTAAGAAAAAAAAACCTTTATCCAGCCACTTTATTCTTTTATTTGACGTTTCGACTTCTTTGAGTCATTTTCAATTTTTACATGAATATTTTTCTCCTACTTTCAAATCCACTATCATAAAATAATCATGTTTATTCATCATTTAAAAATCGATTAACGATGATTAGGCACTGATTATATCTCTCAGCCACTTGTACTCGCTTTTCACCGCATCCCTCCCCCGTGACACGTATCGTCACTGTCGACAGCCCTTTGGAAGCTCTCGAATGACACCGTTGTCTAATGATTCTGTGTAGGTTTCAATTCGCTTTCGACGCAAGACAGTTTGGCATATTCACCAGTTTTTGGCTGTGATGTATAGTTTGTCGTTTCAAGTAAAAGAGTTAGAAGCGAATTATCTTCTCAAAGTTATGTATGTACATATATATAGGTACTAATAGTAATAATAAAACCGAAGTAAAGGTAGGTAGCATAACAACTGTTTAATTGTTTACTTAAAGAATATTTAATTATGTAATGATGTCATGTATACATTATCTAATTTGTTGTAAAAACACTACTTATTTATGAATAAACAGCTATTTTTCTTATGAACAAATAACATTTTTTTTTTTATCAAATAACTTTATTTATGCGAATACTATTTATTGTTCGCAAGAAAATATTTTGTGGCTCTTTAAAAACTTTTGAAATTTTGTAAATTGTAATTTTTGACTCTTGCGACTCAAAAGGTTGCCGACCCCTGCGTTAGGGGATAGGCATAGCTCAGTGGTAGACCTCTGAGTTGCTAAACTAAAGATCTTGAATTTCTATTCCGTTTGACGGAAAAATCACTCAACCAGTTAACAGCCAGCCATGGATGGACCCAGCCTCTAAAAAGGGGGTACCCAATTAGACCGTTGTACTGTACGACCGTTGTCCTAGGAAAAGTACAGTCTCCACCACTTACTCAATTTAAGACTCTTCGTCGAGTTGTAATGGAACAGTTTTTTTTTTTTTAATGCTTTTTAAATGTATAGATTAAATAAGCGAGAACAGAACAGAAGATATATAGTTTCTTGGGTGATTAGATAAATGAAAATAATAATATAAAAAAATGTTTATCTAATTTCTATGTTTCAACAGAAATTCATTTTTGGTATCCTCGAAAATTTCAAATTTTGGAGATGAACTTGTGCAATCTAAAATTCACTAATTTTTTTATCTCAATTTTATAAAATTTTAATCATTTAGTTTACCAGCCAGTTATTACTTTGGGAAACGGGTTGCCTCAATGGTAGTGCGCTGAGTTACTGTATCTATGTAGACCCTGGGTTCAAAACTGGCTGTGATTATGATTATTAGTGATAAATTATTTAATCCTTTAATAACTACATAAGGACCCTCTGGGATCTGCAAACCCACCTGGGGCTCACTGAGCCTATGGTATTGGCACCCGTAGAAAGGGGGAAAGCTGGTCACAATACGAGTTAACAACCAGTTACAAAGTAATTTCCCTCAACAACCGTTGTCTTAGAAACAGTACAGTCTATCATACTACAAGTATTCACCCCGAGATCCTCCATGGGTTGTAGTGATATATTTATTTTTAATTTTACCATAGTTTTGTATTAGTAATTATTAACGATTATTCCTTAAGTCTTAATACTTAATACATCCTATCAACGGCCTGAAACGAATATCCTCTGTTCTTTCACGAAAAATTTTTGTTTGTAATTTAAAATATGTAATATCCTGAGCAATCAGAAAAAAGAAAAGGCGATTTCAAGTTTCCTTTGGGCACGGTTGATTGCAAAGAAAATAATATAAAAGAAGAAAACTCCGGGTTGAGTCGAGAGGAAAAGGTTTATTGCTATTGCGGCTAACACACAAGAAGATGAAACTAATTTCGCTCAAGGAGCTTTGGAATCAAGTGCACTTCCAGGATGAAACGATTCCTTACCGGTTTATCTGGGATTTTCCCGTATCTTTAGAGTTCGATTTGATCCGGCTTAGATCAAACGTAAGTTGTTGTTTGTTCGTTTAAAGTCACTTGATGCTGCTATGGCTAATGGACGATGTTAAAGTGGGAGTACTATGTGTTTCCTATCCAGGTGTAATTAGTATAGGGGTCTTTAAACCGTACCTGTAGTACCTGACCTCGCACAGGCTTGGGATTATCATTTTAAGTCTCCATAACGAAGTATTTTTTCTCCTTATTCCTTATTATCATCTATATTATTATTATATTATTATATGTTATTATTATTATTATTATATTATTACTATATTATTATTATTATTATCTATTGCAAATAAAAAAAAAGTGGAATCCCATGTAAAATGGAATGTGTAGGAGAACCTATCAACTCGCCTCCAGAGACAAGTCCTATTCGCTTCTTGCCCACTATACATCCTTCTAATCTTCAAAAAACCTTCCCATAGACCTGCATCTTTCCAACGTTGGTATTTTAATGTTTATAAAAGTACATCTCCTATTGTCGCAATTATATCATTATCTCAAATCATTCCTAAATTTTCTCCATCATCCGGTCTGTATGCATGCGTGTATGAGTTTGACGTACTTATTTATATTAGAGAAGAATTAGTTGACTGGAACTTCTAATGTAAGGAAGAATTAGTTGGAGTGCAGTAAATGAACACCACAATAAGTGTATACTTATTTATTGTGTACCGACGTTTCGACCTATAATGTAGGCCATCTTCAGGGCCATGAGAGAGAAACAAACAGAACAAAAATATAATAAACGTTGCAGTAACAAGAATATAGTGACATGTAATGTAGAAAATTAAAATAGTGACTAGATATGATAAAATAGTGAATAGATATGATAATTAAAGATAACGAATATTAAAATAGTTACAGAATATAATCAAATTAAAGTAGTGACAGATGTAATAATTAAAGAAAACGAATATAAAATACAGAAAATAAATGTACAGAAAGGATAAAATGTAAACATACTATAAAGGGAAAGAAAAATGAGGAGGTAAACAGAAAGATACAAAATGAGAAGATTAAAATCTAAAAAAAAGGTGTGGAATTTAGAAAAAAACAGTTTAATTATAGATATAAATTGTATGAAAATATACTTCTAGCGGTTACATAAGTAAAGTACTTATTTAAAGTAAAATAGTAAGTACTTATTTATAGTAAAGTACTTATTTATAGTATACAATAAAATTGTATATAGCAAATTATAGACGTTGATGTCCTACCGGTCTACGGTGATTTTAGACACAAAAAAAATGAATACGGGGAGATCTGTGGTCTAGTGGTTAGTATAACAACCTACTATGACCATGGTCCCGGGTTCCTAATCTGGCATATTTAAAAAAAAAAACCTGTACCACTACGACCCGTGAACGAGTTTAGGATTCAGTACATAGTAGAGACTGTAATGTTTTAAGGACAACGATTTTGTTTGATGTGATTTGTCCTGAATCACGTTCGTCTGTCAGATTTTCACCCTTATTTTGGGTACCAACTTTATAGAAGCTGGGTGAGCCCCAGGGGGTCCTAGATCCTATATGATTCATCCGCTGTTGACAGACTAAATACAAGTCTTGCCTTCATCAGGATTTGAACCAGGATTTTCGACATGGCAACTCAGTGCTATACTCACTCCGCCCTGTTTTTTAAAGGGTGTAAAAAACCCAAGGTTATGCCGTCCTTCGGAAGGGGTGAAAATGGAGGTCCCGAGCCTGTACGATGTTAGGCACTTGTTAAAAATCCTAATTAAATCTGGATAGGAAAAATTTAGGACTCCCTCTGTAGCATCGTCCGATTCACTACAGTAGCATAAAGTGACGTCATAATAAATAATCATGACGTTAAAATAAATAATCAATCAAAATTAATACAAATACATTACGATTTATGAAAAAAGAAAAATCTGTCTGTAATAGTATGTGAGAAAAATATTTTGTTATTGCCCATTTTAGGAGTTAGGGTATAACTTACGCCTTATTTAAACTTTTTTTATTAGATCTTTTAACCAGGCCCTTTTTTATCATAGGTTGTTTTCTAGAACAATTGGTGTAAATGTTTTTGCATGAGTAAATTATGTATCATCTTAATTTTATGCGGAAATAGATTTAATATTTTTTTAAATTAACATTTTCGCTGTATTTATAAATTTGAATACCAAAAGCGTCAAATTTACAGTCAAAAGGCACCTATGTGGGTGAGAAATATATTTTATAAGCAATTATAATTATAAGTTTTTGAGTTGGAGTATAACCTAGGCCAGATATAAACTTTAGATGTATTTATTGCTCGACGTTTTCGCCTACTTCAACACTAGACAAACGTTCAAAGCTCCCAATTAATTACAAAAGACTCATTTACATGACAGTTATCAGACCTATTTGGACATACGGAGTTGAGATTTTGGGCTCTACTAAACCATCCAATTCATCTCGTATCCAATCCTTACAATCCAAAATCCTTCGTAAAATCCTCAATGCTCCTTATTACGAGTATGTCACAAACAAACTCATCCATCATGATCTTAATATCCCCTATGTTACTGATTTGGCCCAAACTAAATACCTATCCTTCCATGATAAGCTCCATACACACTTGAATCCGCTAGTCTCTCAACTTGCCTCCCATACTATTCCTGATAACCCTCAGAGGCGTCTGAAAAGAAGATGGCCTCGAGACCTTCTACTATAGAACTTTATTGGAGTGCTACCGTTGGGTTGTTTCTCCACAAGTGTATTTTTTTCATGTCGTTTCTTCATATTAGCAGATTTACTTGTAATATTATTACAGTTGTAAATATCAATAAATTAATCTAAAAAAAAAATGTATTTATTTTTTATGAGATCTTAAAACTAGATTCTTTTTTTATCTCAGGTTGTTTTTCAGAATAGTTCGTTTAAATGCAAAGATTATCTAGAAGCTTAATCGGAAATGGATTCATTTTTTTTTTATTGTGTGAAATATTAAATGTTTCGCTGTAGTTACGAATTCTTATACCAAAAGTGTCAAATTTGCAGTTAAAAGGCCTCCTAGCCATCTTTCTTCCTTTCCAGAAAGGGGCCATTACGTTGTTGGTTTTGCGGTAAGGAGATGTCTCCTCAAGGATCCGTTGATGGATGATATCCTAGCAGAGGCATCCTCTATGTTGCCTCAATGGAATACATTCCATCTACTCCATACATAGAGGAAACTGCTTACATATATGAATAAGTTTTTTTCTGGTTTTTGAGGGTCATTGAATAAATATAATATGATAATTGAAATTCAATTTTATTACGATTAGGTACATATGGCTATATGTATAACTATACACACACGCATGGAAAAAACTGCATCACTACATCTCGCGAAGGGTTTGAGCTTCATTACCGGATAGAGACTGTATTGTTTCTTGGACAACGATTATGCATGGAGGTGATTTGTTCTCTCTCTCTCTCTCTCTCTCTCTATATATATATATATATATATATATATATATATATATATACTGGGTGTCCCATTTGAAGTGGATGGGTTTTTTAACTTTTAAACGAAACAAAATTCAGAAAAAAGATCTAGGTAAAAGTTGTAGTTATTCAGGCTTAGTTTGAAGAAATAAAAAAAACATTTTTTGGTTTTTCACTTTAAATGGTCAATATCGATCTTAAAAAAATGTAGTTTCTTCTTGACCCCATTGATTTTTATTTTTCTGAAATGTCTAATACAATACATGGAAAAAATGTATGTAACATTTTTTTCTAACTTTCATAGGTTAAGTAGTTTCAGATATAACTTCACATAGATTTTTAAACTACCCTCTTAATTTCTACATATTTGGTTTGTAGTTTCGAAATTTCTAGATTTTTTGTTGTAATTACTGTTTTCTCAAAAGACATTTGTACTGCAACTTTTACTGAACACTCTTTTAAGGTTTCTATCTGTTTTAGTGTCATATATATTATATAGAAAATTTTTTTTCGCCTGTTAATAATTTTTTGTTTGTTTATAATTTCGTTCGAAGATATAAAACAATATTTTTATTGCTCTTATATATTATATATTTATTAAAAAGTGTCGTTTTAACCAACAATATAGTTCTTTATTAAGGCTTAATGGAAAACCTAAAATGTTTATATTATTAAGAATCAATTAAAACTGTTTATAATAAATAGTTGCTTAATGTTGAAGATTTCATTTAGTGTTTAATATTTTATTTAATAGTTTCTTAACATTTGACTTCCATTCGTACAATTTTTCCTCGATGTATGTTAATAAGACAACTAATAACTATGTGGTGGAGTGGTTAGCATAACAACTTGCTATATACAAGACCACGTGTTCGTAGCCCGGTTAGTTGCCCTTCGGAAGGGAAGTAAAATGGGGGTCCCGAGCTTGTACGATTTCAAGTTCGTTAAAGATCCCTATATGCCTATATTTTGGTTAATTTTTAGCCGAGGCAAACTAATAAAATTAAAAATATATGTACCGAGTACATTACATTTAAATACTGATTATTGCGCTAAAACAAGCTGATATGAGTGGATTACAGGGTATGTGAGAGGATTACAGATTGTGACACTATAAAACTGCCAGGGGTTTAGATCCCAAGGCAATCTCGGATGGTTGAGTGGCGACCGCTTCGTCTGAATAAAGCATAAACAGGCCATCCTAGCTCTGTCTAAATATTCATGCTTCTCTCTCTCTCCCCTCTCTCCCCCCCCCCCTCTCTCTCTCTCTCTCCCTCTCTCTCTCACTCTCTCTCTCTCTCTCATTCTTCCCTTAACTGCTCCCTTTTAATTTTTAATTGCTCCTTCTCTTTATTCCAAACTCACCCTGGAACCTTTAAACTCATCAGCTTTTCCCACGGTAATTATTCGTCACAGTTTTCTTTGTTGAAACATTAATGACAGTATTCTCTATTCAAAAATTAGGAGGTGAGAAACTGAGCTGGTGTCTTTACTTTTCGTACCATCTAGAATATTACTGCTAGGGAAAGCTGACATAAATATTCATTAACTCTGTTTATTCATTTAACCCTTAAAGTGCTATTGAAGCATTTAGTGCCTATGAGCGCTAATATGCGTCTGTTGTAAGTCACTATCAGGGACTATGGAATATGCGTTTTTCAATTATTACTGCTTCTCATAATTAAATGATTTAAATATTACGTAAAACGTTAGGATAGATTATGAAACAATTAGGTTCATCACACGAGATCAACCTATGGTAACTTCCTTCAATATTGCAGATTTAGTAAAAGAGGAATTACATGTATCTTGGGAAAGTCTGTTTATTTCCTGGATTTACAACCTTCTGCAGTTCAAGTCCTCATTTCATCCCCTGCTCACAGAATCCCGGTCTCCTGATCTTTATACACCTTTCCAAGGATCTTCATATTTCCTTTATAGGTCAATAAACTAAAATATCCCTAGGTTATGTAATCGGTATAACTCTTTTTCTCCCTTTTAAGAAATCCTATAGCCACATATCGGGCTGCGAACCCACGACCTTGGGCATAGTAGGTCTTTGTCACTACAACATATACAAACCCTATAAATATTCTAGTAGAGCACCACGACGGAATCACGGGAGACCCAGATTCGAATCCCGCCCCTGGGCATGCATATCTTTCCTCTTCAAAATAAAAATATAAATATTCTATATTTTATTTGGTAATTAGTCGCTTCGAGCGACATAAAGTTTTAAATTTTCTTTTGTTTTCCTTTTAGTATTTTCCAAAAATAAAAGTTATCATAAGCTTTAGTATGGAAAAGATAAAGTAATTATGGGAAATTGTATGATTTGTTAATGGTTTCAACTAGAAATGTACTTTTCAACAAACATATATCATCAATCGGACGAAGATGGCTCAGTTGGAAAAGTACCATGACGAAAAGATGGGAGACCCGGGTTCGATTCCCGGTCCTGGACATATCTTTTCTTTTTAAATAAAAATATTTTAAAATATATCATCTATAATTCGAAATTGAATGATAATAGTTGACCTTGATAATATATGTGGAAGAAAAAGGACCGTGTCAATGAATTTCTCTTAGAATTGGAGAAATGATTATTAAGTAGCCAACGTTTCGATTTACTTTGTAGGTCTTCTTCAGGGCTATATGCAAAATACAGACAATTGAGAATTAAAAAGTGGTTCAAAAATATTTTAAACATAGTAAATATAAATAAACAAAAGTAAGGTGAATACAGGCAATTGAAAATAAAAATGCACAGTATGGTAAATATAAAGGAGAAAATGTATGAGTGCATAGTATTAACAACAAAGTGCCAGGTAGTAAAATACATAATAACGAATAAAACAGAAAGTGTTGAAAATAAAGAATAAGGCAATAAAGACAAAAAATAAAAATTGAATATTAAAATGGGTAGATGTAAAAGTTAAAATACCTGGGTATCAGGTATCAATAGTAAAATAAAAATAAAAAATAGAAAATGATAAGTAAGAAATAAAAAATTGTAAAATTATAAAAAGTCCAGTATGTAATAAATACAGGAAGTAATAAATAAAATAATAAAAATACGTAGGGATAGGCAATAAAATAAATAGTGTAATAAAAATGAAAATGTTTTTTTTTAAAATTATTTTATTGAGTTGTACAACTGTAATATATAAATCTAGTACAATTGCTATTAGAATAAATAATACATGATAGGACATGTAGAGACACTACCCACTGGCAGCATTCTAATAAAATTTCTATAATAGAAGGTCCCCAGGCCATCTTCTCTTCAGACGCCTAGGAGGATTGTTAGGGATGGAATCGGATGCAAGGATGGAAACTAGTGGGTTTGGATGGGTCTGGAGTTTATTGTGGAATGATAGGTATCTGAAATGTGCTAAATCGGTAACATATGGAAAGTTAAGGTCATAATGTATTGTTTTATTTGTGACAAAATAAGGAGCGTTTAGGATTTTGTGGAGGATTTTGGATTGCAAGGATTGGATACGAGAGGAATTCGATGGTTTGGTGTGGAGCCCCATAGTTCAATTCCATAAGTCCATATATGTCTTATAACAGTCACATAAATAAGTCTTTTGTAATTGATCTGAAGCTTTGAGCGTTTGTCTAGTATGTGGTGAAGTAGTCGGAAGCGTCTAGCTGTTTCTTGTCTTTTCAGTCTAAAATGAAAACGTAAATAAGAATGATGATAAGTAATGGAATATGTGTATTTGTGTATATGTATTTTGCATATAGCCCTGAAGAAGACCTACAAAGTAGGTCGAAAAGTTGGCTACTTAATAAACTGTTCTCCAATTCTAACAGAAATTCATTGACCTCTACCCGGACATAAATAAGAAACAATGATGATAAGTAATGGAATATGTGTATTTGTGTATATGTATTTTGCATATAGCCCTGAAGAAGACCTACAAAGTAGGTCGAAAAGTTGGCTACTTAATAAACTTTTCTCCAATTCTAACAGAAATTCATTGACCTCTACCCGGACCACTTTCTTCCACATATAATTCGAAATGTTTGCTACAACTTTGATTTCTTTATGAAATGATTACCGAAAAATACTCATTACCCATAAGTACATTCTCTTTTCCATATTATAGTTCATGATAATTCGTATTTTCCGAATATATTGAAAATGATACGAATAAATAGTTAAAACTCACGTAAGTCAACTCGGAGCAATATCTTGTGGAACCTTTTATTTATAACAACGAAACGTCCTCCACGACTTAGAGAAGGCCAAATGATATGAAAAAATAACTGTTTAACTTCAAGTTAAATTTCTGAAAATGTTTAACACATTATTTGGAAAATTCATATAAAAATTGCTATACAAGAGAGTGATATTATTGTAATAAATGTGTAGGATAATGCATCATAGGGAGTTTGATCGATCATCGCGTTCGCTATGGAATTTACTGAAAAAATACTTTCCCTACAAGTTTGTAGAGATCTCTTTCTTCTAAGATCCATGGACACTGAAACCTCCTAAACATATCACCACATACAGTTATTTACATCTGAAAAACAAGAATTTTGTGAGTTGATATGTACAAGAATAGTACTAAATATGTTCGTACGAGATTTTTCGGATATATATTTTTATAGTACTTGGGTATAAGCCAGTTACCAGGGAATGTAAATTGACATTGTTTATAACCTAAAATCCTGGACCACTACCACTCATGAAGGTTCAGTACATGCTAGAGACTGTACTGTTATTTTGGGAATCCACTTTATAGAGGCTGGGTGAGCCATGGATACCATAGAATCCATCACCGACTGCTGACAGATTAAATATCTGCCAGCGAGCGGGATTTGAACCCAGAAACTTCGGCATGGCAACTCTCTCTACCACTGAACCACTCCACTCTCGTTGTTTATAACCTGAATACTTATAATTCTGATACTAATAGCACCTACCTTCTTATTAATAATTATGAAAATTGAATTATAGAAAATGTAATAATAAAATGCTAATTTAAGACCCTGGCCTGTACATTATTTTTTTTTTACATTATTTTTTATTTTTTTATTTGTACATTATTTTTTTTATTGTACATTATTTTTTTTTTATCTAGACTTTATTTTATTTTAATTTTTGCATTTATTTCCTTTTATTACCGCATTTATATATTTTCTACATGTATATTTTTATTGCATTCACTTATTTTATTTTGTTTATATCGTTTTTTGTTTTGTTATGGAATGGTTGTAGCTACATAGCACCATTACTTATTGCCCACAAGTGGCAGATTGTAATGTTTTTAATAAAGTGTTTAATAAAAAAGACCCTGGCCACGTTCCTCTTCTCATATAAATGTTTTTATTTATTCATTAAACTTTATGCTGCTATGCTACATTTGGTGACGAGAATTTTGTCTATCCAGGTTTAATTAGGATAGGAATTTTAACAAGTACCTGACATCGTAAAGACTAGGGACCCATATAAAAACGCTAATTGTTTTATATTTTTAAATGAATATGGGTTATCCGAACCACACCCAAGCCAGAGTTCGGTTAATCGACGTTCTACTGTATATATAAATAACATTTAATCCATTATTTTAGTCCGGCGTTCACCGAAATTATTTTTCGACAGGATTTTCAACAGACCGGGAGACCGGTAGAGAAACCGAACGAGCAGTAGTCAATTAACAGATTCCCTACGGACCAATTTAAAAAAATCAAATGGACGAGAAAGACTTTTTGTTCACTTTATTTTAGCAACGAGAGCGTTCGTTTATTTAAAAACTTTTTCTTAGATTTATTTTTCGAAAAAATATTTTCACTCATTATTAAGTAAAGAAAAAAAACCTCTACCACAACAAGTCATGAAGAGTCAGGGCTCATGTTAGAGATTGTACTGTTTCGAAGATAACGGTTATGCAGAGATGTGATTTGTCCAAGATCACTCTCAACCCCTAGTTACTACCTCAATTTAGGGAACCCAGATATGAGCCACATATTGAGCCTAGGAGGGTCTCGAGATCCCGAAGGGTCCTTATCAACAGATTAAATTTAACTGCCATAACAACCCAGCACTCTACTCACTACTATTATCTCCCCAGAAGTAGATAATATATAAATATACAATGTCTTAAGTGTCATAGTTCTTCATTTTTCATGGAAATAAATAAAATTTATGCGAGAAAATGTGGAACTCTCCACTACCTCCACTTTTTACAAACCAGATTTTGTCATTGAAAATGTTCAGGCTTGATTTATTGTAAAAATTCCACTTTTGAACCTGCAACTAAATAGTCACTAAGGAAGCGTAATGACTCGTGCGCTGAGTTGCTGTGCAGAAGTTCACGGGCTCAATTCCAGCTGCGGTAGATTTTATTTAAACTGTCAAACAGCCTGGGATGGATCATCCTGGGGCTCACCCAGCCTCTATTTAATATAGGACAATTCACCCCTCTGCACAACCATTGCCCAAGTACTGTCATTACAATTAAATGCACCCGATTTAAGACCTCAGAGGGAGATATTGGTAGATCAGTAAATAGAGGCCCCGGGGTTCAAATCCAACTATGGCAGATTTGATTTAATCTGTTAACAGTCGGGGATGGATCCTTTGGGTTCTAGGATCCTCCTGGGGCTCATTCTTTAAAGTGGGTACCCTGGTGGGAATACCTTAAAATGGGGGGGAATAATAAAATAGGGAGAATATCTGGTGGTTTAGCTTAATCTACGACAAATCACCTCCCTGTACAACCGTTGTCCAAGAAACCTTACAGTGTAGCACTTACTGAACCCCCATGGCACTTCATGAGTTGTAGTGGAACAGTTTTTTTTAAACTAAACTGGCATTATGTTTTGAAACGCAAACACAGTAAGCAATAAGTATTCAAGCAGATTGGATGAAGTTAAGATTTTACGAAAAGATGTGATGAGATAATAAAACTCGATGATTACAAAATCGATAGTGAGCTATAAATTCATGATGAGTTTGGCTATGGACTTTATGGCTCTCGGCGCAGATCAGCGTCTAATCGGAGTGCAATAAAGCCTTTATTGCATAAATTATTTCTTTTATGCGATTTGATGCACTATCTCTAGACTGTTCTTTAAGATTTTCTCTCCACCTTAGTTATCAAGTCCTATATCTCCTTCCCTTGTAAGTGACTGTTGTATCTAATTCATAATGGCATGTCATTGAGCAGTTACATATAATGCATATAATCATTAAGTGTTGCTTTAAGGTCTTTAAAAAAGTATATTTTTTATATGCAGAGAAGTGCAGCTCGGTGTGTAGAGCGCTGTCTTGGTGTGCTGAAGATTACGTGTTCAAAGGCAGATAAATTATTTCATCTTTTTACTGCTATAAATGGGCAATCCTGAGGCGGGTCTACATAAATTGGACACCTAATCCTGGTGGTTAAGTGTGATTCTAGCCAAATCATCTCCCTTCACAGCACTTAGTTTAGGAACAGTAAAGTTGTACCTAACCCAAGATCCTTCACTGTTTATATTGCTAAGGTTTTTCCACGCCCTTATACTTCACGCTGTATAGGAAACGATAGCTAAAACGTTTTTAAATAACGAACATTGGGAAAATGTTTAAGGTTTGACCGAAACGTAAATAGGAGGATTGCCATAGGCCTAGTCTTGAAGATTTGGATATTAATTTATAGTATGCAGACAGGGTCAGAGGCATCGAATCTCCCAGTTTGCTAAGTCCTATTTTAACTATTTATTTAATTAACTTTTACAACTAGTCATTAAAATTAAAATATTTTTATTTTCTCAACTTATAAGTTTGACCTTTAACTTATATAGTGGTTGATAATAATAAGTAAGTAGAACGGGGTAACTCAATGGGTAGAGAGCTTAGTGGCTATGCTGAAGTTTGCGAGTTCAAATACGACTGTGAGAGATAAATTATTTATTCTGTTAGCAGCCACGGATAGACCCTTTGGGATCTGTAGACCCTTCTGGGACTCACCCAACTTCGGGACGGTTGAGGGTGATTTCGGAAAAAAATTTTAAATAATAATTTAAAATAAACCATACCATTACTATCCACGAAGGTTCTTATATCAAAGGTTCAGTAAATGTTAAAGATTTTACTGTCACTAAGCCTGTAACTAATGGTTGTGTACAGAAGTGGTACAGTTTTTTTTTTTTTATAAGATCGACATTATTAAAAATAGTTCAGAACGTATCCGGAGTTAACACGTCCATAAATGAAATTTTTGAAACGCTCAGTGGTAGAGCGCTGAGTTGTAATGCCTAAGGTCCTGGGTTCATTCCCGCCTGGACTTTTATTAATCTGTTAGCAGCCAGAGGTGGGTCCTATGGAGTTTAAGACCCTTCTGGGGCTCACCAAGCCTATATAAAATGGGGAAAAATCTGGCGGTTGACCGTGATCTAGGACAAATTACCACTCTGTACAACCGTTGTAAAAGAAACTGTACGGTCTCTACCATGCACTGAACCTCAGACATTTCACGGGTTGTAGTGGTACATGCTGTAATAGGAACCATTTTTATTTTCGGCGTACAGGCATCATTCATACCCAACAGGCAGGAGTGAATGAAACGACAGAGATGAACCCATTGTAAGATTACAATTAGCATTAGTCTCTACAGAGCTGGCTGACAAAACACTTCCTCGGCCCATTGTCTGGGGCCGGTGAATAGGCACCTCTGCGGGGGTATCCATCTTCCTACTGTCTTCTCTTTTCAACTCTCCATGCTTTATTACTTATTTTTAATGAGGGATTTAACCTTTCAGGACTTGACCTGCCATGTTTATTTTTCCCTGTACATAAGGAAATGTGATTAAAACTTTTTTATTTTTTCGGTAAGGAAGTAGTCCGGGTGGAGATCAGAGACTAAATTAAGTAATGGGGTTATAAGCCCTGAAGAAGACCTGCAACGTGGGTCGAAACGTTGGTTTCCAAATAAATAGTTCAACTCTATTTAAATAATTATTTATCTGACCTCCACCCTGAAATATATCTATACAGCCCTGGTGAATGAGGGGTTATATAGATATAACAAAAAGTCTAATTTTGTCCAGAACTAGTTAACTGTATTGACTGTCGCAGAATGGTGTCGTACTTGTAGGTTTTGGCTTTAAATGAACTTAAAATATAAGCAAAAACTCCTTTTCCAGCCAATGCCAGACTTAGCCACTTATTCACTACAAGAATAACACTATTCCGATTCTCTGTGCACAAATAAATGGAGAAAATCTAACTTATTCCACTTATTCACTATTATTTGTGCATACAATAACTTGTATCCAGTTTTATACTATTATGTCGTTTCATATGAAGAGTCGTTTCTTTTCAAAGGAAAGGTTATTATGGTTATATGTTTGTTAGTGAAACAAGTTTATGAGACGAAAAGATATTTGTCCTCATTTTCTTTACATTTACATAACGTGTTATCAAATTTTCAATCGAATAATGAGTTCTTTATTCGATGAAATAATGTCTATGAATGCATTTTTGACTTCATCAT
Source organism: Arma custos (assembly GCA_037127475.1). NCBI lineage: Eukaryota > Metazoa > Arthropoda > Insecta > Hemiptera > Pentatomidae > Arma > Arma custos. The sequence continues at coordinate 36,875,234 of CM073765.1, forward strand.
CTTCACCACCATATTCTGTCCTCTTGAACCGCCTATGGGGTGTGAGGAGGATTTCTGTACAACACTCTCCAGCTTCTGTTCTACTGGAGTCCTGTCTTCTCGAAATCCTTCTTCACCTTTTCTTCCAAATTTATCCTAGTTCCTCCACTTCCTCGTTTTCCCTCCACTTTGACTCGCTAGGCTTCGCTAGCATTTCTGTTAGGTTCCATCCGCAGGAAGTGTCCAAGCCAACGCAGTCGGTTTTGCGTTTTTGACTTAAGAATCATTTTCAAAAATGTAATCCTTAAAGATGTTGTCCGGATTTCTGAATAGGTGGAACACTTGGAGATTAGTCTGGTGAATAATGAGGGTGTTGGAGGTGTCTGTCGTGAAACTTGAGGCGTTTCATGTTTCGGTAAAAAGGAAACATGAATTATTCCCATCATTTACCACTAAACAGAAAGTAAGAATTTTTAATAATTTGGTTGGAAAATTTCTCAACGGCGAATGTTCGTTATAACACCCTTCAAGAATGCAGTGGTAATGCTTATTGCTGCTTCAGCTGCCGAGTGCCCAAGTTTAAATTAATGAAATAAAAGAACACTAAAATTGTTCGTTTTCATGGTCATAATTGATGGCATACTAAACAATGTTCGTTCAATTACAGGAATAGTAAATATTATTAAAAAAAGAGGATTCGTAACAGCCCATCATATTCCGTGAACATAAAAGTAGTAAACAACAGATGTCTGCTAATTCTAGTTCGAATTTAAGAAATAATAAAAATCGACATTTCAAATGAAACTAATATTTCCTGATTCTGATTATTAGAAAGGGGGCGGAGTGACTCAGTCGTAAAGCGCTCAGTAGACGTGCAGAAGGTCTGGGTTCAAATCCGGCTACTGGCAGGACGAATCATTTCCCTGCACAACTGTTGTCCAAGAAATTGTACAGTTTCTACTAGGTACTGAACCTTGTAGGGTTTAATCACCCTCAGTAGTGATACAGATTTTTTTAATGTGGAAAAATTTGATTTAAATTATTTTTTTTTGTATATCATAACTTGTATTCAATTTAATATTACATAAACTACCGCAATCATCTTACTCGTGTGATACACCACGTATCCGCTACGAAGGAAATAGATATATATATATATATATATATATATATATATATATATATATATATATATATATATATATATATGTAAAGGTGAGGGAGACAAGATGACAATATAGTTGCACCCTTGACAGATTTGGCCTCTATATTGCTTTCCCCCAACAACCTGCCAATCTTCTCCCACTTTATTAGAACATTCTTCTCCTTGTCAGTGTAGTTGTGAGCAAATTAAATTGCGTTATACGCACATGAACACAATTATATTTTATTTGAATATAATACAAGCAAGAAATAAAGAATAAATAAATTTAAGCAATAATTTCAATAAACTGTGTGGTGTGAAATGATCGGGGGGTGCAGTAAATGATTTCACAAAATTTATCAAATTTATGTCATCATTAAGTCAGTGAGGTGAAGTGTAAAGCTTCAACTGATTATTTTCCTATATTCTCCAATGATTATTTTCAATAAACTATCAATTAATTATTAATTAATTTTTAATAATAATTTTAGTTGTTTAAAGTGAATTTAGTCTTGTGATGCAGAAGTAATCATTGATTCCAAAACACGAGAAATATAATTTAATGCCCATTCTGCTGTAATAAAGCATTCTTTTATGGTTCGTGAGAGATGTAATATAAAGGTTATTTATTTTTTTAAAAGAGGGGGTGAATCATGTAATGGATCCTTACAGGGCTCACCCAGCCTCTATAAAATAGGTATCTCTAGTTTTGAGAAAACCTAGTTCGGCGTGATCTCGGTCATATCAACTCGTTGTGTAACTGTTGACGTAGATATAGTACTTCTCAATCATGCATAATAAGCATATTATTCTTCACGATTTGTAGTGGTACAAAATTAATGTTTTATTTTAATTTAATTACTTATTTTTAGATCCAAGGTTTGAGCAGTTTGGAGAGTTTATGATCGTTATAGTTTTTAATTTGACTCATATCAACCAATATATAGGTACATACCAATATACAGATATTAGGATGCTTTTTAATAATTAAACTAATATTAAAAAATTAATTTGTTTATCATTATTTTTTTATTTCTCTAATAAAATTTTGACCTCAACTATTTTATACGTGTTAAATTTAAAAACAAAAATGATCATTGATTTTCCAAACTGCCAACATTTTTAATATAAAGATATTAAAAGACTTAAATTTAAAAAATCTGAGCCGCTACAACCCATGAAGTGTCTTGGATTCAATACTTAGTAGAAACTATTTCTATGGTAATGGGTGTGTAGGAGGTTCTGTTGAACCACCAAATTTCATTTTATAGAGGCTAGGTGAGACCTTGGGAGGTTTGCGGATCCCAGGGAATGGATCAACAGCTGTTAACAGAATAAATAATTTGTCTGTTACGAAAATATTAATTTTAAAAAATAAAATGTTGCTAGCTCATAGAAGTAATTTTGTTAGTATTCTACTTATTCTTTTCTAGCCTGTATCATGTTTACGTATGTTTTTGTATATATCTTTATATAGATAATTCTTCTGTTCGTGCTTTTGTCACTGTAACTCCTAAACGGTTGACTGAATTTGATGAAATTTTGTGTTTGTGTACAAGGGTTTTCAAGAACGATTTAGATTAACAATTCGATCCGATAGATAATATTTTTAAATTAAATTATTCTGCTCCTAAACGTTTTTATAAGACGTCTATCGGACCCACAATTTACAAATATGGTTCTTCTGTTGGGGCGCATGTCATAACAGTACGCGTGATGGCGTCAGTTGTTTTAATGATTTCTTGTTTACATATGTTTTTTGTTAAAACAGCCCAAATAATTGCTTAAACATAATAATATTATATCAATATTATACAGTTAATTAATTGTTGAAAAATAAAAATTGAACATAAACATTATTTTATCATTACTTTCTTAGGAAAGTGAAAGAAGCCAAACTGATAACACAAACATCGCGTCTTCTCTCCTTGACTACTTCAATTATAAATTACTTAATTAATTTCGAAACGTGTAATATAAAGGGATATTAATTGAACTAATTACGGGAAAGCGCTACATTTTAATTGTTTCACTCCCGAGAGTTTTTTTTTTAATTATTTGCATAACTCATTTACATATGTAAATTCCGTCACAATTTAATTTGAGTTGGATTTATTGTCGATTTATAATTTTTAAATTAGTTTATAATAAATGAAGTTATTCGTTTGAATAATTTCTGGCTCTAAACAAATCAGTTCACTGCTTCCATGATTGCTAATTATTCTTAAAGTGTATATAAAAAACGTTTCCCCAAAATAGATGAATCTTCCCTTTCCTATTTGTGAAAACAATGTGTCGGGTCATAATTAAATATATGAATGTTCTTATATAACAACGTACATAAGAGTAAATTAGAGAGTGGGTTAGCTCCGGAGTAGAGCACTAAGCTACTGTGCCGAAGGTCATGGTATCAAATCTGGCTATTCCAGATAATCTGTTCACACATCCAGCCTCTATGGAGTAAGAGTAAGAGTAAGTGCCCTTATTATAATTGGGGAACTTAGGACAAATTACCTTCCTGCACAACTGTTGTCCTAAAAGCATGTAGTGAACCTCCCTGGGCTGTAGTGGTATACTTAAAACTTTACTAACTTATCGATGTACTTTTTGTTTAGTATTTTATCATATTCTATGAGATAAATTATTAACATTTTAAAAAAATGGCAAATCACAAACCCACTATTCCTGAGTTCATTAAGCCGTTACTTACAGCAATGATTTAAAATCTAAATGGGAAAAAATAAATTGCGTCGATTTTAAAAATAAAACCAGCTGCATATCCAATATTTCTATTTTAAGACAGTTATTTCAATACGAAGATTTATCAGTTCACCATGAAACCTAAACTCGTAAATGCTTTTCTTATCGCTCGTTTATTTTCAATTATTTGTGTGTGCGTTTGCGAGAGTTATTTGTACGTTAAATTGACTCGGTATTTTTTTTAATGGCTTTGTCTTGCTAATTTTGTTTACTATCTATTTAAAGTTAATTCAGTGTTTTTGTATAATTGATATTGTAATTGTCCATTTTAAATGTTATAAACAAATGTACATGGTGACCTGATAAATCACAAGTACTAAAATAAAATAAAATCAATTATTTTCCCACAAGCCTAGCTCGGCAATATGTTGTTTTTTTTTCCTTATTCTTGTTTCGTTTCACTCTCTCTTAAGATAAATCATTTCCGTGAGTGTTCTTTCTTTTTCTTCCAATATTTCTCCATTTTCTCAGACCTTCTCTCATCTTACAGAATGATGGGTTTCGGTTTAAGTTTGGATTTTTCTTGAAATCTCACCTTAATATTTTCCTGAGCTTTTCAATTGTATTCTTTTTTTGTAGTAGTAGTTGGATTTGTTTGTAGTCATAGGCTATAAGGAACTATAGGAAGAAATAAAAATTTAGTTTCATTAGTCTAGTAAAATCAATTTTGATAAGGTGTATTGAAACTATTTAGTTTCTTTTTTCGCATTGTATTTTTATGAGTTTAATATTAATTGTAGAGAGTTACCTTACATAGACCAGCTTATTATTTTGAAATTTAGTTCTTATGATTTCATGTTGAGAGATTAAAGTAATATAAAGAATAATTAAATCATTACTCAGTAATAATATATTTAAATATGTAACAATTTAAAATATATAAAAAAAATTATTCAATTTAATCATTACAAAAATAATTTAGATCATCAGTTACTAAATGTTTCTTTTTTTCTTATATAATTTTTTCATTGTTAAATAGATACTGGGAAGAAAATTAGGCTTAACTTTTCAAAAAAAATCTCAGTGAAATTATCCCGAAAGATAAAATAGGTGAATCGTAGAATAGCAGGTTAGTGCCTTCTACAAACAGAAGAAAGCTCTCCATGCGAATGAATCTTTTAGCGATCCTTCCTTAAGTATTAATTCTTCACTTTTGTTTCCTTTTGTGTTTCCAGGATACTTTAAACTCGTCCTAAATAATTGTTTACTTCAAGTTAAACTTTAGAATTGTAAAAAAATATATAAAACAGGTTAGAAGGTATATTTAAAAATTGAAAATAATGCAAATGTATAACCATTCAGTTAGTAAAAATATTCAAAAAGTGTCAACTAAGTAGGAATGACGTACAGTCATCAATTAACATGTATAATTATAATGTTATTATAAAATTATTAACAAATCGAGCATTACTTATTAAAAGTTTATTCATTAAACATTAGAGTCTATAGCATTGTAAATGTATATTATATGTGAGGCATTCAGGACCAACCGCGGATAAATCGAAATTTCAAAAATATACTTGTTCACATTTTTCGATAGTTTATTTAACTAATGGTTTATATTTTATATTATAATGTACACTTTTATTCTTCAAAACTTCGGGTTTTGAACCTGATGAAATCCATGAGAAATAAGTCGGTGGTTAAGGGAACTACAATATGAATAAATAGTAGAATATATGAATAATAGTTTTAAATGAACTAAAATCATCCGTTTATAGCTAGCTGAAAAAAAAAGTAGAACATAAATAATAGTTTAAAAAACATGCTTTAATACGAGGCGAAAGTAATAATTATAAAATAATTTTATATAAGTTTAAAATAAGAGAAAAAATCATTTTAGCATAAAAAAGCCTGGGGGGGGGGTTAAGATATTTCTATAATGACTCTTCTTTAATATCAGTCAATAAAATATTTTCAACAATTAAATCTACGCTTTTTTATTCATCACTATTCTTATTTTAAACTTTTTGATAATTATTTTCTACATTGTAGCATTGTTACACATTAAAGAGTGTTTAATAGTTTTTAAAGTATTATTTATTTTCAATATTTTACATGTAGTTCGGCTGACTATATTTTATATATATATTACATTATTTTCAACAAAAAAATATCCATATTCTACCAGTAGCTAGTTTAGTCAAACAATTTTGTCTAAAGCGACACTTATTTCTCCTTATTTCCTTATTTCTCGTTGTTTCAATTAGGTTCAGAATCTAGCGGCTGGAGATGGATCATATGATCATATGGGCTCACCCAGCCTCAATAAAGTGAGTACCCAAAATTAGAGGGGAATCTGGCTATTGAGCATGCTCTAGACAAATCACCTCCCTGCACAACCGTTTTCCATGAAACAGTAAAGTCTCTACCATGTACTGAATAACAGACTCATTCACGGGTTGTAGTGGTACATGGTTATTTATCAGTGAGATTTTTATTATTTAGATTGAACGCATGTCTCACCAAATGTGATGTATCTTAAATAGCTTGTGTTGAAAACTATTGCGCATTTCTAAAAGTAGAGAATACGCAGCCGAAAAAAAGGGAGGATGGAGGAGAATGTTTCTTTTGATGTCCTTTTTAAAAGACAAATTTTGAATGGCCTTACATCCCAGCTACAAAAGAAAAGCTTTAGAAAAATCTTTTGAAAGGATGCTCTAAAGTAGCAACGGTTTACAAAGAAAAAGGGGAGAGAATCGTTCTCAAATTTAAATAATTTTTTCAGGACTTTTGAATTAGCCTTAGAAAGGAGGTGCAAGAACTGCCGTTATTCCCTGAAGTTGTCGGAGAGCCCTCTTTTGATTATGTATACATACATATATACATACATGTGTGTATATATATATATATATATATATATACACATACATATATATATATATATATATATATATATATATATATATATATATATTTGCTATGTATCATATTAATTTATATGTATCATGTGTAGTCAGCCCTGAAGAAGAAGGAACGTTGCTTTCCAATAAACATATCTCCCTATTTAATAGAATTTTTCTGCCCTACATTCGGATCATTTTCTTTCTTATATATAATTAATTACTTAACTATAGTCAGTAAAGTGCGATGTCATTCATTTAAAAACTATTTTTTTCTAAACATAAGCTTAATTGAAGCGTTGGTATGGAAAATTTAGTCATGAAAATTTTACAGGAGAAGCAATATTTTTTTTTACAACTAAACATGAAGGTCCCAATTAAAAAATAGTAACTAACACTATTCGTAACTAAACTACTTCCAGTTTTGAGTTATTTTTATTAATACTACCTTTTCTATGAAAAACTGAAAAATAACTTTTTTTATTTACTACCATTTCCATGTGAATCGCCTCAATTATTATGGGGTTTGGAAAATTCCTATTTCAATATACATTTATAAGTCGAATTTTTTGAATTTCAAGCTATCTACTTAGAATCGTAATTTTTCTGAACTTATTTTAAGTTCAAGATTTGAGTATCAGCCCACGATTCACAAAGGAATATCCTTCATTGCAAAGGACGGAACACTTAGCGTGTTAGACACAAGGAAAGATAAAAAAATGCGATTCTAAGTAGATAGCTTGAAATTCGACTTAGCCCACTGTGCACAGGTGCCACAGATTTATGCTAATTTAATTGAGATATTTTAGAAAAGTAACAAGAAATTAGTAAAAATAATTCATACACCTAAATAAAAAACTGCAATATTTTATTACCATCATATTTTTATCCATTTCACTGTTTTTCCATCTTGTATAAAAATATATTATATAAACTGTTACTTACTCGTTGGTATTTTTTTCTATATGAAAAATGGATTGAGCTCTTTTAAGATAATATTTAAATTTAAAAAAAAAACCTGTACTACTTCAACCCACGAATGGTCTGGGGTTCATTATACTGCTTAATATACTGTATCCTGGACAACGGTTGTGCAGAGAGGTTATTTGCCTTAGATCACGCTCAAATATAATTACAAATTAACCAAATTTTATATTTTTTACAAATTAACAATCAATATTACTTCAATATCAGTATAAATTTGTTATTGGAAACTTATTTGGTCAACAATATTTCAAATGTGTTGATTTATAAAAAGTAAATATTTTAACAATATCAGAGAATCGAGTTGACTCACTTTCCAAATGAACGGTTCAAATGTAGGATCTGATCTAGTATCCTTTTTCTTATTATTTCGTTGTAGCTAAATGTTATTTTTAAAGACTAATATTATATATGTTGGTAATCTCTTAGTAGGTCAATCAATTATTTGATGTTCTTTTCCGGAGGGTGAGTTGGCACGAAGACCGTTGTAGATAACAATCAATAACATGCTACAATATTCATGATTCTCATTCCCGCAGTTTTTCTTTCCTCTTTTGAATCTTTGAACTCAAACGTTCTAGGAACTATAGTTTTTGTCGGGTCAAGAGGCTATAAAAAAATGGATCGAGGGATAGACAAGCAATTAACCAAGCTACAATATTGGTTTTATATTACCCTCTCGAGATTCACCTAGCCTTTGTAAAGGGGGGTGAACTTAATTGGCGGAACCCGGACGTTGAGCACGATCATGGCCAAAACCTTTGACTTTGAAAACTGTCTCTACAATGTGCTGAGCCCAAGATACTTCATTTGTTGTTTTTTCTTTCATAATTGAGGTTAATTTCCTAAATGTCAATGCACAATTTATGAGTTGACTATTTGACTGTAATAATATTACAAGTAAATTTGCTAATATAAACAAATGACATGAAAAAAAAAGTGGAGAAACTACCCATCGGTAGCACACCAATAAAGTTATCACCTTATCAAATTAGGCTGGGTGAGCCCCGTGGTTTTTAAATACCAGAGTTGATTCACGGCATTCATCAGAATAAATAATTACAACTCATAGCTGGTTACGAACTCGGGACCTATGGATCTATTCACTAAGTTACCCCATCCCAAGTATTTTTTTTTTTATTAATTTATTGATATTTACAACCATTATATTATTACAACAAGTAAATCTGCTAATATGAACAATATGAAAACATGAAAAAAAGCACTTGTGGAGAAACTACCCATCGGTAGCACTCCAATAAAGTTCTATAGTAGAAGGTCTTGAGGCCAATTTCTTTTCAGACGCCTCGGAGGGTTATCAGGAATAGTATGGGAAACAAGTTGAGAGGCTAGCGGATTAAAGTGTGTATGGAGCTTGTAATGGAAGGATAGGTATCTAGATTGGGCCAAATAAGCAACATATGAGATATTAAGATCATGATGGATGAGTTTGTTTGTGACATAAAAAGGAGCATTGAGGATTTTACGAAGGATTTTGGATTGTAAGGATTGGATAGGAGATGAATTGGATGGTTTAGTAGAGCCTCAAACTCAACTCCGTATGTCCAAATAGGTCTGATAACTGTCATGTAAATGAGTCTTTTGTAATTAATTGGGAGCCTAGAACGTTTGTCCAGTAAATCTTGAAGTAAGCGCAAACGTCGAGGAGTTTCTGGTCTTTTCAGTCTTGTATGAAAGTTACAATAAGGTGGATTTTATTGAAAAAACAATCCATCCAGCAAAAAATCTAGTGATCAATGATTCTTTATATACTGCTACCAGCTATTTGATCCAGAATAGAATAATTTAAAATTAACATAGTTAATTTTTAAACGAGAATATAGTTCGGTTTTTCAACATTGTTTATAAGTTGTCCAAATAGGTGTGATAACTGTCATATAAATGAGTCTTTTGTAATTAATTGTGAGCTTAGAGCCAGAGTTATGAAAAAAAAAATGTTTAGATTCGGTAAAAAGAATAAGGTAGTGTTACATTTGGTGTAGTAGTTAGCATAACAACTTTCTATGACTAAAATCACGAGTTCACAGCCCGGCAGTTGGGCTTAGGACCAAAGATTATTAAATAAAAAAAAAACACATGTGGAGCAACTACCCATCGGTAGCACTCCAATAAAGTTCTATAGTAGAAGGTCTCGAGTCCATCTTCTTTTCAGACGCCTCGTAGGGTTATCAGGGATATTATTGGAAGCAATTTGAGAGGCTAGCGGATTCAATTGTATATGGAGCTTGTCATGGAAGGAAAGGTATCTAGTTTGGGCCAAATCAAGCAACATCTAGGATATTATGATCATGATGGATGAGTACAAACAAACTCATAAAGACATAATAAGGAGCATTGACGATTTTACTAAGGATTTTGGATTGTAAGGATTGGATACGAGATGAATTGGATGGTATAGTAGAGCCCCAAAGCTCAACTCCGTATGTCCAAATAGGTCTGATAACTGTCATGTAAATGAGTCATTGGGAGCTTAGAGCGTTTGTCCAGTAAATGTTGAAGTACGCGAAAACTTCTTAGGACACTTGAAATCGTTTCATCCAACTTTTACTGTACTGGTTTTTATGTGTCATTTTAATTGATTGTCAATAACTGCTTTTAGGTTTGAATCTTAGGTATTCGTTAGATGAAGTCTGGAAGCATAACATAAGAGGCATTCAGGATTAAAAGCGGATCACTCCAAAATTTCAAAACTTCTAAAATCTAAAATTTTAAGAGTTAAGAAATCATGTGTATAATATGGGTTTATGACCCAGGAGATTGGGACGTTGCTTATTTGTAGTCAGCATTTTAAATTTCATTAACATCGTCTTCTTTTTGATATGTGTGAAATAATAATAATATCCCGAAATATTGTAATATAAAGGATGGCATATAGAGTGTAAAGTAGAGTAAATATATAGTGTATAAAAATTTAACCCTTAAAGAAGTTGTACAAATTTGTGAACATGTGGAAACCCGTTGGAAATGTCTGGCTGTGGGAGGACTTCGTAACCAAGCCCGTTTAATTTCTTCACTCAAACATGACGTCTGGTGTTGCGTAAGAGTATGGGCTCCTTTCATATTAACCAATGCAGGTTTTTAATACATTTTTGTTTCATTAATTCATTCTTGCAAGGTTCAAAAGTCAAAATGATTTTGCTACCACCGTTTCAGGGAAGAATCAACCCTTAAGTATCATCTTTCCGATCGACTTTAATTCCCGAAGGTCATCGCAAGGACAAAAGCGAGGATACGGAAGAGGACGGAATATGGACAGGTTGATCGATGGCAGTGTTTGTAGGCTGTTGCCAGGACCACCCGCCCTAGCGGCCCTTAGGACCTAATGAGGGGGACCCAATTCGTACTCATCAGCCGTGTCTCTCCAAAGGGCCTGCCCTATTGTCTCCCTCTCCTAATCACGGGGCCTTTGTATTACATATAATTCATTATTCAATGTTATTCCCCAATTTAAATGCCCTATTTAGCTTCAAATATGATGTGTAGGATATTCATTTAAAGTCACTTCATGCTGCCATGTCTAACTTGACGATACTACATTGGGAGTCCTAAATTTTACCTATCCAGCTATAATTAGGATAGTACTATCTAAAGAGTATCTGAATAATCAATTTTCGAACTACACATTATAATACTGTAAAGACAAAAAAAAATCTCAAGAGACTAAAAAAAAATGAAACCCAAGGAGTTGTCTAAACCTGCTAACAATCTCATGTTTTACATTTTTTTTGAAGTGATAACTTCTTTTCTATAACCGCGTTTAGCGGATGTTAGGAAGGGATAAACTTGTTCGTGTCAGCAACATGCTCGAGATTGGTGACACCTAGCCGTCTATACAGGAATTTATTATACAATTTCAGTTAATGAACATTAATTTAAAGTTAATAATTCCATTAAAAAGACAAGAACTGACTAGACGGTAAAAACAACTATCGCATCTTCTGGACTACAGATCTTCACTTGACTTGAGGAACAAACGACTTATCTATAATAGTATACTAAGACCTATTTGGACACATGGAGCCGAACTTTGGGGTTCAGCAAAAAAAAGTATTCACAAGATACAAACAACACAATCCTAAATTCTCAGAAAAATTATTAATGCACCATGGTATGTTTCGTATCACACTGTACACAACGACATGAAAATTCCCACTAGAAAATCATATATTCATAACAAATTCATAACATTCCATTCATCGACACAATATCACCCAAACCCACTCGTTCTTCCGCTTTCCTAATCCCTGTTACCTGGACTTGATAAAAAAAAGATTAAAAAGACATTGGCCAAGAGACCTACTCAACAATTGATATATATATGTCTTTTCCAAAATAACTGGATGATCATGGAGAAAAGCGAAGAGAAAGACACTTCAATCAAATTTGCTGGATGCGTAATAGCGCAGGTGCAAATGAAAATTAAATAATAATAATAATTCCATTGGTATAATAACAATTATATTTACCTAAAAAGTAGATAAGAAGTTGTGCGACAGGCACTAATAATTACCTAGGATTTTATTTTTCATAGTTAACTGCCTTGTTTTATGAAAAATTAATGAAAAGTTCATCAAAACCTTTGTGAATACAAATACGGGCATAAATAATGTAACTATACACTGATCATTACTTTAAATTAAATTATAGAAATTTTGTATTGAGCTTTTGCAGTCCATCATAAGATTAATATTAAACTACTTAATATAACTGAACATGTATATAACACAGGCCAACAAAAAAAACCTTTTTGAAAACTTTTTTAATTTTAATAGCTGATCTTGATAGATTTTTATGTGCTGAATCCAAATCTGCTCGTAGTTTTTATGTATCACCCTTAGTTTCCAAGCAAAATGTATTTTATTATATAGTCTAATACCCATTTACAGTATATAGGGAAATCAATGAAACACTGTAGAATCGTAAAAATGGTTTGTATTTACAGTAAAATACTTGGAATAGTAATTTTATGTGATGATACAAGGTTCACTTGTCAACTGGAATTGGTTTATATTTTCTTTCCCTTTTTTCCTTGAAGCTTCTTGTGTAGCTTTTCCTGCGATGAATAGCTTGCTGAACTTCCCGGTGAAGTGACCAACAGTAATCCCCCATCATGTTGGTATTCCAGCGGCCCTGGTAACGTTTTTCCATCACTTTAACGTCCTGGTGAAAACGCTCACCTTGCTCCTCACTAACGTCTCCTAAATTTTCCGGGAAGTAATCGAGGTGGCTGCTCAAAAAGTGAACTTTCAGGCTCATCAAACATCCTAACTGTTCAAATTTTTTTAACATGTTAGCAACAATAGCCTTATATTCTGGGTCTTTTTCATTTCCCAAAAACTTGGTGACAACTTGCTTGAATGAAACCCATGCTTCCTTTTCATTTGAGGTCATTGTGGATTCAAAGTTAACGTCAAACATCATTTTTCTAATATCAGGCCCGGTAAAGACGCCTTCTTTCAGTTTAGCTTCTGAAAGGTGTGGAAACTTCTGACAGAGATATTTGAAACAAAGCCCATCTTTAGGCAAAGCCTTTACAAACTGTTTCATGAGACCTAACTTAATATGTAGTGGTGGTAGGAGCACGTTTTTTGGATCTACAAGGTTTTTGCGTAAAATGTTCTTCTCGCCAGGCTTTAAAGACTCCCTAGCAGGCCAGTTCTTTCTGCACCAATGTTGATTCCGAGCTCTACTGTCCCATTCACACAAGAAACATGGAAATTTGGTAAAACCCCCTTGCTGACCAAGGAGCATGCACGTAACTTTCAAATCACCACATATCATCCAACCGTGTGCAGAATAACCTATTTTATTTAACACTATTTCTAGATTTTCGTAACTCTCTTTCATATGTACAGAATGACCGACAGGTACAGAGGCATACATGTTACCGTTGTGTGCTAAAACTGCCTTCAAACTATTTTTGGATGAATCAATAAACAACCTCCAATCTTCTGTTTTGTATTCAATTCCAAACTCATTCATTAAACCATGAATGTCTGAGCAGTACACCAAATCACCCTCTTGTTCAAAATACTTCGAAAATTGTTGTTCTCTCTTCCTATACACATGAATGCTGGTTCCAGCCGCCAGCAAGTTCTTTTCTTTTAGCCTAGAGCCAAGCAGTTCAGCTTTTTCTTTTGTTAAGCCCAGATCCCTAACTAAGTCATTAAGCTCGACCTGAGTGAACAATTTAGGCTCTACATTTTCTGTAACACATTGGAATTCTTCATCGTGTTCATCTAACTCCGACTGTACATCAGAAAATACTTCTGTTTCAATAGAATTTAAGTCCTCTGGTGGTTCCGGGATTGGCAAATCTACACCGTGCCCTACTGGTCGGATGGCGGACGGAAGGTTAGGGTAGCTTATTACCTTCTTGTTCTTAGAGTTATGACCAGTAATATCTACACTGCAAAAGTAACAGTCATCGGAATGATTTTTTGGTTCCCTCCATATCATGGGAACAGCAAATTTAAAGTGTTTTTTCTCTTTTTTTGACCATTTCCTGAGGTCTTCAACACATACATAACATACCTTATGCGGTGCCCAAGGTTTATCCTGGTCTCCAAGTTTGGTTCCAAAGTATGCTAGATAAACCTTTTTCACAAAGTCTGTAATGTTTCTTTGGTGCTTTTTAATAACAAACTCACCACAAATATAACAAAAACTGTCAGCAGAGTTTTTACAGCCGCGATGAGACATTGCACTGAGCACATGTACAGGAAACGTAAAAGTGAGGTTATGTTGAAAATAAACAAAACATCAGCTGTTTAGCATGTGTTTCAGCAGTGCTGCCAACATCATCTTTGTTCATTAGACCTATTTTTTCATGTTATCTTAACTATGAAAAAGCTGTTAAATTCTAAAAATATTTCTTTATTTCATGAATTTAACTATAAAATGTGAATAAATGGTGGGTGATACAACTTTTTAAGCATCATATTTGGATTCAGCAACCTAAACAACATAAGAATAAGGTATTTTCATTAAAAAAGTTTTTTCATCGTTGGCCTGTGTAATTATTGTTCCGAGTGTCAACATGTATTGACAACATTAATGTTAATAATTTAAATTTACAAATTTGAAATTTAAATAATTCCGAATGTAAGTGATTTAAAAATTCAAGACAGTTATTCTAAAGTCTTGAATCCTCATGACTGCCTATTTAAACTTTTTTTTTTTAACAAGTACATAGGAAAAATTATAAAACACATTTAGAAAATATAGTAGTGGATGGATTTTCACACCCGGCGATGATCCATTTTGCGGTTTGGGACCTTTGGGCTCTATAAAATGGGTACCCGAAATTGAGGTTGATCTAGGACAAATCACCTCCCTGCACAACCGTTATCTAAGAGACATTCTCTACCACGTACTGACCTTCATAGGTTACAGTTGTACAGTATTTTATTACATATTGAAAAAATATTTCAAACTAAATGTCGAACGATTATAGGTGTCAGATTTAATTACTCAAGAGATGACCTTTGTTTAGAAGGGAATATCGATTCAGTTTAATCGGAACTGTGTTTGCGTTTGATAGACCCATTTCCTAACTGGAATTGAAAATAAATGAATAATATATAATTATCAATTCAGGCAGGGACGTTGTGCCTCTAATCTGGCCGGGCACAATCAGGCTAATGCCTGTCTCTGGCTGCCTTGACCGTATTAATAAATTATCCTCTCTTCGATTTCTTGTCTTCGTCGTTGATCTGACCTCTAATTCGTAATTAAGGCCTTCAGCTAACTGATTTTGAGTAATTCTACATTTTGATTTTTTAAATTTTTAGTTCCACGATATTTTACAAAATGATGAAGAATAACATTTTTTTTTGTTTGAAATTGGCCTACTAAGGACCGCGTCATTTCAGCTGTATTTTTTCTTCTTCTAGACATTTCCCTAGTAATCCCTCATTCGTCGCCTGTGCTGTTCCCTTATTTCTTCTGTCCATCTCTTTCCGGTCCTCAGCTTTGTTTTTTCAAGAAAACCTAAACGGGTATCTTGCTTCGTCCTGAGACGGTTGCTTTCCAAAACATCTTCGCAGGTAATTCCCATCACCTGTAATGTCTTTCTACCTCTTCGAAAGAGGCAGGATTGGTCTCTTTTACCTTAAATATGAACGAATACGGTTCGCCAGTCTTGTGGGCTTCATTCTTAACAGGTAATCATAGAATGATGTTCTCCTTTTTCTTTTAGTATCCGATATTTTCGGAACATCTCACTGTTATGTCGTCGCCTGTGTTCACCTTGGTATTTAATTGAGCCAAGAATTTTCCTTAAGATCTTTCTTTTACCACCAATTTTTCTTCCATGCCTTTCTTTTTCATAATCAGGCATTCCGCAGCATATAAGTGGTCGTACAAGTGGACCTCTGGTCGTACAACAAATGCAAAAATGCCTGAGTTTTGCATTCAAGGATATTGTTCTTTTGTTATAAACATCCTTGGTGATTTGGTACGCCATCTCCATTTTATTCAAGCGCGAACATTTGTTATTAGAAATGATGATTTTTTTAAAGCATATTGTTCCTTCAAAAGAACAACGACATAACCTCAAATTTGGTGTTATTGAGTTAAGCCTTCAATAGTAATTGGTTAAAGCTTTTTAATTCAGGAACGACCTATCAGATATTCCATTTTCAAATTTTCTTTAAATTAACTGATATTTTAGGATGTATCATTTTTGAACTAGAAATTTTATAGGAATTATGACGTAAGTTTCATTTCAATAGGAATACTTTCCCGAATCAATACACAAATTTTTATTTTTTCAATTCAATGGCTTGTAGAATAATTTCAATAGCATCATTACAATAGGAGGGAGCGGAGTGTCTCAGTAGTAGAGCACTGAGTTGCCATGCCCGAAATCCTGGTTCAAATCCCGCTACAGGCAGCCTGTTTCCAGCCGGAGATGGATCATGTGGGGTCTAGGACCCTCCTGTGGCTCACCCAGCCTCTATAAAATAAAAAAATCCATGAAACAGTACAGTCTTTACCATGTGCTGAACCCCAGACCCTTTCACGGGTTGTCGTGGTACAGATTTTTTTTCATTACAATAGGAATACTTTACTTTATCAATACCTACACACATTTTTATTTTTTCAATTCATGTGGTTTAATTTTGGCAAAACATCGAACATTCAAATACTATATATAATATATAAATGATTGAAAATTTAGTTTTTTTGTGTTATGACGTTTTTCTTTTGAAGGATTTATTTATTTATTTATTATCTATTTATTTATTTAAGGATTAATTTATTTATTTAAGGATTTTATGTATGAGAAAAAAAAAGATAAAATATTGGTGTAAAAGAAGAAAATTATAAAATAATGTAATGATACTTGTGATGAAGTGGTCACCATAACAACCTTCAAAATGGGGCTTAAAATCCTTAGTTACTTCGTCCTTTGGATGGGACGTAAAAAGTCACTTTCTTGTTAAAGATCTCTATCCTAATTATACCTGGATAGATTTAAAATTTAAGGCTCTATTGTAGCTTCGTCCGATTAGCCACAGGAGCATAAAGTGGCGGTAAATAAATGAAAAACTGCTACGTTAATAAATATACATAAATTTGCAATTGTACACTAAAATTTAAAACAAATGAATGAAATTACATTTAAACGTTCATTATTGAGAAGTTTCATTGACTTTTTATTTTTTAAGGAAATTTCGTTCATTATTTCTGGAGCATACAGCATGGATCCTTTAAAGAACGTTAGTTTCTTCGTACTGTCCGGATTTTATGGTAGCACGGTAATTAGTGATTAATATTTGTTTAATTAATTAATATTTGTTTACTTCATAGATTTGTTACAAAACCAGTTTCGTCATTTAAAAAAAATGGAGTCATGTAAAAAAAATGATCTTTAGATGACTATTCGGGTTAGAAATATTTTTTTTTTATTCCATTGACATTTTGTTTGGTCTGTATAGTTTTACTAGGTAAAGATCGAAAGATGATTTTTTCTTCTTTTAGCATACTTCTCATAGATTTTTTCATCGGAAATCCTCTCATAAACGTTATGGCCTAACTCCCAGATCATACCTAACGAATGAACGCGTGGCGGCGTGAGCTGAAAGAGCAAGTCGTATTGATCTCCACATGTGCACCTTCTCACCTGCGACTCTGATAAACCATTGACACGTTTAACCCAGAGCAGCTTTTACGAAGCACCGATATTCAGAAAACAAGGGTTGTGTTATTTGAAAAAAAAATACTCACTTCGTCTACCTAATCACCTTACTCATTTAAAACCAACTGCAACCAAACAGTAGAATTTAAATTAATGGATTATTAAACATTTTAAAATATATATTTATGTATACATGTTTCATTATTTGTTCCTTAGGGGCTAGTTACAGTATTTACAGTATTCAATAATTTATCTGCCAGAGCCGGATTTGAACCTGGAACTTTCAGCGTAGCAACTCTGCCACCCTACTCCCCAATAATAAACAAATTAAATAAAGGTTAGAATAAAACAAATTTTAAAATTCTAACATTTTGAGCCCTAGAAGAATCTAAGGATTCTACAGGTTCGAGCTATGGATGAAGATTAATTTATTAATCTACCACAACCGGATTCCAAATCGGGGCATATAATTCAGCTCTCTACACACTGATCTATACCGTTATCATTTTTTAATATTTGACTTAAAACAATAAGGAATAAATGAACTAAAGTAAGACTGGAAACAATTATCTTCTTAACCAGAAGATTGACTTCAGTGTTATATAAATATCAGTTGTTGTTTATTCATTTAACATAATTGTATGCTAATATGACTAATCATACAATGCTAAAGTGGGATTCCTAAATTTTGCTTAATTAGTACAGGGACCATCAACGAGTGCTTCGTTAGGAGTTGAGACCTCCGTTTTACGTCCTTTTCTAAGGACGGCATAACTAAGAATTTTTGGTCATCAAGGCCAGCTGCCTGGCTGTGAACTCGTGATTTTAGGCATAGAAAGTTGTAGACCCACGTGTAGCCCTACCTTATTTCTTTTACTGAACCTAAACATATTTTTTTTTCATAAATGTGACCTCTGCTAAAAGTTATGTACTTCAATTACATATTATATATGTCATATAATTTCCTACTAAAAGTCCAATATTTTTATCTTAAATACTTGCAGAGCTTTTTTCGATTTAGAGAAGGCTTTTGATCGAGTCTGCTGTACAAACTCCGTAAATTCTTACCTTCTACTTACTTCCTTATTATCAGTTCCTACCTCAGTAATAGAACCTTTAAAGAAAACCATAATTTTTCCTACTTTTCCCTCTTTACCCAGTCTGCCGGTGTCCCTCAAGGTAGAATCCTGGATCACATCCTATACACAATATATACAGCTGAGAACCCAACCCATCCTAGGACTAGCACTGTCCTCACTACGTACGCTGATGACACATGTGTATTATCAGTAAATAAGGATCCATTTGTTGCATCCCAATCTCTTCAATCCCATATTTCAAACCTTCAAGAATGGTATCAAAATTGAAGAATTAAACAAATCCTAACAAATTCCATCAAATTACCCTCACCCTTCGTCTTAAACCTACGAATTCCTGCCCTACTGTATCCTTTAATAATATTTCACTGATCCCTGTCGAACAGCTACGTTACCTAGGACTCCATCTGGACAAACGTCTCATTTGTAATCCTCATACAAGACTGAAAAGACAAGAAACTGCTCAACGTTTTCTTCTACTTCAACATTTACTGGACAAACACTCTAAGCTCCCAATTAATTACAAAAGACTCATTTACATGACAGTTATCAGACCTATTTGGACATACGGAGTTGAGCTTTGGGGCCCTATTAAACCATCCAATTCATCTTGTATCCTCCTAAAATCCTTCGTAAAATCCTCAATGCTTCTTATTATGCCACAAACAAACTCATCCATCATGATCTTAATATCCCATATGTTGTTAATTTGGCCCATACTAGATACCTATCCTTCCACGACAAGCTCCATATAAACTTGAATCCGCTAGCTTCTCAACTTTCTTCCCTATACTATACTATTCCTGATAACCCTCCGAGGCTTCTGAAAAGAAGATGGCCTCGAGACCTTCTACTATAGAACTTTATTGGAGTGCTACCGATGGGTAGTTTCTCCACAAGTGCTTTTTTTCATGTTTTCATATTGTTCATATTAGCAGATTTACTTGTTGTAATAATATAATGGTTGTAAATATCAATAAATTAATAAAAAAAAAAAATACTTGGGATGGGGTAACTTAGTGAATAGATCCATAGGTCCCGAGTTCGTAACCAGCTATGAGTTGTAATTATTTATTCTGATGAATGCCGTGAATCAACTCTGGGATTTAAAAACCACGGGGCTCACCCAGCCTAATTTGATAAGAACGTTGCGGTTGAAGGAAATGATTTATGATGCTTTGTCACCAAAACATAAAACACATTTTTCATTACATTACATTTTAGTTATTCCGTAGAAAAAATGACTTGTAGTTTGACATCATATATTTTCATCCTGAAACATTTTTTTTTAATGATTCATTTTTTAACCCGTCAGGAAGACTTCCATTAGTTAATGAACTTCTCAGAAAGTTACATCTTTCTAGAGAAAAAAAAATTCTTGTTATATAATTACTATAATTAATTATGTTTACAACCTTTTAGATCAAAACGAACGGTAAGAAATGTGAAGCGTATGTGATTAATTCATTTTCAGCTACTTGCTTGTTTGTATTAGTAAGAAACTTATTTACAACTATATATCTGTAACTTATGTAGCCCTGGTAAATAGTTGATTATATTAAATTTTGTCCAAAATGAATTAACTATACTTAGGACAGCGGAATCAAGGAATTCTCGTAGTACATAAGTGACTAAGTTAGGCCTTGGCTTGAAGTGGGGTTATTGCTTACATTAGAACTCCATTTCAAGCCAAAAACGACACGATTCCACTTTCCTCTATTCAGTTAACTCATTTCGAACGAAATTCAACTTAACCAATTATTTAGAGGAGATGCAGAAATATCAATGTCCAATGCTTTTGAAACGTTAATGCTTTCTTGTGGATGATAGATTTTTTTTCTAATATTGGTGTTTCTACACAAGACTGTTTTTGAAAATTTAATAATTACAGATTTTTAATTAGTTATCGTTTTTTAAATTAATGAAATTATGGTATTAGTTCCTTTGAATAAAGCTTTATCAGTGTAGGCCATCTCTGGTCATCTCTACTATCAGATCAAATGTTTAAAAAAAAATCTGTTCTATTACAACTCATGAAGGATCTTGGGTTCAGTACATGGCAGAGACTGTTCTGTTTCTAAGCAAATGGTTGTGCAAGGAGATGATTTGGCTGACATCAAACTCAATTAGCCGTGTTTTCCCTTGGTTTAGTTACCCTTTATAGAGGCTGGGTTAGCACTATATGTGGCTGTAGATCCCACAAGTTCCATTCATAGCAATTAATAAATTCAATAATATATATACCGGATTTAGTCTCTGTACAACTACAGCTCATGCAGAGTCTCGGGTTTAGTAGATTGTAGAGACTGTACTGTTTCTTGGACAACGGTTATGCAATGAGGTGATTTGAACTAGATCACGCACAGCTGCCAGACTTAGAAGTTCAATGTAACTGTAAATCTATGTTTTAATAATATTATTTCTTTGTTATTAACCCCTGTTGCCCCAACTTGTCAGAGCAGAGCTCCAATCCTCTAGATCCATCCAATCCTCCTCCTGACGACCTCTACCGGCCATCTCCTCCTGTACTCCCTCCACCCACCTGCTTCTGGGCACTCCGCGTCCTCTCCTCCCCAAACCAGCACTCGGTTCGGCCAACATTCAAATGCCATTCCCTTCACATGGCCGTATGATGGGAAGGAGGCGGTGTGTCCCGATCCATTCATTTGTTGATATATTCACAAACATCCTCTGTCGAATTACTTCGTATCTTAGTCTATCCAGCCTGGTGACACGGAGACACCTCCTCCAGAAATCCATTTCAACCGCCTGCACTTTTGAGTACAGACAGGAGCTTAAAGTCCAGGTTTCCGAAAAATAATTTCAGGATAGATTCGACAATGGTTGTGACATTCGGCGTTTATTTTCCATAGATATCTCTGTGTTCCATACGACCGGGCTTAGCATTCTAGTAGCTTTTCGGACTCCACCTTTTTTCTGACGTCATACTCAGACGACCCGGTAGTATCCAAATAAGACCCCAAGTACTTAAATATATTTACTTTCTTACAAGCCTCCCTGTTCACCAGAAGCGTATCTGTATCAGAATTCCAACGGCCATATACTCGGTCTTCTCGAAGTTAATTAAGCCCACCGTTTCGTAGCACATCTTTAGGGCATACACTATTTCAAGGTAGACCTTCCGCCTCGCACACACGACCTGGTCGTCAGAGAAGAAATAAGGATAGTAGCTGTTCGCCATCAATTAACGGTTCAACACCTCCACATTGCTTGTACCAAGGTTTCACTGCTTCGTGAAGGTATATCTTGAGAGCGGATGACATGCTACACTATTGCTTCAATCCCTTAGTACCATGAAAAGGGTCCGAAAGAAGGTTACTGCATTTTTTTGAATAATATAAATCTTTATTTATGGAATTTTTAGCTTACGTTGAAGCCAAAATAAAATCAGATATTTCAAACCAGAAAATATTTTATGTCTGGGGCCCGTGGTTATTAATGCAATCTGCTTATCTTCTTCTCCTCCGGGAGAAAGTATAAATGGGAAAATTCATGGAGAAGATGGGAGGACACAGGGGACGATAAACTGCGTTGGGTAAAGAGAATCCCAAAAAAGCGGAGCTACCCACAGAGATATTGCGATAAGACTTGGTAGAGATAGCCTTCGTATTGCCTCCAACGGATTTGTTGAAAGGAGTATTCTGCTTGTGTTAACAAAGTATCTTTGTTTTCAATTTTATATGAATAATAAACAACTCATATTTACATATGTTTGCATATAAAAAAAAATTAAAAAATAAATAAATAAATCCACCAGTTAACAACCTTCAACCAACAGATTTGGAAGATAAGATATAGAAAACAATATATATTTAAAAAATTAAACCAAGGCACTATATAATAAAAAAATAAGTAGAATAGAGCGTAATATAAGGAATTGAATTTCTTCAAAAAATACTTATAAATAAAGAAATATAAATGAAATATGCATTTAAAATATATTTAGGTTTACGATTTATTTATAAAGTTAATGAAATACAAAATTCATTAAAATTAACGTTAACTTCTGAAGAAAAAAAATTTTAAATATAACATCATTGGTACGAGAAGACATAGAAATAATTAAGACCAATAAGCAATGGGTCTATGGTTCAGTGCATGAGAGACACTGTACGGTTTCTAAGAGAACGGTTGTTCAGAGCCTTGAATTTTTTATTTATGTATTTCTTAATGAAATGATTGCCGAAATATACAAATTTCAGCAATTACATCATTCTTACCTTACCAAAGCTCACGATAATTTGTTTTTTCGGAGAATATAAAAATAGAAATGAATAAACTTTGTGACTCAATTCGAAGCGACTACTTGACTACAACTCGAACTGATATCGCATGTATTAATATGACTGATACTTTTCCATTGATAATAACGATATATGTACAAATAAATAAATAAAGGAAAGTACTTTATAATAAGGATTATTTTCTCTTCAAAATAAGAATATAAATATTAACATTAATCGCTAAAGAAAAAAATTGAAAAATGTTTAAATACCAAGTCATAGATATGAGAAGAAATTGATATAAATGAAATAAAACAACTATAACCAACGAGGAAAGGGTATTGAGTTAAGTAAATAGCAGAGAGTTTACTGTTTCAAATCCAACGGTTCTTCAGGGCGGTGATTTGTTCCAGATCACACTAAAATGATTTTTCTCCAATTGACAGATAGCCACTTAAACATTTCAGAGGAGTCTAGGTCTCTCTAAATACTATGTCCCTTTCGAACAGCAATTGTGTACAGAAAAAAAAATGAAATCTTGCATCTTGTCAAAAGGCAACAGAATAAAAATCAGTAGGTGTTTACATAACTACCAATAAAGTAGATAAAAACAAAAAATATGATATTGTAGCTTAAAGAACTTCTTTTGTATTAAACAAGATGCTTCATTTGAACTATCCATTTAGCGGCAATAACTTAGAACAAACAGTAGAAGGGAAGATAGCAGGATCAACAGATAAGGAGACAATAGAAACTCGAAGGGAATAATGCTAACAGCTGGGAATAAAATAACAGGCAAGATTAGGGAAGGAAATTTAGATGTTTTGGACCATTCTATTAATGGCTGTTATTGCAGTTTATTTTTTTTTTGTTAATTTATTTAACATCACCTTATGCTAAGATGGTTAATCCGACGATGCTACAGTGGGGGTCCTCAATGTTTCCTATCCAATTATAAGTAGGATAGTGACTTGACACCACACTTGCTCGGGATCTATTTTACGTTTGCTATTTTACGTTCCCTCCGAAGGGCGGCATATCCATGATTTTGTTTTCCACCTTTAAAAGATCATTAAGCCACCTGCACGGCTACGAAATCGCGATCTTCGACGTAGAAGATTATTGTACTAACCACTACACGACAGATGACCTACATTTTTTTTAGGAAGTATTTTATCAGAAATGTCATTGATATATTTTCATTGATACATTTACTGGCATGTTAGTTAATTTTGGACAGCTAACACATCTCTTGGTTTTGATTTACTGAAATTAGTAGGGTGTACAAAAAAAAAAAAATGACCGTTTTTCATCCAAATATTTGTATTATTATTTCTTTGATATTAAATACATTAATATTCAAAGAATAGTCCATCGTTATGTACCGTCCTTAGCCATCTGCTAGCGAATCACACAATCCCATTCCTTGGGATAGCTGTCAATGAACTCTTACATTGCAATTTCAACTTCCGCCAAATTATAAAAATTTTTCCTTTCAAGAAAATGGGCCATGGATCCGAGGGTGGGAGGTCTCTACTATATGGTGGATGAGGCAGGAGTTCGAACCCATGAAGCCGGAGATGGATCCTATGATATCTAGAATCCTCTTGGGGCTCATCCATCCTCTGTATGTCGATGCCCAAAAAAAGAAAATACTCTTTAATCTTTTCAGGCACTGTCGATAATTGAACTTTCGGATAATCGAGGCTCAACCGTAATTTATTCATTTAACGTTTCCTGTTGGATACTTCGTAGAAAGTAGTAGTTTAATTATTATGAAAATTTTAACAGTAAATTATAACTTTAAAGCTATTTCAAGACATATAAAATGAAGGAAGAAATAAATTATTTTTTTTTTTGTTCATAACTTTTAATAAAGAATGGAAAAAATATAATTGGAGTGTACAAAGGAATAAAAATAAGGAAGACTTTGCTATTAAGATAATCCCAGAGTCAAAAAGGCTCTTTTATTTAAAGTATTTTTTTTATTTATCTTGAATTAATTATATATTTTTTATTAATTTATACCTCTGGTTGGCTTTTATACTATCTTAGGGAATGTTGAATACATTTTAAACTATAGTGATATCCAAGGGCGGATCCATGATTTTTTTCCGGGGGGGGCACAAAGGGCAGACCGGAAAAAAAACAACAATAACTTAGAAATAAACTTGTAGTATTTATAGATAGGTTTCAATGGTTTATTAAAATATCTAAGCAATAGTTTCACTCATGTTCTTTCTGTAAATTTATTCATATATTTTAATAACTGTGATCATGTGTTTTGCCTATAAGTATGTACTGCAATGGATTCTCCACAGTACACAAAAAACCGTCTGTGGGGGGGGCACGTGCCCTTGGTTATATCTTCCCTTCTACCGGTTACTCGTCATAAGTTGTGTACGCATTCATGATAAATGGATTGAATTGATTTGTAATTTTTTTATAGATTAATAAAAAACAAAAATAAATTAACTAATGCAAAGTTTTATTAACATCCCTATCAGACAAAAAGTTAAATTTTCGTTTAGTAATTGAAGACAATTTTTTTTTTTTTGTCACTCTTGTTTACTACAACTCTGTATTATCGTGATATTCATTTATAAAATATAAGGCTTTCCAACATTTCATTATTTTGTATTTTTAGAACCATGTACAGACCACTATGTCTTCATGGGCTGTAGTGGATCAAGCTTTGTTCGCTTATAGGTGAATTTTTAACATATTTTGCGTTGATTATTTAGCAATTAGTATATATACAATATTTAAGCATTTTTCAATTAATTAATTTAATACAGATTTATTTGATTGATGATAAAACGAAACCGTATGCTTAAATATATTTTAAATGTATTTTTAGAGATATGTTTCAATTTTTAAATATGTTAAAAATGCTTTATTCCCATTACATCCCCTATATTTTCATTCTAAATATTCATGTTTACTAATTTAATATCCCATATATGTTGGCAGAAGATTGTCTACTGGTGTTTGTAGAGTTTAAAAATTCGAAATGTTTGAGTGTAGATATATATCACCTGTGTCTTGGATTTTCTATATGTATTTAAATACTTAATATATCAGAACACTATTTTCTACCCTTCTTTAATATTAATGTTATTTTTATGATAATTAAATTTAAATTATTAAAATCAAATAAGTGAAAACTAATGTTATTAATTTTTGTTTCAGGAGTCTGCGTACATCATGAGCTGATGTTCGCAATAAATTGGTGAGAAAATGCATATTAATTTAATCAATTTCCATACACTATGGCCTGATTAACATCATTACCTAAATAGATAATGGTAAAACGCTTAGGTATTTTACCTGCATTAAATCTAAACCATTCTGTAGGAACATGTATTTACGAATGCATATTAATTAAACATGGGGTTTATGTAGCGCAAATTAATTTATTGAATTCAAATATCATGCAATATAAATATTTAAACGTTTCCGTGTCTTTTTTTCTTCATTTTATATCTGACTAAATTATTCTCAAAGTTTGAGTCTTTATATATATATATATATATATATATATATATATATATATATATATATATATATATATATATATATATATATATATTCATTATAAATTAGAAAATCGATTGGAAAGTTTCGTCACACTAATTAGCTATAAATTGTATAGAAATTGTTATGATGCAATTGGAGAAACCACAATTCAAAACCTTATGTTTCAAAATTCTCCAGTAAAACACACACTTTCCGGTCGACGTTTCGCCTATTCAGTCATTATCAAGACACAAAAAAAGGTTATATAAATCACATCTCGAAGAAGGTGCAATACATCTCACAATCAACCGCCCAAACAGGCTCCACACCTGAGACAGCACCCCACCACCAAGACGTTCAACATACAACTCATATATGTACATAGAGGATTAAATATAAATAAACTCGTTGTGGTATAGACCCATATGTTCTAAGATAGCGGATTTATTTATTTTCTGAATCGGGAGTATTATTTAAATTACCATATTTTTAAAATAGGTTATTGTAATATAGTTTTTACTGTGGAATATTTGGAACTCTTGAATTTCTTAACGTTTTCAACCTCAATTACAGAAATAACAGAATCACTTCTTACATTTTTTAAAAGGGGAGAGGGGTACCTCACTTTATTGAGTTTCTGTACCGAAAGTCCCGGGTTCGAATCCAGCAGAGGTAGATATATTTTATCTGACATATTATGGATGGAGGATGTTCGCATTCTATAAAGTATATCATATTTCGTCCAAATCACCTCCTTGCACAACAGCTTTCATAGAAACAGTGTAGTCTCTAGCGTGTACTGAACCCAAGACTCTTCATAGGTTGTAGTGGCAAGGATTTTGTTTTTCTTTCCAAAAGAAATAACTGCTTCATCATATTGCAAATCATTTCGAAAAATTTACTGCCTTTCTTCACAATATTCTGCTCTAAAATGCATTTAAAGTACCATTAGAAACCACAGTGCTCTTACGCTTCGTAAATCAAAAATTTAAATATTATTTTATCAAGTTTAAAATGTTAAATTCAGAGGATTAAGATCTGATTATTTTATGTTTATTAATACAATAAAATTCTCTTCCAATTGTTTTAACGGTTTTT
The DNA here is from genome assembly GCA_037127475.1 of Arma custos. NCBI lineage: Eukaryota > Metazoa > Arthropoda > Insecta > Hemiptera > Pentatomidae > Arma > Arma custos. Next base: position 36,903,067 of record CM073765.1, read on the forward strand.
ATCTCTTTTGCTGAATATAGTATCAAGTTTGTTCTAATATAAATTTTTTTAAAAATCATTTTATTTTAAAATTCCAAATATTTTTTGTATACTAGACTACACAAATCAGGCAGATTGGCTGAAGAGCTGGTCTATGTCTATTCCTATGCTCGTGAAGTTGGCAGGCCAAATGTACTTGACACCTTTTCTGTGATCGACTGTCAAACCAAAATAGAAGGCACTACATGCGCGTGTTTTAGATAAATCGATTTCTCTATAATAATACAGAATTTATCCTAGCGTTGATTTGATTAAAAAATAATGAAATTTTAAATTAATCCATGGATCTTGACCGATATGTCAATGTTGAAGCCAATTGTACGTCACCGACGTTAGTGAATGGACCTGAATAATTAACTTCAATTAAAAGAAAACCAGCACCACTTCTACTCATGAAGGGCCTTGGATTCAGTACATGATAGAGAATGTACTGTTTCTAGGACAAAGGTTGTGCTAGCAGATGTTTTGGCTCAGATCACGCTTAACCGGGAAGTTTTGTTGTTTGTTTGTTCATTTAACGTCACTTTATGCTGCTACGGCTAATCAGACGATGTAATAGTGGGAGCTTTAAATTTTGCCTATCCAGGTTTAATTAGGGTAGGGATTTTTAAAGAGTACCTGACATCATACAGGCTCGGGACCCCCGTTTAATTTCCCTTCCGAAGGACGGGATTTTCTACTCCCTTAAAAAAAATCCTAGGGCCACCTGCCGGGCTACGAACCCGCGATCTTGGGCTTAGTAGTTTGTTACGCTAACCACTAGACCACAGGTTAGGTAGACCTTATTATTTAAATGTACTCGTTGCATTTGTTTCTTTACATTTGAATATGTTTACCTAGCATATATTATTATTAGTCGGGATGGATTATTGATTTTGTTCAAGTTTTTAAAAATAATTTTTACAACTTCTACAGGCAAGAAACTTGTTTGCTTCTTTATTCAACGTCGAATAAGGATTTATTTATTTAATTTACGCTGCTATGGTAAATCAAACGATGCTACAGTGGGATTCCTAAATTTTGTATGTAATGCAGGATTAATTTGGACAGGATTCATTGAGAGATAGCTGACACCAAACTGCCAGGGGACAAAATGTCCAGTTTAGAAGATAATCCGATTTTAAATGAAGAAAGTATGTGAAAGTATTAGTATATATAGGGATCGGAGTGGTTCAGTGGTAGAGCACTGAGCTGCTGGGCCGGAAATCCTGGTTCAAATCCCGCTGCAGGCCAAGACTTTTATTTAGTCTGTTTGCACCGGGAGGTGGATCATATAGGATCTAGGATCCTCTTGGGGTCCACCCAGCCTCTATAAAATATTATAAAAATAGGGTACCCAAAATTAGGGGGAATTATCTAGCGGTTGAGCGTGACCTAGGACAAGTCACCTCCTTGCAGAACAGTTGTCAATGAAACAGTTCAGTCTCTACCATGTACTGAACCCCAGACCCTTCATGGGTTGTAGTGGTACAGGTTTTTTTTTAATTATTAGTATATATAATTAATATTTTAAAACGGTACCGTGAACCTTTTTTTTTTTTTGAATGGGTTTTATAATTTATGTAGGTTTTTAGTAATTGTAGTTTAAATCTACAATTTTATTGTTAATTAATAAATAATTTTGAACCATTTATGTAATATCAGTTAACCTTATATAGTTTGTAGTTCATAAATTTCATTTTATGGATCTTTTATTAACTTTTATTTTATTTTTATAATTCAAATCATACATAAATTTGTTTCTGGTTTACTCCAATAACATTATTTCTATATTTTACATAATCTGTTTTTTTATCTACAAAGTTTTATTTTATTTTAATTTGTTTGTATCTCGTCTATCCAGCCTTGAAGAAGACCTGTGATGTGGATCGAAACTTTGGTTTCAAATAAATAGTTCAATATAAGAAATAAAATAGTTCTATTTAAGAAATTATTTTTTCGGTCATCCTCCACTAGGACTACTTTCTTCCTAAACTCTTTGTAGTAAAAAATTTATGAGTTGCTTGTACTTAATATATAAAACACTACAAAAAATATCAACTTATATTTATAATGTATCAAACATGCTATAACTCAATTATAAACTGTTAAGTAAATATTTTTTTAATATATCACGTAAAATTTACAATTTCATAACAATAAAGTGATCAGTACATTTTTTGAATTAATAATCCATTGGTTATTTAATTAGAATATGACTTTCTTTATCATGAATAACATTATATTAAAAGGGAAAACCTTTTTGTATTGTAAATATTAAGAATGATAGGCTTTCACAGTACATCCATCCATTTTGTCGTCAATAAAGGTAAACCCTATATAGTTTATTTGATAACAAAAAAAAAATTTCTAACTACTAATAGAAAAATATTTCAAATCAGTACCGTAAATAATTTTCTTTTTATGTTCTTACATATTTTATTTAGGTTTAAATCAATTGTGGTTTAAGTCCGCTATTTAGCAGTTATAAACACTAAAGCATTTATTTTATAATACCTCAAGTAAAATTTAAAATTTTATAAATATAAAACTGTAAGATATTTGTATAAGTTTTGATATATTTTTACTAAAATATATTGTTGTTTATATTGAAAAGTGAAAAGAGACCTTACATAAATGTTAAGACGTGGAAAAATTCCAACGAAAAGCCCTCAAGCCCTTAGGGCTCCAATCTAATAATGAAATTGAAATTATCTGTTGCATTTGAGCCTTGGAGGTGGTGGGATGTTTCTAGGGCCATTATTTATATTTTTTTTTGCTGTTATTCTCTTTCTACCCTGAGGATGCCTGAATAGGCGAAATATTGGACAGATAATTTCAATTCCTATTTTAGTTTGGAGACATGAGGGCTTTTCGTTGGAATTTTTCCACGGTCTTAATATATTGTTGTTTTAATTGAATTATATGGGTAAACGTATTTATTTCACAGTACATCTACTCGACATAATTTTTTTTACCAATATATTATTATATATAAAGGAAAAGGAAAAAAGGAAATTGAACCTTTGTAGTGATAACGTATATTTCGTTTTATTCTCAAAAAGATATGAATGAATAACTTTAATTAAATTATATTATTTTTGCATATTAAAAAATCAATAAAAAAAACAGTTATCCATATAAACGCGAGGACATGGCTGCATTAATTCATCCGTGTGTAAAATGAAATTCCCGTATTAATCAGGAAATGGTTGAGATATAAAGCTGAAATTAATTAATTGATTACAGTAAGGTGCGCAATATCGGAATTAGCCTTCAATATAAGCTGATGATATTTCACATTACAGCGAACATGATACATTCCACGCTGTAACATCTCATGTAATAAATAATAAATAAATAAAATTAAGCATTATTTTATCATAATGATTATGAATAGAGTAAGGTCACGTGCTATTTATGAAATTCAGATATTCAAATATAATATAATATGGTTACAATATCAATTAAGGTAATTATTCCGCAGGTTGTCACTCCAAGTTAAGTCGCAGTTTTTAACTTCATTCATATTTTTCAAAAAATGCAAGTTACCATGAGCTTTAGTATGGGAAAGAGAATCTAATTATAGGAATTGTGTCGATTAGGATAATTATTTCATCAATAAATGAAACCGGGTTCGAGTCCCGGTCCTGCACATATTTTTTCTTTTCATAAAAATATTTAAAAATTACATCAACTAACAAAAAAATAAAATAAATAAATTATAATTATAGATGATATATGTTCGTCGAAACTTTGATTTCTTGATGAAATGATTACCGATGTATACACATTTCCCATTACTACATTCTCTTTTCCGCACTAATGCTCTAAATTTTATTTTTGGAAAATATTACAAATAAAACGAATAAACAGTTAAAGCTTGTAACTCTACCCGAAGCGACAACCTGCGGAATATATATTCTACTAATTAATAAATAAAACGTTGTTCTATTAAATATTTTATAAATATAATACAGGCTATATGCTCTATGGAATCAAATATTAAACTTAAGATTTTCTTAATATGGAACAAATATTAAGGTGTATTTACTTGAAATTATAACCATATTATATGATTACAATATTCAAAAAATTGTATGCCTTTAAATCAGCAAAAAAGATTAAGGTAGTTATTCTCCAGATTAGAGGACTTACGGGGAAAAAATGCGTTCAATACTTAAAAAATTCTCGTCTGTTATATTCTAAAAAAAATGGGTTCAGTACGAGGAAGAGACTGTACTGTTTCTTGGACAACAGTTGTTCAGGGAGGTAATTGCCTAACATCACGCTCACCCATTACATTTTCTCCCTATCCCTTGGGTACCTGATACCCACTTTATAAAGGCTGGGTGAGTCCCAATAGGATCAATCTCCGACTGCTAACAGATTAAATAAAAGTATGCCAAGCAGCACATAAATCTTTAGGAATGATGAACCTACCCAATGCACTACTTTTGGGAATCGCCTTGTTGCCTTTCAGAATGCCAACAGCTGCCCGGATGTTTGGTCTAGGGACAGTCTGCTTCGGGAAAAGAAATATAGGTACGACTTTTGACCCCGAACAGCCGTAATCTGTGTGTCTATACCGATTTCTCACTGTCTAAGAACCCGATTGTACGTCGGCTGGAAGAACACGGGTAAATCGACCACGATGGGAAACCATGGTTCCCAGTAACGTGAGGTGGGTGAAAAGGCTGCCTATTTACTCAATAGTATAATTTAAAATCTGTGTATAAACCAACTCCAACTTATTTTGAGATTTTGGTTATTTTTAGTATGATTTAGCCTTATTCAAGGATCGTTAGAAATAGTTTCCTGCATGAGTTTTATGAAATAAATTATTTTTTATGGCCGAGGGAATTTTGGTGGTATTAGATAGCAAATCTAGTTTTTTTTACATCTTTATTCTTTTATATCTATAAGGAATTTTTATACCTGCGAACATATAGACACTCTCTCTCTCTTTTGAACTACAACTCAAGTAATCCACCCTTCTGCTTTTTTAAAAAATATTTAATTTACAACTTTTTACAATTTACAACTGTATTATAATAATACAAGCATTAATACAATAATACATAATGGCATAGATAAAGGCAAGTAAAGGAACTACCTAGTCAGACCCATCGGAGGATTATCTGGAATTGAAACTAGAGGGTTTGAATGGGAATAAAGTTTGTCAAATCAGTAAGAAATGTGACATTGAGGTTGAAATTATGGATGGCATTAGTCGCATCATAGTAAGGAACATTGAGGATTTTGCGAAGGACTTTAGGTTGCAATGATTGGATACGAGAGGAATTAAATGGCTTAAGGGCTCCAGTAAAAACACTAATCCGAAAATCATATTTAAACATTCCACAGATGAGAGGTTCTGGTTTAAATCCTTCTGATTTTTTTATTTTTTTGTTAATCATTAGAGAGATCGTTTAGAACCTTATTTTTGGGAGATGATACATATATCAACTGATTTTCAAAATATAGTAGTGAGAAATGTTGGGTTGGGTCATACTAAGAATAAAACTAGAGGTAAAATTTAGTCAATGTTGCCTGTAATGCCTAATGACTACTTTTCTAGGATTAATGTGATATATGAGCATTAATTAGGTTTGTTTGTTTTTTAATTTAACGTCACTTTATGCTGCTATTGCTAATCGGAAGGTCCTCCAATGGGAGTTCTATATTTTTCCTATCCCAGTATAATTATAATAAGTATCTTTAACGAGTACTAGACACTGTAAAGGATTAGGGTTTCCCAATTCTGAAGGACAGCATGACTAAGAATTGTTTACTCCCTTTAAACATTCTAAGGCAACCTGCTCGGCTGCGAAACTCCGATCATGGACATAGTTAAGCTGTTGTGGTTACCACTAGACCCGATAAAGAATTAAGTATTAATCAATATCACAATAAAAAAAACTGTACCACTACGACCCGTGAACGAGTCTGGGGTTCAGTAAATGGTAGAGACTGTACTGTTTTATGGACAACGGTTCTGCAAGGAGGTAACTTGTCCTAGGTCACGCTCAACCGCCAGGTTTCCCCCCTTATTATGGGTACCCCATTTTTATAATATTTTATAGAGGCTGGGTGAGACCCAGGAGGTTCCTGGATCCCATATGATCCACCTCCCGCCGCAAAGAGACTAAATAAAAGTAACTGCCTGCAGCGGGATTTGAACCAGGATTTCCGGCATGGCAACTCAGTGCTCTACCAATGAGCCACTCCGTTCCCAATATGACAATATATTATTATAAAAAAATAAATGCTATATTATTGTTGATATAATATCAAATCTATCTCACCGGACGTGAAACTATAAACCGATTTCAGCTCTGCGGCCGTGTTCACAACCTGCTCACGTGCGACGAGCCATTTCCCCTAAGAGAGGCCATGAAGCCTTCTCTGATATATTCCCTTTTCACTCGTAGCAATATCTTCTATACATATTAAGTTACATAAAATATGAAATATATATGTTATCACTACAACCCATGAAAAGTACGTTGTAGAAACTGTACTTTTTCCTGGATAAGAATTGTGCAGCGAGGTGATTTGTCCGTATCAAGGAAGTGATACCTCTCAATACTCAACCTCCAAGTTTTCCCTCTATTAAAAGTATGTCCTTTCTATTTGTAAAATTGCTTGAAATTTAAACATAAAAATCAGGGAATGTTTCTTGCAGTAAAACCAAACAGTTTATAACAATCAGAAATCATTTTTAAATGAAATTCTCAGAAGGTTTTCCAGAATTTTCATTCTCTGCTTAAATTAAAAATATATTCCGTATCAATGCACTATAATCAATCGACAGTAGATAAATAATCACAGTCACAGTTTTTTGATAAAACAATATATATTTAATAATTTAATTTACTAATGCCTATGATAAAAAAACAACCGCATGTTGGGGCTATCTGTGGTATAACATATAATGTTGAGTGTGTAAATCTACTATTCCCGAATACGTCGCCCAACATGTTTGGATTTTTTAAAGTTAGTGACAAATCCTTGGTTATGCCGTCCTTTGGAGGAGCATAAAATGGATAGGGGCATAAAGTGGCGCTAAATTAAACGAACAAACAAACACAACAACTTTAGATATTCAGTTTTAAGATAAAAGAAAATAACTATTTCGTCTATTATCATAAACTATATTTTTTTGGGTGTCAAATCTAAAATAATATATCTAATAATAAAAATTATTTATCATTCATATCTATAATATATAATGACTGAAATAGATTCATATTCAAAACTAGTTTAAGAACATTGAAAAAAAATCGTTAAAACTTCTTAAATGTTTTTCTTTGGTGAGCTTGGTTGATTATTTTATTGTTTTGATGTTGTTTATCATCGCTATAGTTTATGTATAACATAAAATAATATTAAGATAAAAGTATTAATATTAATACTTTAGGTCTTAGGAAAGCGTGAAAAATTTCTCCTAGACAGCCAGGATCTAAGTCCTATTTATTCTTCTGGTTGTTTAAACTTTATTTAATATTTTGAAGGACGATATTGATTTTTTAAATTTTAATATCGATATTAATTTTTTTTAAAAGGAGTGCGTGTAATAAAAATATATATACTCATCTACCTTATCGATGAAATCATTCCGATGATACCACAATACTTGGAATCTGCCCGAACGAGCTAAGTTTCTATGGCAGGAATCAAGTGCCGCGCTTAGAGTTGGGTCTTGGGAGTTAGGTTCTTAATGTAAGTTAGCAGATTGGCAATCTAGGCCCAGTTCTCTCGAGGGAGTAATTAAACAGGGGGAAATCTTTATCCCTGTATAAATGTTTCTTAATGTCGTTCAAAATCCTTAAAACGAGTTACTGATAAGCGAGTATATTCAAATTACCTGGTACTGATCTTCAGTTATTTACTGCAGTACTACATGAGTATAGTTGAATACTACCTATAGCAGCGGAGTATTGATAACGATCAATAAAAAAAAAATTCTCGTGCGCCTACTGTCCTTGAACAAGATTAATCCATGGGTCTTGACCGATGTGTCAATGTTGAATCCAATTGTGCGTCACCGACGTTAGTGAATCGACCTGAATAATTAACATCAATTAAAAGAAAACCAGCACCACTTCTACTCATGAAGGGCCTTGGATTCAGTACATGGTAGAGACTGTACTGTTTCTAGGAGAAAGGTTGTGCTAGAAGATGTTTTGGCTCAGATCACGCTTAACCGGCAAGTTTTGTTGTTTGTTTCTTCATTTAACGTCACTTTATGCTGCTACGGCTAATCAGACGATGTTATAGTGGGAGCTCTAAATTTTGCCTATCCAGGTTTAATTAGGATAGGGATTTTTAACGAGCACCTGACATCGTACAGGCTCGGGACCCCCGTTTAACGTTCCTTCCGAAGGATGGAGTAACGAAGGACTTTTTACTCCCTTAAAAATCCTAGGGCCACCCGCCGGGCTACAAACCCACGAGTTTTTTCGAACGAAAAAGAGAACCGGCAAGTTTTTTCCTCTCTTTAGAGACCGGGTGAGAGATCATAATAATAGCGTCTGTGGATGTTAACAGATTAAATTTTCTACCAAAGCCGGACTTGAACCCGAAACCTTCAGCAAATTCAGCACTCTATACTCTGAGCTATCCAGCTTCCTAACATCAATTACTACCATATTTAAATTAATTTCACTAAAATAAACAGTTAAATCGATCTGGCATTTTTGTAGTCTATAGGTAATAAGACAAATATGTGTTTTCGACATTTGTAAGCAATAAGTTTCTCCTTTTATTAAAAAAAATAACTGTAACCAAAGTTATACTAACTTATAAAGAATTGGATTGGGCGTAAGTTGAAATGAATTGTGACTCGATATTTCCTTGGTGAATTGCCAGTGTTGACACAAGCCATAAGTCAAGTTCTACACTAACGTTGAAACCCATTTTTATTTTCTGAACAAAATTGTTCCCAGAAATTTTTATTATAATAAAAGGTTTAAATATAATCTATTTGTTTAAAAAAAATTCTTAACTACCTTTTATGTAAACACCCTTTTGTTTTTTCGTCCAATATTATAATGTGAATGTTAAGTTCAAGCTAGACTTCTCTTTTTTTTATTATATTGTTTATTAGCTCTTCCTAACGTTAGAATGATTAATTAATGGATCTTACTAAAATATATTAAACACAATTTTATTTAGTAAAATAAATATTTATTCTTCTACAAGAGCTGACATTCCTTTCTTTGAAATTATAAATATCATTGTCGAGTAATATGTCTGAGCATATATGGCTATTAAAAAACACATATTAGAAAACAGATATACATATACAGAATATATATAAGCCGTTTATTTTGAAAGTAGCCTAACTCCGCTTTTCAATTTTTTTCCGGTTACTATGGTTACATGTACAACTTAATGTTATTTATCAGTGAAGCATTTCAGGTTGCTTATATTCCGAGCAAATACATTAAGATTTTGACACATAAGTTTTCAGAATTAGTTCAATAACTGAACCGTGTAGTTTGAGAGTAGCCTAACTCCATTTATTTCAGATTTACATCAAGATATTTACTATTGATAATGTCTGGAAGCAGTGATGATATGAAAAGGTAATAATTTTATTGTAAATGAAATGAGACAAAAAGATTTTGTATCAACAAAATTATTAGAAGACGCAATTTTTAAAATGGTAAAGAATTCTGATAGAAAATAAACTGGTTACAAATATGTTGGATGCGTTTTGTCAGAAATGAACCGTATAAAATTTTCTATAAGACATCACTGGATGAGAATGAAAATTTTAAAGTCCCGAATTTATCACCACGCCGGGGTAGACCAAGAAAATTCGAAAATATTGTATTGACACCGCTCTGTAAAAATATCATACAAATTACAACAGCATAATTCAAGACATGATTGACCTATTGCGATATATACCAGGAGAACATCACGATTCCTTCAAAACCCTTTCACACGCGCAAAATGTAGATGAATAGTAAATTATTTTGTAATAAATTTATGTTTGTATTTTTATATGTTCTGTAATTAAAAGATGTTTTGAATCGCATAAATTGTGTTTCCGAAGTTAAAGATGTGTAAAATCAGTTGAGTATTGTTTTTTCAATTTGAAGCATCTTAAATTATGTTGAATGGACTTGGGTACCTTCAAATTTTATAATGATTCTAGTTGTTAATTTTGAAAGTAACTCCATTTTGATAAGAAAACGCACATTATTCACTAATGCCTCCTTCTATTAGTATTGTTACTATTTTAATAGGAACCATAAATTTAACAGCCTTAGATACACTTAAGCAGTATGGCTCTTTAGTCGTAAACAACTAAAAAATCGGTGTTTTTTCTGTAGTGGGTTACGACCTTTGAAGAAATTGGTAAATATCTCTTTATCATAATAAAAACTTTATCTAGCTAGCTTCAGAAATTGGCTGCCTTAAGCTACTTGTATCCTAATGCTATTCCCACAAATAGTTTTTCCAAAAATGTAGACTTTAACTTATATCACAATCATTATTATTTATTTATATATGCTTTTTTATCATTCATTTAATGTAAATATAATCCAGGAGGATCACGCGCACCATTCTGACGTTTCCTTCATACTTACTTCTTCTTTTCTCCATGTATTCTTTTTGCATACCCTGTCCATTTTGTTCCTGATGTCTTCAATGCTTCCTTCTCTGACATCGCTGTAAACTGTTCTCCTTTACTCTGCAATTCTTTTGTTTAAAAATCACTCCATTGTACTCTCTATCTTTTATTCATTTTAACTTGGCTAATCCATGGTGTGGTTGACTTGACTGGTGTGTAAGCTAGAATTCTATTTGAGAATCTTCATAGGTCTGCTGCCAGATTTGAGACATTTTCTGTGTTTTGTCTTGATATTGAAATAATCAGTGTCCTTCAGTTCTTTTTGGCGTAAAATATTTCTGATAGTTTTGCCTCCTTCTATTAGTATTTTTTCCAAGTAACGTTTTGGTTGGAGAGAATCAAATGTATATGTATTCATAGCCAGCAACATAATTCTAAAGATTTTTTTTTAATTAATCCTTCAGTATCAATTGTATTGGTTGAAGCTTTTTAATTCAGGAACAAAATATCTGGTGTTCCATTTTCAACATGTTTATTTTTTTAAATAAAGTTATATTTTGAATTGTGTCATGTTTGAACTTGTAGTTTTAAAGGATTAATGAGATAGGTTAAAATATTGAATCGTTTACATTTTATGTCTCTAAAAAATTTTCTAATTGTTAATAAAAGAATTTCAATATCATCATTACAATACGATATTCTTTACCGATAGCCAAATTTTTATTTTTTAACTCACATGGAACTTTCAAATACCTCTGTTGAAAGATTAGGGGTTTATGAGTTATTACATTGTTCGATATGTGTATATATACATAGTATAATTAGGATTATATATAGTGATTGAGGGCAGTGCCCTTTTTGCGTGTCCACTTCTACTTTAGCTACAGGTTAATTGAAAGCCCTGTGCTTGCTCTAGTAAAACGACTCCCACTCCATTAGCAGGCTATGGGGACCAACTGCGATAAGAATGTCCTACCTGGGTTACAGATCTCCTCAAGGTTATTTAGTCTAGTAGTAATTAGAACAATTTTATTTATTTAGAAAGCTGAGTGGCCCAGGAGTAGAGCGCTGAATTGCGATGCCGAAGTTCCCGGGTTCAAATCCGGCAGTAGTAGGTAATTTATTTATTATCTGTTATCTAGAGCTCACCCAGCCTCTATGGAATGTGTACCCAAAATAATGGAAAAACCGGGCGGTTGAAAGTGATGTCGGACGAATCACCTTCATCACCGTTGTCATAGAAATAATACATTATCTATCTACTGGCTCAAGATCTTTCATGGTTTGCAATTGCAAAGGTTAATTTATTTCCATTATTACAATAGAAAATCGAAAACCCCATTTACGGATTTAACAGAAAAATTTAGGACTCCCACTTTACCATTATCCGATTAAATATAGCAAAAGTTACGTTAAATAAACAAACAGACAGTATTTAATATTATGTATACACTTTATTCTTATGTATATACTTCATTCTTATGTATATATATGAAAGTATATTCTTATGTATATACTACATTGCGTTAGTTAACAAGCAAGTGTATCCTGTATAATTTCGCCTTTTTTCAAATCAGGTCAATATGTACAATAACCAATATAGAAATATTAATTGATTGGCGACTCTTTTCAATACCCGAATATTTATGACGAGTAATTGATCATTTCAAATATAATTTGTGATATAATTGACTAAAATAATAATAATAATTTCAATTTAAAACATGGTCCATCATCCATAACATATTTTGTAACAAAATAATTTTTAAAAATGTTAAACGTAAATAGTCCGCCTTAACAAATCAATAACTATCTCGTCTAGATATGAAAAGAAAGAAATAATTTATTAAAATTCAAGTGAGCGAAGTGGCTGAGTGGTAGAGTCCTGAGTTGCCGTTCTGAAAGTTCAAGTTAATTACCATTTTTACTAACATATTAAATTTTATAACATACTATGTATAAAGGGAAATGTAGGCTTAAGGGCCAAAAGCAGATAGATCTAAAATACTTAATAATTATTTAATTATACTAATCAACGATCATAAAATAATAATAGTACTTGGTAAGAACAGTAGTGTTGAGGGGGAGGAGAGTCCCAGATAATTTTAGAATGAATATTCGCGCAATGGTAGAACGCTGAGCTGCCGTGCCGAAGACCCTCATCCAGCCTTTATAAATTGGAACCCTTAATGGGTGGAAAGCTTTGCAGATGAACGTGATCTCAGATGAATCACCTGACTGCACTACCGTTGTCCTGGAAACAGTATAGTCTTTACCAGGTAATTAATCCAAAACCCTTTACGGTTTTTGGTAAAAATGTTTAGTTATAGAGGCTGGATAAGCCCCAGAGGATACTAAAGATAGAATCCATTCACTGCCGATGACAGAATGAATAATTTGTCGGCCAGAACCAATCAATTTTGTCTTAGAATAGTTTGTATAGTATACTTACACACTGAACTTTTTCCCTACCAAAAATAATAATAATATAAAAATAATAAATGGTTTAATCATCTTATAAAATTCAGAGATTTCACATTAGCTGTATATGATTATTATATATTTTTTAGATTAATTTATTGATATTTACTACTGTAATATTAGTACAACAAGTAAATCTGATAGTATGAACAAAGGACATGAAAAAAAAACACTTGTGGAGAAACTACCTATCGGGAGCACTCCAATAAACTTCTATAGTAGAAGGTCTCAAGGCCATCTTCTTTTCAGACGCCTCGTAGGGTTATCAGGAATATTGTGCGAAGCAAGTTGGGAGACTAGCGGATTCAAGTGCGTATGGAGCTTGTCATGGAAGGATAGGTATCTAGTTTGGGCCAAATCAGCAACATATGGGATATTAAGAACATAATGGATGAGTTTGTTTGTGACGTAATAAGGAGCATTGAGGATATTACGAAGGATTTTGGATTGTTACGAGATGAATTGGATGGTTTTGTAGAGCCCCAAAGCTCAACTCCGGATGTCCAAATAGGTCTGATAACTGTCATGTAAATGAGTCTTTTGTAATTAATTGGGAGATTAGAGCGTTTGTCCAGTAAATGTTGAAGTAGGCGAAAACGTCGAGCAGTTTCTTATACAAGAAACTTTGAGCGTTTGTCTAGTATGTGTTGAAGTAGTCGGAAGCGTCTAGCTGTTTCTTGTCTTTTCATTCTTTTGTGAGGGTTCCAAGTAAGACGTTTGTCTAAGTTGAGTCCTAGGAAGCGATAAGTGGAGTACTATTAAATGATACAGTGGGACAGGAAGTCATAGGTTTTCGGAGAAGGGTAAAGGTAGTTTGATGGGACTTGCTGGAATTGATTTTAATTCTCCAACTCCGACACCATATATACTACATTGCAGTAGTTAATAAACAAGTGTATCTTGTATAATTTCGCCTTTTTTCAAATTATGTCAATATGTATATTAACCAATTTAGAAATATTATTTGATTGCCGACTGTTCAAAACACGGATATGTATGACGAGTAATTGATCATTAAAAATACACTATGTGATATAATTGTTACCTGCGGCTCTTTTCTTGGACCCTATGGACACCTGAAAAAGATCGAGTAGATAAGGTGGGATAGGGTACCTAGGGGAAAGCTTGAGATAAAAAAACACAAGAAACATCTTCAAATCAATTACTATATTTAAACATTTACACCTAAATACTACCAATAGTGCTAGTGACTAATAAAATAATACAATAAAAGATATAATAGACACCATAACAATAATTATAGTATGATTCACCATCAATAATAACTCCGACTAATGACATAAGAACTAAAATCATATACCAGATTCTCCATCAATATTTATAATCCCCAAAACCACTAATAAAATAATAATTTCAATTTAAAGCATGATCCATCATCCATAAAATATTTTCAAACAAAATAATTTTTAAAAAATGTTAAATATAAATAGTCCGCCTTACCAAATCAATAACTATCTCGTCTAGATATTAAAAGAAAGAAATAATTTATTAAAAATAATCCAAGTGAGCGAAGTGGTTGAGTGGTTGAGTCCTGAGTTGCCGTTCTGAAAGTTCAAGTTCAAATCCAGGTGTGGTATAAAACATTCAATTTGATAACAGCCGGGGATGGACCTTATAAGATATACAGATCCTCCGGGATTCACAAAGTCTCTATAAAGTGATTACCCAAAATAAGGGGGAAAACCTGGTGTTTGAGCGTGATCTAGGACAAACCACCTCCTTGCCCCATCGTTGTCCAATGAATAGTACAGTCTTTACCACCGAACCCAAGACTCTTCATGAGTTGTAGTGTTACAGCTTTTTTTTCCCGCAATTATTTTAAGAATATTAATAAAAAATAAATGTGTACTATAAATAGCCTGCCTTAAAGACTTCTCCAAACAAGGAATCGTTAAAATCGATATCTGTCTCGTCTGGACATTACACATTTAAAGCTGGCCCCTTAATAGATCGAAATTGGGTTATTCTTTATCCCTCGCAATCTTCTGTATTTGTCCACTTATATATGTCAATTCCTTGTCAAGTACGTCACTCAGGAATTATAGACTAATCTGCGATAGAGTATTGATTCAACGTGTTCGTCATAGCATGTCTATTAGTGCCCTTAAAGAATTATTTATCAGCTTATAATTTTGATTCATAAAAACATAATAATACTGAACAAAATGTCCCTTTTAATACGAGTCACTAAATTCCATTGCCTTGTTTTGTAGAGTACTTTAAGTGCAGACCGCTATAATGTACAAAGTATGTACTCGATATTTGGTACTTAGTATTTATTACACTGTACTTCTTATTCTAATATTTGGTTGTATCGAATGTTTATTTCAGGACTTGAACTGCAACAGTTAAAATACGTGGCAGAAGTCCTATATGTCTGATATTAAATATTAAATTATGTTTATTAAACAAAATAAACATATTTTTTGTACCAAATTATTAAATAAGCAGAAAATTGGGTTGTATTAGAAAAAGTACAGTCTCTACGATGTACTTAACCAAAGACCCTTCACATATTGTAGTAGTGTATTGTCAGGCAAATTACCTCTTTGCTCAAACGTTTGATTGGAAACATTACAACATTTATTTTTTATGAGTGATCATGTTTAATTTTATGGCATACTGCAATTACCTTTTGCGTATAGAAATAAATTTTACGAGGTAGTTCCCATGTGCCCCACCTCTATAAAGCCCCTCCACCCGTAGATCCTATTTCCTTGGTTCTTTCTTATACCAAACTATCAACTCACAACATCCATCTTATATCTATAGGCTCCTACAATTCAAATTCTCTATCCAATCCCAGGCCATATCTCGCCTTTATACTCGTCCCCACAGAACCAAAACATTTGAACTTCCCTTTCTCGCCCGTTCTACAACACTTTGGAACTCACTCCCACCTGATATCAGTCATGCTTCTTCCTTATCTACATTCAAATCTTATATCTCCTTAATTATCAAAAAAGTCGCCCTCTATTCCGTTACACCTAATAGCTCATATCCATCAGAAGTGCTTCTATTCTACACTGCCTATTCTACACTTAAACTATATTCTGTTTTATATTGTTAGTTTGATTTTTTTCTCATAATGTAGCCCTTTGGCAGATTTATATGCATTAAATTTTGTTAATCTTAAGGGACCTGGTCCCAGAATAAAGTTATTTTTTTATTCTACTGAGTGTGTGTGTGTGTGTGTTTTTTGATATGTTTGTGTTTGTACGTATACATACATACTTATATACATACATAACAAATAACATATGGAATCTAGCCTTAACGAAAAAAGCCTTAAGTCTCCAAATTAAAACAGAAATAGAAAACTTGGAGAAAATTTGGAGACTTAAGGCTTTTCGTTGGGATTTTTCCATGGTCTTAACATTTATGTAAGGTCTATTTTTTTCTTTTCAATATTAATATATTTTTGTGGAGTAGCCGTAGGTCCACTGGTTTCTTGATAATGATAATTTTTTTTTTCTTACATTTTTACTTTCATTTTTTCATATAGTCTTTCGTCTTAAGTTTTGTGATGTTTGCTATTGTTTATTTTTCCTGTGGTGCTTTTTAAAATTTGGTGAGTGTATATTGAATTTTGAATTTCTGTAGTATCTATCAACTGTTTTTATCTAACCTTAACCAGCTGTGATCGAGTAACCTTCCTTATGATTCATTAGTTGCATTTGAGCCTTCGAGGTGGTGTGATGTTTCTTGGGTGCATTATTCAGGTTTTGTTTTACTGTTTCTACCCTGAGGATGCCTGAATGGGCGAAATATTGGACAGATAATTTCTATTTCTGTTTTAATTTGGAGACTTAAGGTTTTTCGTTGGAATTTTTCCATGGTCTTAACATTACATACTTACATTTTATATATATATATATATATATATATATATATATATATATATATATATATATATATATATGCATATATATATATATATATATATATATATATATATATATATATATATATATATGCAGTAATTTCACCGCAGAATGTTACGCAATCAAAGCAGCCCTATATAATATTATGCAATGTCAAGAAAAAAAATTCGTTATTTTCACGGACTCATTATCTGCAATAATGGCTTTCAAGAATATATATACGAAAGACAAAGTAATTAAAAATGCCCAAGCTTACTCGACAATGATCAAAAACATGGACAAGGAGTTGGTATTCGTCTGGATACCATCTCACGTGGGAATAAAAGGCAATGAAGCGGCAGACCGAGCAGCCAAGAAAGCAGCATCATCCCCGACCATAACAAATGTTTATACCATATCGGACATTTCACAATATCTAAAACACCAAGCACACATGACGTGGATACAGCTGTGGGAGGCAACTGATAAAAATAATAAATTGAAAAATATTAAAGCGGAAATAAAATCGTGGGAAAGTTCTTGCCGAAGCAACAGAAGAGAGGAAGTAGTCATCACGAGACTAAGAATCGGCCACACGCGGATGACACACGGATATTTGATTAAAAAAGACGCACCACCAAAGTGCGGAAGTTGCAGGGTGCAACTAACTATCACCTACATCTTGGAAGAATGCCCCCTGTATGAAACATATTTTCATGGCTTGGGGATTGATAGGAAAACCTCGACTATCCTGGGAAATAACGCCGCAAATATAGACAAGGTGATAACCTTTCTTAAAGAAAATAATATTTTCAGTAAAATATAATAATTATAAGTTAAATGGAAATAAAAGTTAAACCAAAAAATAATAAAGGACTAAATATTGAATCAAAAGAAGAAAGAGGCTGATAAATGAATAAATAAATAATGAAATAAACATTTGAACAAAAAGAAGAAAGACGCTAATGACCATAGATGTTGTGCGTCTATAAGCAATAAAACCTACCTACCTATATATATATATATATATATATATATATATATATATATATATATATATATATATATATATAACACAATATACTTTCACAAACAAATCCAAACATCGATAGCTTCGGTTTTGTTCGCAAACACAACGTAGAAAATTGTTTATCTTCATTATTTAAATATTATTTATAACTCTATTGCTCCACCCTGTACAGAGATGTAACATTATGAGGGTATATATGGAGTACATAGCTTCCTATCCTTAGGTCAGGTAGAAATATCTAGGATATTCTAAGGGATCGATGAAACCTGACTTATTAACCTACACTGCCACACATCCCAGAGCTGACACCACAGTAATAATAAAAGACATTCTACATGATCCATATTTGTCTGTGGGCTGTCCACTTAGCATTGGTCAGCACACAATACCAATCTACTAGATTAACCCATTTCCATTAGTATCCGGTTTCAATACATTATTTCAGGAAATCCTGAAGAAGAGGTACTATTTCAATTTTAAAACGAATATGATTAGAATGGATGTTTGTAGTATATTCTTTCAGAGATTATATATATATATATATATATATATATATATATGTATATATAAGATAATAGACCCGACCTAATCCCAAAATTTAAAATGAATAAAATTATATTGTATTTATATAACTTTCAATACTTAAAAAGTCAAAAAAGTTCTGTATCAGTAACTATAATTAAAAAAAAAAGTGTACCACTACAACTCCGGTATGGGGCTCAATAAACGGTAGAGACTGTACTGTTTCGTAGATGATCCATCTCAGGCTACTAATAGACTAAATAAAAGTCTTGCCTGCAGAGGGATTTGAACAGGGATTTTCGGCATGGCAACTCAGTGCTCTGCCACTGAGCCACCCCGCTCCCCAATTTAACGTAAATTATGTTTTCCATACTTATTATATCTCGCTAGTTTTACATAATATACCTCTTTACTTTTTCTCACTAGATGTTTCATAATTTACCTTACTCTCTGCATTTTTTTACATTACTATCAATTCTATAACTAATTATCTTATTCATACAGATTTCTATTAGAAGTTTAAATTAATTCTTCACATTGCTATAAATTCTGTAATTCTTCCTTGGTACTGCAATGATTTATTTAGTCATCTTCTGTTTCTACCCTAGCCCTGAAGATAGCCTACATCGTAGGCCGAAACGCTGGCGCAATTAAAAAATAAGTTATGCTTATTTTGTGTTATCTTTGACCCTGTGACCATTTCAATCCGTCATTAAATATATCGTAATTATTCGGACCGTTTTAATGAAAATATAATTAAAACAAATCAATACCTGACCACCATCACGCGTACAGTTTTAACAAATTGACCTGTCAATTAAGTTTGAGTAGACTCGTATACTATGGGAAGTAGAGTGGCTCAGTGGTAGAGCACTGAGTTGCCATGCCGAAAATCCTGTTTCGAATCCCGCTGCAGGCAAGACTTTTATTTAGTCTATTAGCAGCCTGAGATGGATCATATTGGATTTAGGAACCTCCTGGGGCTCACCCAGCCTCTAAAATTGGGTAACCAAAATAAGGACGAAAAATCTGGCTGTTGAGCGTGATCTAGGACAAAACCCCTCCCAGCACAGCCATTGTCCATTAAACTGTCTTTACCATGTACTGAACCCCGAACCTTCACGGGTTGTAGTGGTAGTTTTTTTTTTTTTAAATTCCCCTATAATATAAGCTTAAATGCGTTAAATATAGAATTAAAACTATTTTATTTAAATAACTAAAATTTTCATAAATTGTATACCACAACAAATTAATAACGGAATAAATAAAAGTGTGTAAAATTTTATTTGTTATTTGTGTTTATTTCATCTCTCTATACCTGGGTTTTCGATGCATGAACCTGAAATATTTTGTAGAGATTCGAAGTTCTTCACTGTGTTGACGCATTTTTTTATACGTCAATCACATAAGTGGTCATTTCAGTACTCAATATTTGGTATGTGTCTTTGTTACTTTGGGTACAAAAATTTAGAATCATGCTATTCTTCATAAATATCGATATTTTCATTTCGATTCTACAGTGTTATCGAATTTATGATACCTCTATTCGAACCAACTGTTCAATCTCTGTCAAGATCCAGCCTCAGATTACAAAAAAAGATGTAGCGGAGGTCGAGGGTCCGACAGAGATATACATTTGATTGATGTATCTTCTCCCAATTCTACTCGTAATCCGAATCCGAAAGGTGTACCAAAAATGTATTCGATGTGGGTATCCACTTTCTTTCGTATTAAAATCTAGTTATAATCTATTAATACTTAAATAATAGTAAAGTAGTAAATTATCTTCTAGTAAGTTGTAGTTAAGTCCTAAAGGTTTTAAGGTTTACACCGGTCGGTTTATAGTGATCGCCAGTCTCAGACATTCAGTCTTAGTGTCACAGAATTTTCATCAAAGATTAAGAAAAATTTCTAAACATTTTGTTAACTTAATTATGTATCAGGCCATATAAAATGATCGTCTTCAAATTAAAGGTTATTTAGTAAAACAACTTCATGAAATGAGAACATTTTTATTCAAAGTATTTACTTTAATTTTCTCTAAATTCTTCCCAACGTTTCATAAAATTGTCAATTCCAAAAAGGAAAAGTTCAGGGTTTAGTGATGAAATAAAATCTGAAAATGATTTCACTGAACCTAGAGTTCTTAGAAATTGGTAGTAGTTTTTTGTAATTAATGCTAATAGGTGGCATTGCTAATGGTGGTGAATACCCAATCGTTAGGGGTTCAATGTCTGCTTGTACGGACATTTTAAAGTGATAGAGATAAGCTGCGACAAGGTGGCAAAGTTCTTCTCTATTTGAAATACTATTTCTATTATTTGGGTTTCCACGGTTTGGTGCAACAAAATGATTTTTGCCGTTACGTAGAGTACCAGTGGTCTGGTATTTGTAAAATTTTGGCTGCGTACCGAAGTGCCAGAAGTTTCCTTCTATGATTTAAGGGCAATTCTCCAGCTTCACTAAGCATTGAAGACGTTGGGCTTGTTCTAAAAGCTCCAATAGTAATCTTAAGGCGGTATTCTGTATCGCATCAAGCTTCAACAGGCTATTGAAAGCTAATGAGTAAACAATGCAACCATAATCAAGCTTAGACCTTATAAAAGTTCTATATGCTGTCAGCATTATTTTTCTGTCTGCTCCCCAGCTTTGGTGGGAAAGTATTTTTAAGATGTTTAACCTTTTGATAGAGTCCTGTTTTAATTTTTTAATCTGGCCTCTCCATTTTAATTTTTGAACCAATGACAGCCCAGCAATATTGATTTCTTCATAAAATTTCGCTATATTTATAGTTCATCAAAATATTACTTAGATTTTCGGATTTATTTTTTCCTTTAAAAATTATAGCCTGTGATTTTTATGACAACCTGATCAGCAGAAAATCCAAAACCAGTCTCTCCCAATCTTCTAGTTGTAAAATCGTCAATTGCATGATCTGTCGCGTGAGGTTTACATCTCTTTGTTTGCAGCAATCATCGGCGTAAAGGGAAACCTTTAACTGGAGGAGTTATCCGATCTGTGATATAATTTATACCGATAAGAAATAGAGATACACCTTGAGCATTGAGGTACACCATTCTCTAGTTCCATTTCGTCGGAGTAAACTTCTGATACTTTTACCTGCATTACTCTATTGTTGAGAAAATTCTTAGCGATATTGATCATATTTCCTCTGACGCCGATCTGCAGGAGACTGTTGATAATTCGTGGTCGGTATACCATATCGTAAGCCTTATTTATGTCAAGACTGATTGGAATAAAACTCATTTTTCAGGAAATGCCGAAAGTATCTATTAATATTAACAAGGTGTTCAGTTGTCGAATGGTTACGCCTGTAACCTGTTTGGTATCCATAGAAATAATTTTTACTCTCGAGGTACCAAATAAGCCTTTGTCGATGATCGGTTTCATCAGCTGACACATAGTACACGTCAAGTATATTGGCCTATAGCTATGGGGAACTTGTCTATTTTTATTTGGTTTTAATATTGGGATTACAGTAGAATTTTTCCACCACGTTGGGAAGACATTTTGTGTCCAAATTGTATTGAATATATTGTGAACTTTTAATTAAATCTATAAACTGATTTGTAAATATTAAAATGACATTAAATAGTGCGTGTCCTAATGTTAATAAAAGGCCCCCTATGGTTACCACGGGGAGGAACAGAGAAATATATATGTATATATATATATATATATATATATATATATATATATATATATATATATATATATATATACATACATACACATATTTAAAATCAATGCTAAATCTAATCCAGAATGTAAGATGTTGCGGATCTAAACTAAATAGGGATGAGGCAATATATCTGTGTCTGTCAGTGTCTGCTGGGCATCGTTCTTCTTGGAACCTTACCACATTCCCGCATCACTTCGTTCTCTTCCTTCAGTCTAGCACGAAATGCCACTACACCTTCCAAGTAATAGATTCCCGTTTCACGCTAGTATACGTGGAAGAAATTTCGTTCGACTAATAGCAACAAAACCGACAAGATTCTGAGTATATAGGTGATTTTTAAATTTAAAATTATATATTGAAATTTACACTTGTGTTATATTAATAATAACACAACCCATGATTGTTATGACATATTAAAAAAGTAAATTGAAAACTACTACTGTTTTCTAAACTAAACTGTTTTATTTATTTTTTTTTTATCCCGGTCGAGGGCCTATCTTTTCTCTTTAAAAAATAAAAATATTTATAAATCATAAAAAATGACCAATAATTATAAAAAAAAAAAACTGTTTTATGTTAGAAGGTCCCGAAGCCATCTTATTTTCGATAGCCTTTCAGCATTATCAGGAATTGATGAAAAAGCTCTGTGTGAATGAGAATAAAGTTTGAAAGGATTGCTATTTGGTTTGGAAATCAGTAGCAAATAGAACATTAAGGTAATTTTGGAAGATTTTATTCGTAACAAAGTAAGGATCATTCAGGATTTTTGGAAGGATTTTTTATTGTAAAGATTGGATACGAGAGGAATTCGATGGCTTAGTGGAGCATTAAAGCGACAGAGACCAAATAGGTCTTTGAATAGTCAAATATATGAGTAAGGATGTTTGAAACTGGTGGGTTTGAGTGCTAATAGCACAGGCCAACGATGAAAAAACTTTTTTAATGAAAATACCTTATTCTTATGTTGTTTAGGTTGCTGAATCCAAATATGATGCTTAAAAAGTTGTATCACCCACCATTTATTCACATTTTATAGTTAAATTCATGAAATAAAGAAATATTTTTAGAATTTAACAGCTTTTTCATAGTTAAGATAACATGAAAAAATAGGTCTAATGAACAAAGATGATGTTGGCAGCACTGCTGAAACACATGCTAAACAGCTGATGTTTTGTTTATTTTCAACATAACCTCACTTTTACGTTTCCTGTACATGTGCTGAGTGCAATGTCTCATCGCGGCTGTAAAAACTCTGCTGACAGTTTTTGTTATATTTGTGGTGAGTTTGTTATTAAAAAGCACCAAAGAAACATTACAGACTTTGTGAAAAAGGTTTATCTAGCATACTTTGGAACCAAACTTGGAGACCAGGATAAACCTTGGGCACCGCATAAGGTATGTTATGTATGTGTTGAAGACCTCAGGAAATGGTCAAAAAAAGAGAAAAAACACTTTAAATTTGCTGTTCCCATGATATGGAGGGAACCAAAAAATCATTCCGATGACTGTTACTTTTGCAGTGTAGATATTACTGGTCATAACTCTAAGAACAAGACGGTAATAAGCTACCCTAACCTTCCGTCCGCCATCCGACCAGTAGGGCACGGTGTAGATTTGCCAATCCCGGAACCACCAGAGGACTTAAATTCTATTGAAACAGAAGTATTTTCTGATGTACAGTCGGAGTTAGATGAACACGATGAAGAATTCCAATGTGTTACAGAAAATGTAGAGCCTAAATTGTTCACTCAGGTCGAGCTTAATGACTTAGTTAGGGATCTGGGCTTAACAAAAGAAAAAGCTGAACTGCTTGGCTCTAGGCTAAAAGAAAAGAACTTGCTGGCGGCTGGAACCAGCATTCATGTGTATAGGAAGAGAGAACAACAATTTTCGAAGTATTTTGAACAAGAGGGTGATTTGGTGTAAAATTTGAACAGTTAGGATGTTTGATGAGCCTGAAAGTTCACTTTTTGAGCAGCCACCTCGATTACTTCCCGGAAAATTCAGGAGATGTTAGTGAGGAGCAAGGTGAGCGTTTTCACCAGGACGTTAAAGTGATGGAAAAACGTTACCAGGGCCGCTGGAATAACAACATGATGGGGGATTACTGTTGGTCACTTCACCGGGAAGTTCAGCAAGCTATTCATCGCAGGAAAAACTACACAAGAAGCTTCAAGGAAAAAAGGGAAAGAAAATATAAACCAATTCCAGTTGACAAGTGAACCTTGTATCATCACATAAAATTACTATTCCAAGTATTTTACTGTAAATACAAACCATTTTTACGATTCTACAGTGTTTCATTGATTTCCCTATATACTGTAAATGGGTATTAGACTATATAATAAAATACATTTTGCTTGGAAACTAAGGGTGATACATAAAAACTACGAGCAGATTTGGATTCAGCACATAAAAATCTATCAAGATCAGCTATTAAAATTAAAAAAGTTTTCAAAAAGGTTTTTTTTGTTGGCCTGTGTAGTTTGCCACGATAGGATTGATGGATTGGGGCCAAAGCAGCCGATCAATTTGGGGGAATTATATCTCTGCACAACCGTTACATATTGCGTTAAGTGCATTGGATTGAAAATAATGCTGTTTTTTTTTATTATAAAACAATCCCTCGAAAAAATTGAGAATTTTTAACGAATGATCAAGGATTTTCCACGAGAAGGGTATTTGAATAAATAAAAAAAAACCTGTACCACTACAATCCGTGAAGGGTTCAGGGTTCTTTATGGTAGAGACAGTACTGTTTCATGGACAACGGTTTCGAAGGGAATTTATTTGTCCTAGATCACGCTCAACCACGCTATCCCTCCCTTATTTGGACTACCAACTTTATAGAGGTTGGGTGAGCCCCAGGAGAGTCCTAGCTCCTATATGATCCACCCTTGGCTGCCATCAGAATAAATAAAGGTCTTGCCAGCAGCGGGATTTGAACCAGGATTTTCGTGCATGACATCTCAGTGCTCTATCACTGAGCCACTCCGCTCCCTGAATTAATAAAACGTACCTAAAAACCAAAATTATTCCAATTGTTGCTGTCCGCATTGATCAATTTCGAAAGCTATACGTGACCGAAATTATAAGTTTGTCAATCAGTGAATGCGGAATTTGACGCTATACAACTCCAGTCTAATTATTGTTTTGAGAGAGAACGAGAAAGAGCTAAAGATACATATACATATGAGCCTGTTCAAACATGAATTTACTGAGAATGTGATATAAACCCTGTAGAGTTACTTTTTATAAAAATATGGTTTATGACTTCATGTTGATGAAATGAGCTAAAATAAAATAATAGGATATAAATTTACAATAAACTGAAATTGGCTAATGGAAAAATAAAAAAGTAGATAAGAACATCCAGTAATATGAATAACAGTATCGTAATGAGTGTGGAGTATTTACTCAATCTATTATGGTGAATATAGCTGCAATTTTTTATTTAGAGAGCATCTGTTTGGGAATTAACGAGATGTAGGAATAGTTTGGATTTGAACGTGGATAAAGAAGACGCATGACGGATATCAGGTGGGGGTGAGTTCCAAAGAGAGGTAGACCGAGCGAGGAAGGACCGCTCAAAAGTTTTGGTTCAACTTCAAAGTTCCGAAAGGTCGGAAAGGCGGGATCTTGTGCCCTGGGATTGAATAGAGGATTTGAACTGAAGGAGATTATACATATAAGATGGATGTTGTGAGTTGATGGCTTGGTATAACCTAAATAACCTAGGAAATAGAGTCTACGGATAGAAGGAAGGAGCCACTTCAACTCATCATAGAGGTGGGAGACATGAGACTTCCTCGGGGCGTCGAAGACAAACCGAAGTGAGCTGTTCATAATTCGTCTCAGCCTTTCCTCAAGTTTGTTCGAGAGTCCACCATAAGCCACACAGCCATAGTCAAAGTGTGGAAAGATGAAAGATGCCGGGAACGATGGAATAACTTTATTGAGCTTATTGAACGACGGGAAAATTCGGGCAATGTGGTGTTTCCAGGTGGGTTTGGTCGAAAACGATGCCGAGATTTTTAACAGAGGAACTGAAAGTAATAGGGTGACCATTTAAGATTAGTTGGGGAAGAGAGTTGGTGGGTTTAAGGAGGGTGTTGGAATCAATTAGAATGGCCTGAGTTTTAGCAGCATTTCACATCAGTCTATTCAGGTAAGCGCAGGCACAGATCCTGGTCATCCTGAATATTAGCAAATGCATCTATTATCTCAGAGGGAGGAAAGGAGAAATAAATCTTGGAATCGTCGGCGTATAGATGGTGTGAACAGTTGTGGATTGCTTTAGGAAGGTCATTGATGTAACAATTGAAAAGGATTGGGGAAATACTAGAACCCTGAGCCACTCCTTTGTTCAGCGGAAGGAAAGAGGATAGGGGTTGATTTGGGATGGAGATCGCTTGGAAAAGGAAAGAGATTTTAATTTAGAAAAAGGATGAAATGGTTAAGCGAGTCGAAAGCTTTTGAAAAGTCGAGAAGAATTATTACTGTTAGTTTTTTCGTCCATGGCGATATGTATGTCCGTGGTGATTTTAACGAGGACAGATTGTGTGGAGAGGCCAGGACGGAACCCTGTTTGTAGTGGATCAAGGAGTTTGGATTGTTCCAACAAATTTGACATTTGGGATTGAACTATTCTTTCAAGAGGTTTGGAAAGGTTAGAGAGAATAGAGATAGGACGGAAGTCATTCGGGTTTGAGGGATTAGGTGATTTGTTAATAGGATGGACTATTGCTTTTTTCCAGGAGGAAGGGAAAACTGCATTTTGTAGGGAAAAATTGTAAATGTATAGAAGAGCAGGCAGGATTTCGGGAAGGCATACTTGTAAAAATTTGACGGGAATACCGTCAGCAACACCGGAATTAGAGTCTGATTTCATTAGGGAGGAGATAAGGACAGTGGGTGATATAGCGCTTGTTTTCTTTTCAGCTCTTTCTTTACTAGCACTAATTGCTTTCTAATGAATTTACATAATCTTGGAAGTAAACTGAGGTTTACAAATGTAAA
Source organism: Arma custos (assembly GCA_037127475.1). Classification (NCBI taxonomy): domain Eukaryota; kingdom Metazoa; phylum Arthropoda; class Insecta; order Hemiptera; family Pentatomidae; genus Arma; species Arma custos. The sequence goes on from CM073765.1 coordinate 36,930,315, forward strand.
AAGTAAATACTGTGCAGGAAATCAATGAAGATGAAGTTGTTAAAACCAGGAGGCAGGAACCGTTTTGTAAGTGTGAACGTCGAAAGTTGATTAAAACTCAAAATGGGATACAAATTTATTCATGAGGGGATGATTTTCATCCTCTTTTAAAAGTCGGACAAAACGGCTTTCCCCTCAACATTTATAGTCCCATGGTTTAGCAGCATTAATATGTGAGCATTAATATGCGAGCTTTGTAGGCGCAGCAGTAATTATTTCGCAAGGAATGATTTTTCTCACTTAAAAATAACACTAATTTATTATTGATGCAGCTCTACATGATGTGTGATACCACTAACATAAATTAATGAAATAAGGATGTTTAATTAATTTTTTTTCGGGAATTAATTAAAACTAAATTATAGACAAGAAAAAGAATAATGGTAACAATATTATAAAACTTGTGTTTACACGTTTATACACGTAATACGTAATGCAATATCTATAGATATTACTAAATGTAATAGTACAGAATAGAATTTTTTTTTAGCCTTACATGTTTTTTTTAATAATGAATTTTAACTTTAACAAAAGGTAAAAGTGTGGGTGTCGTCTCATGCAAGAGACACCCCTAACTATACATTATCAGATTATTTAAAAGATAAGTTATACATATATAATAGTTTTTTTTCATATAAAATACTTATAATGTAATAATAAACAGAACTATAGTACTGTAAAACGGAAAACTAAAAGAACACGGGGTTATATTACAATTTGTTAAAACGATTGTTGAGAAAGGTAATAGAATTCACATCAGAATATCTTTCAAGAGTCTCGGTTTCAGTCTTGGGGATGAAATAGATTCGCCTATCTTGAATGCTACAGCTCCTTTGACTGCTGGTAATCCGATCCTAAATCTGGTGTAACGCTAGAATAGAATAGAAAAATAATTTTATCCTGGGACAAAGCTCCTTAAGAATAATATAAATGGAGAAAATTAAATAAATATGTATATGGCCAAAGGCCTACATCAGAATAAAACAATGTTTACATAATATCTTGACAGTAAATAACTACTAGGTATGTTTTGGTCGAGAATCAGAAGATGTAATGCAAAAATAAAATAAAAAACAGACAAATTTACAATACAAAGAAATAGGCTTATAGGAAAATAAGAGAATAAATAATTGTATCTAATAATATAAAAAATGATATTGAGTGAGGAATATTTACAGTTATTCATCAATCGAACAAGTTGAATATACCTATAAATTATTTATTGATTATAGAGCATCTGTTTGGGAATTTAGAAGATGTAGGAAAAGTAAGGATTTAAATGAGATTAAAGAAGACGCATGACGGATATGGAGTGGGAGTGAGTTCTAAAGAGAGATAGAACGGGCAAGAAAGGAACGCTCAAAAGTTTTGGTTCTGTGGGAACGGGTATAAAGATCGGAAGGGCGAGATCTTGTGCCCTGGGATTGGATAGAGGATTTGAATTGTAGGCGACTATAGATGTAAGATGGATGTTGTCAGTTGATGGTTTGATATAAGAAAGAACCTAGGAAATAGAGTTTACGGATAAAAGGGAAGAGTCACAAGACAAATCGAAGCGAACATATATGTATATAATATGTAGTATAATAAAAAAAAAAAAAACACTACAAGCCATGAAAGGTCTTAGATTCGATTTTTAGTAGGTCAAACAAAAGGTGATTTGTCACGCTCAACCGCCAGATGTTCTCCCTTCTTTGGGTATCTACTCATTATATAGGATCTAGGACCCTCCTGGGGCCCACCCAGCCTCTATGAAATATTATATAAATAAGGGGGGAAATCTGGCGGTTGAGCGTGACCTAGGACAAGTCACCTCCTTGCAGAACCGTTGTCCATGAAACAGTACAGTCTCTACCATGCACTGATCCTCAGACCCTTCATGGGTTGTAGTGTTACAGATTTTTTTTTTGTTTTTTGGGTACCTACTCTGAGATCTCCAAGAGGATCCATCCCGAAGGATCCATCTTCGCCTATTCACAGATAAAATAATCTGCCTCGACAAAATAAAATCTATAAAAATCTGGCTCGATAGCTGGGATTGAACTCGATACCTTCTGCATGGCATTCTATATGTTGAGCTATTCCGCTACTCTATATATCTAGACTATACACTTATAATGTTTCACGTAGTTAGTAGAATTAGTAATGGATTGAGAATTTCCAATCTATCCAATTTATCTAAACCTATTTATTTTTATTGTTTTAAATTGTAAACGTATTATTGAAATATAATGATTTAGAGTAATAAATAAGTAATAATCCATTTAAGTTAGAAAAAACAAAATTAAAGTCAGAGAATTATCGATATTTTTTGGGCTCGACCTTACCAAGCACTGATTCGAAATTTAAAAATTAGGAGAAT